>CM038726.1:3121545-3301545 GCA_021613375.1 Megaleporinus macrocephalus
TCCTCCTCTCTTTATTTCTTTCTTTCTTTTCGTTCTCTGTCTGTTGTGATAGGCTGAATGACCTGTTGTGCACCTCACAGTGATGGAAAGAATAGCGAAAGCTTTTGCCTTCAGATGTCTGTGCAGTGAATGATACACGAGGCTGCAGTGCCATCTAGTGGTGGAGAGCAGAACCTGCCTGGCTGACGTCCTGGGCACAGCTGTAGTCTGGCTTCTGGCCTGTAGCTCTCTTCTCAACCAGACACACACAAGTCTGATTATGTATGACAAGAAAGTGCTGCCCGGGGTCACCCAAGTGACCACCCCTCATATACACACTGACCGTTCTCTGTATTACATACACCTCCCCATATCTACACTCACTGTTCACTCCATCAGCTCCACTCACCATATCGGAGCTACACTTACAGACTGTAGTTCATCTGATTCTCTGTATACTATGAATTACTAATCGATCTATTTAGTAATTACTGTGAGTTATTCAGTATCTACTATGAATTGTTTCCTATCTGCTATGAATCACTCAGTATCTACTATGAATTATTCAGTAATTACTATGAATTATTTAGCATCTACTATGAATTGTTCAGTATCTACTATGAATTGTTCGGTATCTACTATGATTTGTTCAGTACCTGCTATGAATTGTTCAGTATCTACTATGAATTATTCAGTAATTACTATGAATTATTTAGCATCTACTATGAATTGTTCAGTATCTACTATGAATTGTTCGGTATCTACTATGATTTGTTCAGTACCTGCTATGAATTGTTCAGTATCTACTATGAATTATTCAGTAATTACTATGAATTATTTAGCATCTACTATGATTTGTTCAGTACCTGCTATGAATTGTTCAGTATCTACTATGAATTACTCAGTATCTACTATGAATTATTCAGTAATTACTATGAATTATTCAGTATCTACTATGAATTGTTCAGTATCTACTATGAATTGTTCAGTATCTACTATGAATTGTTCAGTATCTGCTATGAATTGTTCCGTATCTACTATGAATTATTTAGTAACTACTATGAATTATTCAGTATCTACTATGAATTTTTTTGCATTTATTCTGAATTAATCAGTATCTACTATGAATTGTTCCGTATCTACTATGAATTATTTAGTAACTACTATGAATTATTCAGTATCTACTATGAATTTTTTTGCATTTATTCTGAATTAATCAGTATCTACTATGAATTACTCAGTATCTACTATGAATTGTTTAGTAACTACTATGAATTATTTAGCATGTACTCTGAATTAATCAGTATCAACTATGAATTATTCAGTATCTATTATGAATTATTCAGTATCTACTATGAGTTATTCAATATATACCATAAATTTTTCAGTATCTACTATGAATAGTTCAGTATGTACTATGAATTATATTCAGTATGTACTGTAAATCTACTATGAGTTCCTCAGTTTCTGCTGTAAGTTATGTAGAACATACTGAAGTTTGTTTCTCTCCAGGTATAACTCCGATGGTCACCTGATTAATGTGACCTTGCCGACGGGAGAGGTCAGCAGTTTCCATGGTGACATGGGCAAGTCCGTCAGGGTGGAGGCGTCGACTTCAAACCGGGAAAACTTTATTACCATCACTAACCACTCCGAGGACAACACGGTGTACACACTCAGACAAGGTGTGAGTCTGGCTCTCATACAGGAACCTGTACTCAGAGTTCTAGACGTTTCTTCTGCGCTCTCTCTCGCTCGCTCTCTCTCTCCTCCTCCTTCTCCTTCTCCTCCTCTTTCTCTCCTCCCGCTCTCTCTCTCTCTTTCTCTCTCATTTCTGGTGTAATTAGAATTCTGGGTATGTAATTAATGTTATTAACAATGGCGCGTGTGCTGCTGAATCTCAGGTTACTGGGTTTGCGGTGTTAAATAATGGATTAAGAGTAATAAAGTGTTACGGAACGTATCCGAGTTATAAATGACTTTAGTGCCTCAGCAGTTATTATAACAGGCTTTTACTGGAAAACGTATCTCCTGAAGGCTTTATTCCCAGTGGTTGGACAGACAGGTTGTCAGGTTGTCACTATGGTACATGAGCTGGTTGCTAAGGTGTTGCTGTGCTGTGGTATCCAAGGTGACTTCAAATAAATAAAACATCAAGTTTATGTTAACCATGTTATGTCAGGTGGTTTAAGGCAACTGTGTTAAGTAGCTTTGGAGATATGTGGCTGCAAGCAAGTCCTTTAAAGTGATTTGACCGTATTCTAATTAGTTTGACTAATTAGTTGTATCTGTTACTTAAATGATGAACTCATTTAGGACTTGATGGCAGCAACACATCTCAAAAAACCATCGTGTAGCATCTCCTCAATCTCTTTTGTCAATAGTCTGTGATATGTTGTTATATGTTGTTGTAAGACCCTCTATATACTGTTCAGCACTGATACAGTCTTTCCAGAGGCATAAGCTGCTCACGTCATAGAGACTAAGCCACCCCCAGACCAGAGATACAGAGATACAGGCTTTGGAACTGTGTCCTGATAATAAGCTGGATGGTCTCTCTTCACTCCTGACTCCGCAAGACACTTGTCTGTGACTTCCAAGAAAGAATTTCAAATTTGTATTAATCTGACCACAGAACAGTTTTCCCATTTTGCCTCAGTCTGTGTTAAATGAGCTTTGGCCCAGAGAAGTCGGCGGCGCTTCTGGGTCGTGTAGCATCTTCTTTGCGTGATACAGCTTTCTGACACAGAACTGTTATTTCTGTAAGTGTTCCTGAGTCCAAGCAGTGACTTCCAGAAGAGAATCATATCTGTATGTAATGCAGGAGTCCATTGGAAGGACCCAAAGATCACAAGAAACCTATATTAACCATCAGCCTTGTTCCTTGTGCATGAGGATTTCTCCACATTCTTTGAATATTTTGATGATATTATGTACAGCAGATGGTCGGATATCCAAAGTCTTTGCAATTTTTAAATTGTTGTACAATTTTTAGACAGTTTTTCACAGATTTGTGAAACTCCGCCCATCTTCTGAGAGACTCTTGTACTACCCAGTTAGGTGGCTAGTTGCAAATTGCTCCTCCAGCTGTTTTCTATTAGTACCACTACACTTACTACCATTCCCAGCCTTTTGTTGCCCCTGTCCCAACATTTTTGAGATGTGCTGCTGCTGTGGTATCCCAGGTGGTTGCTAGAGGTGGTTGTTTATCCTCTCTCTCTCTCTCTCTCTCTCTCTCTCTCTCTCTCTCTCTCTCTCTCTAGCTCACTCTGTCAGTGTGTATCGTGTGAGTGGTGATGGGTCCCTGTGGGTGACGTACGCCAGCGGGATGGAAGTCACTCTGAGCACTGAACCTCAGCTGTTGCCTGGGACGTTGCCAGGGGTGTCACCGGGGGTGGTCCATCCCACCGTTGGCAGGTGCAATGTCACGTTGCCGGGGGAACAGAGCCACAGCATCATCGAGTGGAAACAGAGACGCGAGCAGGCCAGAAACTACAGCACATACGAACGCAGACTGAGGGTAAACCCCCAAATTACATACACACAACCGTCTCAGAAACAGTGGGGTTGGACGGAAAAGCTTTGACTGAACTACCCATATTAAACAACCTCAGCAAAACGATCTCTAACAGTGTCTACTGTTAGCTCTAGTGTTAGCTTTATCCTCAGCACATCTGAAGGGGCAGCTTTTAGCTTGAACCTTCCCCTACGTAGAGGTAGAGGATGGTTAGTGCCCCTATATGTAATATCAACTCTGCTGTATGACATACTGGCAGCACTCACAGCAAGAAGGGTCTGGGTTCAATTCCCAGCCGGGGTGTCCAGTGTCCTTCCTCCCATCGTCCACCAAGTGCCCCGGTTTCCTCCCACAGTCCAAAGACATGCAGTCGGGTGAACTGGACATGCTACACTGCCCCGTTGAGTATGTATGATGGCTTGTCCAGAGTGTTTCCTACCTTCTGCCCAATGATCACTCGGATAGGCTCCAGTGACCCCCATGACCCACAAGGATGACGTCTTGGAAAACGAATGAAATGAATGTATCATTATTTATAATGGACAAAAGATGCCACTACTTCACATTTCATGTTTGTATCTCTTTCTACCTTTCTTTCTCTCAGGCCCACAACAGAAACGTTCTCTCTATAGACTATAATCAGGCGTCCCGTGTTGGGAAGATTTATGATGACCATCGTAAGTTTACCCTGCGCCTTCAGTATGATGACCGCGGCCGACCAGTACTATGGGCACCCAGCAAGTTCAGTGATGTTCGTGTCAGCTACACCAGCGATGGCCTGCTGGCCTCCATCCAAAGAGGAAACTGGAGTGAACGTAGAGATTACGACAACGGCAGGCTTATCACCCGTACATGGGCTAACGGCAAGACCTGGAGTTACAGCTTTCAGGAGAAGGTACAGAGAGTATGCACTCACACCATGTTTGTCCAAACTCAATGAGATCCCTGGACAGGCTACAGCTTAAAGTGTTGCCTTTAGATCTGAAATATTTGCCCAAGGTCATTGAGACCATTAAATTGCATATACAAATGAAGATCACCCTCCCATTCTCAAGCCCTCAAGAACTGCGTTTCCTGAATAAGAATAAACAAGAAGGAGCTCCATTGAAAAACCAAACACTGGACATACTTAGGTTAAGAAAGCTACCTTTCAGTTCTGAGCCAGCTAGGAAAATAACATAGTCCCTCACCTGAACCATGTGCAAAGACCTGCATCCAAGTACCGCAAGGTTTTTCTTAGATGCTCAGGACACCAGAATCAGGTATGTGACTGTATTTTTGAACACAGTCATAGTGACCTGAGCTCTGCAGAGAAGTGAGACTGAAAGTTAAGGAATCGTTGAGATCAGTAGCAAAGTTTGCATTATCTCGCACTGCGTGGAAGTTGAGGGTAGTGGATTCCTATATGGGTATAACAGCACACTATCTCACAGAGGACTGACCACTGCTATTTCTGACCACACAAAAGTCACGCTGGGGCAAATGTTGCAGAGGTGCTGCAAAATGTAGCCCAAGAATTAGGGGTTACCAACAGCAACCTGTTACTTGGGGGTATATCTTGTCGCAATACTCAGCATATCGCAATATGATATCAATAATATAGTAATATAGTATTGTAACTAAAGTATTCTAAGCTTATCGGCCTTTGAAGACTCCCCTACTGTGTATAGTCCTGCCATAGTACCACTTACATCGGAGGACATATAGTCTACACTTAATGAACCATATATCTACAACTGTCTTTTAATTTTATACCCCATTAATCTTTCTCTCTCTCTTTTTCAGTCAGTCCAGCTGTTGCTGCACAGCCAGAGGCGCTACACGTTTGAGTACGACCAAACGGATTACCTCATGTCCGTTACGCTGCCCAGCATGGTCAAACACGGCCTCCAGACCGCACTGTCCATTGGTTATTATCGTAACACCTACACTCCACCGGATGCCCCAGGCCATGCTGTGGTGCAGGATTACTCCCCTAATGGACGGCTGCTGCAAACACTGTATTTGGGCTCTGGTAGACGGGTGCTGTACAAGTACAGCAGGACATCCAGGCTCAGTGAGATCCTCTACGATTCCACACTGGTCAGCTTTACCTATGACGAGTCTTCTGGTGCCGTCAAGACTGTCCACCTCATGCAAGAGGGGTTTGTGTGTACAATACGGTATAGGCAGACCGGTGAGCACATTTGTCAATGCCCATATTTGTAATCATACAAACGTAATCTTTTTATCAATTATCTCTGTCCTACTATTTCTCTTTCTCAGGTCCTTTGGTCGGCAGGCAGATCTACCGCTTCAGCGAGGAGGGTTTAGTCAACGCCCGCTTTGACTACAGCTACAACAATTTCCGGGTCACCAGCATGCAAGCCATGATCAACGAGACGCCGCTCCCCATTGACCTTTACCGGTACGTGGACGTTTCAGGCCGGATCGAGCAGTTCGGCAAGTTCAGCGTCATCAGCTATGACCTCAACCAGGTCATCACCACGCATGCCATGAAACACAGCAAAATCTTCAACCCCAATGGGCAGGTAGTGGAGGTGCAGTACGAGATCCTCAAGTCCATTGCCTTCTGGATGACGCTGCAGTATGATAGCTTGGGCCGCGTTGCTAACTGCGACATCAGGATCGGTGTTGACGGGAACATCACACGCCGCTCATATGAGTACGACGCAGATGGGCAGCTCCAATCAGTTGCCGTCGATGACCGCCCACAGTGGCGCTACAGCTACGACCTCAATGGCAATATCAATCTGCTAAGTCATGGCAACAGTGCAAGGCTAACACCACTACGCTACGACTTACGAGACAGGATTACACGGCTAGGCGAGATCCAGTACCGGACGGATGACGACGGATTCCTGCGTGTCCGCGGCAACCTAGTCTTCGATTACACTTCCAATGGACTTCTGGCGGGAGCGCTGGACCGTGACACCGGGAAGCGCGTCTGGTATCGCTACGACGGCCTGGGAAGGCGCGTTTCTAGCCGAACTGGCGATGGTGCGCTGCTGCAGTTCTTCTATGCCGACTTGACCGAACCCACCAGAGTGACCCACTTGTACAACCACACAGCCTCTGAAATCACCTCCTTCTACTATGACCTGCAGGGTCACCTGATTGCCATGGAGATGAGCAGCGGTCAGGAGTTTTACATAGCCTGCGATGTGGCAGGAACCCCACTGGCCATCTTCAGCAGCCGAGGCCAGGTGGTCAAGGAGCTTCGCTATACACCCTATGGGGACGTCTATAGGGACTCGAACCCTTTCTTCCAGCTCCCGTTCGGCTTCCAGGGTGGACTCTATGACTCCTTGACCCGGCTGGTGCACCTCGGTCGCAGAGACTATGATGTGGTTGCTGGGAGGTGGACCACACCCAATCATGACCTGTGGGCAGATGTGAGCGCGGACCCTAAGCCCTTCAATCTGTACGCCTTCAAGAACAACTACCCCCTTGGTAGCCTGCAAGATGTCACCAAGTTTACAACAGGTGAGGAATGAGTTGGGTTCATGCCTGTATACTTCTCCTCAGTCAGCCTGATTCCCCTCATTGAGCCCATGACAGGGGCAACTGTTCTTATCAGGGCAGATTTACTTTATATATGAATATAAAGCAGGCAGTAAGTTTATTTACAAGGCAGGAACAACCGGCAGCATCAGATTGGTCAACCTGTCTCGAAACACCCAAATGACAGATCTGCTGTTATTAAATTAGTAATGTTTCATTTATTAATTAGGTTTAAATACTCCAAAATGACTTTTGACTTTTGTAATAACTATAACTTGAGCCAATCTTTGTAATTGCTAGATAGTATGAACAAAATTAAGTATGGCCTGAGGGAAGAAGTTGTCTTAGGAGAGACAGTGATTTGGGTGGACAGAGTCCTTTAAAGTCCTCCTGGTCTTCCTCAGGCAGCGTCTAGTGTAAAAATTCAGGAGGTTTGGGAGCTGAACCCCCCGGTAACCAATCTCTGCAGAGCTTTCCGTTTGATAGCAGTGCAGCTATTCTGTGTTGCATTGACCCCGATCTCCAACCCCCTACCAACCGCCCACCCCCTAGCAGTAGAAATGGGGAGACAAAAATACATGTTTAAGGGGTAAAGGGGAACAAGTTCCACCACAAACAGTGGTTCTTTTGGCAGTATGAGACGGACACATCTGTTGTGGCTTCCTCATTTTTTTTTATTTTTTTTTTGGAGTGAAACATCTGGAACTATGCCAAATGCAGGCAATAGAATTAATGTCAAAAAGAAATATGAAATATGTTGCCAGCATTTCTGCAAGCAGATATTTCTGCTTGTTCGGGGGCAAGTTTTGGTTCTTGGGGAGAGACAAGAACTGAAACGAGGGAAGTAACCCTTCAAGAAACTGACAAAGTAGAACTGAGACTCAGAGATGGTTTGGGGGCTGATTTTGTGTAGATCATAAACAAACTATGCTGTTGTTTTCCACTCTGCATGGGAACTCATTTTCTAATTAGATATTACCCAAATCGTTTGTAGGGAACAGTTTTCTGCACTCTGATTTAGCACTAGTGAGTCCCATCCAGCCATTTTTGCTTTCCAGCCAGATACTTAGGTTTATATTTATAAGGGTTAATGAGATATAAATCTACATGGCCAGTATCCCAGACCCATTTTAGTCTAAACCTGGAGTAGAAGGACTTTCCAATGTTGATTTACCCTTTGTCCTGCAATTTAGTCCTTGACTAGGCTTAATATGTCGGGGAAGCCAGCCAACAGTGCGTAGGCTCATGGTGGTTATGCATCTTTAATAACTGTAGGGACAACTCACCTTTGTATGTATCCCTGCTTGCATAATATCTATTTCCAAGTTTAAATCTATAGACATTTGGGTTTGTTGTATGTGCTACATATAAATATTGCATATAACTTGTACTACACTCAGTTGAAGCTGCCTATCTCTGTCCAGATATCAGCAGTTGGCTGCAGCTCTTTGGGTTCCAGCTTCATAACGTGGTGCCGGGATTCCCCAAGCTGCCGGTGGAGAACGCAGAGCAAACATATGAGATGATGAATGTTCAGAGCCGCACACATAGCTGGGACCCCAGCAAGGTGAGCAAGCATGAGTGCAAAATGCAGGAGCTCAAACAAGAGGCTTGCTCCCCAAAGACTTGAGACTCAACTCAATTTCCCACCCCAGCAAATTGAGACTTGCCTCAAACTCACACCCTAAAGACTCAACTCAGATTGCCACAACAGAAATTTGAGACTCACCTCCCACCCTAAACACTTAAGACTCAGTGACTCAGACTTGCACTGTATGCTAATTGTACACTAGAATACTTTGAAAAGACTCTGAAAAGGCTTTTCCCTCCCATTTAAAGATGAGTCATAGCAGTTTTTGGTCCAAAACAATGATGTTGCGAAGACTGTGGCCGTGTAAGGTGTAACAGCCAGGAAAGGTGCATTGTTCCCTTAACAGGCTGTCAAGTAGTGTGCACAGAAGCGTAGCACTGCAGTGCAGTAGAGAGATGAAAATGACAGTACTGTGCCCTGACTCATTTTTAATTACATACCAAAATTAAAAATTTGCCTATGAAATTGCTGAGGAAATCATTTGGTGTAAGGCTGACGTTAGAGACTTCCAAGAGACTCATGACTAATGTCAGATTCCCATCCCAGGGTCTCGAGACTCAAGTCAGATTCCCAGCCCAGAGAGTTAAGACTGAGGTCAGATTACCAACCCAAAGACTAGAGACTTGACTCAAATTCTCATTCCAGACACTTCAGATTCAACTAGTTTTCCATTCCGAGTGTCTTAAGACTGGTCCCTCTTTCCCATTCCAGAGACTTGAGACTCAACTCAGATTCCCAGCCCAGAGAGTAAGACTAAGGTCAGATTTCCAACCCAAAGACTAGAGACTTGACTGGAATTCCCATTCCAGACACTTCCGATTCAACTAGTTTTCCATTCCCAGTGTCTGAAGACTAATCTCTGTTTCCCATCCCAGAGATTGAGATGCAACTGTGTTTCATCCCAAAGACTAAAGACTCAGCTTTGTTTCCTATCCCAGAAATTTAAAACTCAAATCAGATTTTCGTTCCAGAGACTCAAGACTCAACTCAGATTCCCATTCCAAAGACTTGAGATTCAACTCAGATTCTCATTTTAGAGACTCTCAGATTCCTATCCTTCTCATATTCATACCCCACTCTTACAGATTCTAGGATTCACACAAACCAACAGAAACTTGAGACTCAACTCTGACTTGGCAACATCTTTGCCAGCATCTTTATGTTCTTGTGTGTATTTTTTTGTTTATTCCTAAAAATCTATACCAGACCTATTTTATTTTTTACAGTGTTATCTTTTGAACTTTATGAACACTATGAATGAAGGTATTTTAACAAGGGCCTTGAAAAGAGATCGCTTCATCATCACTTTAGTAGCTGCATGTATCAATTTGTAGATCAATTTAATGCAACTGACCTTTAATTACAGGACAGGTTTTTAGATTACATAAGATACTGAACTGTCTAAGATACTGTCTAAGAAATACATGTCTTTCTCTTTCTCACTATCCAGGTGGTTCTTGGTATCCAGTGTGAGCTTCAGAAACTCTTACAGAACTTTATCTCTCTGGACCGCCTCCCCATGACGCCCAGCAACGGCAGACCAGGAGGCAGTCGGGGGCAGAGTCCGCGATTCTCTGCCCTCTCCTCCATCTTCGGCAAAGGTGTGAAGTTTGCTGTCCGTGCCGATGGAGCGGTCAGCGCTGAGATAATCGGGGTGGCCAGTGAGGACAGTCGACGCATTGCCTCTGTGATGAACGGCGCCACCTACCTGCGAGGCTTGCGCTTCACTGTGGACAGCCGAGACACGCATTATTTTACCAAGGACGGCCCACTGGAGGCGGACCTGGGCGTGGTGTGGGGAGGAAGCGGAGCTGCTGGTGGCGGCGCCAGGGTCTTGGAAAATGGTGTCAATGTTTCGGTCTCCCAGATGAGTGCCGTGGTTGCTGGGGAAACCAGGAGATTCGCAGATTTGGTCCTCCAGCAGGGGGCACTGTGCTTTAACATCCGCTACGGGGCAACACCGGACGAGGAACGAACGCGAGTGCTGGAGGGGGCGCGGCTCAGGGCAGTGGAGGGGGCATGGATGCTGGAACAGAGGCGGGTCAGAGATGGAGAGGGAGGGGCGAGGGCATGGGCCAATAAGGAAAGGGAGGAACTTCTGTCAGAGGGACGCGTCTCTGGTTACGAAGGATTTTATGTTTTGCCAGTCGAACAGCATCCTGAGCTAGCAGACAGTCCATTTAACATACAGCTGATTAGACAGACGGATGTTGGCCGTAGGTAACGGCGGCAAAAACACATGCAAACACAAACACATGAACACACATACAGCACTATAGCAGGGATACTTTATTCCGATCCTGGGACACCTTAGTTCAACATAGTTTGGTTATTTCCCTGTTCTAACACACCTGATCCACTTCTTCTATTCTTCTAAAGAATTCTGTATCATGTTTGTAGGATCTACACAGCCATCGTGACCAAAGAAACTGTAGGAGGCCAGATGGCTTCTGTTGTTTAGTTGCAAGAAATCAGAACATTGGCGAGGAACTAGAACTAAAGAAGACACAACCCCATGCTGCCCAAACAGTCCTGTATATAGTTCCAGAAGTCGACCAGTAAAACAAAAGTTGACAGGTTCTTAGAGGAACAGTCCTTGCAGCCCTTCTCAACAGTCAATTCCGAGGCTAAGCAGGTATGTTGTAACAGGGACAACACCAAACTGTGCTGGACTTTGGTGTCCAGGACCTGAGTTAGGACCCCTGCACTATAGTATCTCAGCTTTTTTCTATGACATTGACAAGACAAATCAAGAAAGCCTTGTTTGTCTTTGAGATGTGACAAATGATGGTATTGTATTATTTTCGTTTTTTGAAGAATGTGCACTACTTGCAAGTTTATGTTAATTTGGTTTTTTTTTTAAATATAAGTTTCTGTGTTATTGTTTTCATTTAAATACTGTTGTGGCTTGGACATTCTTACACACAGAGAGCCTTCTGTTTCGAATCAAAGGCCTCTTGTTTTTGTATGTGATGGGAAGACTAGAAAATTCCCCTTGTGAATAAACGGCAAGTTGTAAAGTTTTGGAATATTCAGCGAGAATGGATTACTGCAGTTCAAGAAAATTGGGTGGGACATAAGATCGATGATAAATGAATGGAACATTTGTGCGGTTCAAATAATTTGATGGAAAAGTCCAAATTCCAAGGTTAATTCCTAACATAAGGCTTTTCAGGATTTTTTTTTTCAGACCTAAAACTTGAAACTCCCATCAAAATTCTCAATGATTTTTTTACAGTGCAAACCACCCCTGATTCAAATGGCCCACCAGAATTTCCTCAGTTAGCATTCCAGAATCGTTGGTTCAATTGGCCTTCCGGAATCACTGGTTCAAATAACCTTCCTTGGATAATTGCTTTAAAAGGGACTTCCAGAATCATTGGTTCAAATGGACATCTGGAATGATTTTTTCAAATATCCTACTGGAATTATTACTTCAAATGGACTTCCGGAATCACTGGTTCAGATGGCCTTTCCGACCCATCCATTAAACCATCCTTCCTGAATCTTGCTTTTATTTGCCTTCCGGAACCATCTGTTCAAACAGTTTTCTGCAATCCTAGTTTTTCAACGGCACTTCCGGAATCACTTTCCTAGACGGCCTTCCAGAATCTTTCAGTGTTTCAGTGACCTACGGGAATACCCTATTTCCATACTCCTTTCTTGGAATCACCTTCCAGAATCATCCAGTGAAGCATCCTTCTTGGATTGTTTCAATGGGTTTTTGTTATCATCCGTTCAAACAGCCTTCCGGAATCCTTTACTTTCCACATCTGCTGCTGACTTTGTGGCCATCGCTGCCTGCAAACTACTGATAGTGACTGTGATGCTAGGAGACACAGGGAGATGTATATAGTTCTTTAGCAAGTGCTCAACAACAACACGACTGCTTAAGCTCGAGATCCGACCGACGGCAGCACCTGGATTTACCCAAACGGAAACGGGAACCCGATCCGAGACCCTGGACATGGGGATGTGGGGACGGATCAGGGGAGCGCTCATAAAGATGATAGACGCAAGCTGTTATATAGCTCAGTAAAGAAGTGTTTTGATAAAATTGTGTACAGTGTACTTTTTGATATGTAGAGATATGAAATGTTATCTATGTGGAACTCGTGCCTTTCCGCTCTTATGGAAAACGACAGCAAGTACAGAGTTGTAAATTGCACCAATGTATGTTTCAGTATTAGCTGTATGTTTTTAAAGGTTGTTTTATGCCTCATCTCAAGTACCTACAGTTAGCGAAAGTCAAAAACAAGGTGGGCGGAGCCTCCACGGTACAAAGAAGTTTCACCTGAATGTGCATTTGTTTTTTTTCGGATCTGATTCTCATGGAACTGGAATGAATTGTATTTATGTTTTGGACACTGGTTTAGTGTCTGCACACCACGGCCGGGTGGGATTTACCCGTGTGCATGTATTCTTTACTGTAATGAACAGAACAAACGACATAATTGAACAGCTTTGCTTTTTAAAAGTGTTTACATGGCTGTTGGTTTGTGTCCCCGCTATTCCTTTTTATTGTTTTGGGATCTGGAATTAATTCATGTTTTGAGAACACTACTTGGGATCAGTTGTGGGTCATTGTTGTTAGTTCGTTGATGTGCATGTGATGTGTAAGCGGGCCAGGATTTGGGGGGCAGATCTGTTAAAGTTGTTAAAGTTAAAGTGCACCATCATTAACCCTACTGGGGCATCAAAAAGTTGAAACATTCTATTGGAAGCCGTAAGTAAGGTCGTTTTGGGCTTTTAGCTCATTGCATATGCAGTTTAACCCTTAATGCGTGGAGATAACGATAATAATCAAATAGTCCAGTTTGGCTAATCTTCTCAGAACTGCTGTTGATCAAATCCTAAACTTTTTCAGCTCGTAAAATGATCACGTTTCAATACAAAAACTAAACATGATTACTTATTTCCCCAATTTCCTCAAATGATTGTCTTGTTTTCTCAAAAAAATGACTTATTATATTAATAATAATAATGTCTTATTTTCTTAAATCAATGACTTCTTAATTTAAAGTGTCTCAAAATAATGTCTCAATCTCTCAAAAGACTTATGAACTCTTTTTTCTATAAGTTTCCTATATTCCCAAAATAATGATGTGATATGTCAAAATAATCATTTTTCCTCAAAGCTAATAATAATTCAAATTATTGAAAATAATTTCTTATTTTCTTAAAACGATGATGTATTATCTCAAAAATAATGACCTATGGTCTAAATATTTACTAGTATTCTAAAAGCTGTGACTTATTATATCAAAATAAAGTTGTGTTTTCTCAAAATAATGTCATATGTCCTCAACATGACTAATAATGATTTATCATGTCAACAAAATCTCTTTTCTCAATTTTATGACTTATCACAAATAATGATATTATGACTTACTTTTTTTTTACTTATTTATTTATGTTGGAAAAGTGTGTTTTCACAAATAAAGAATTAAAAGAAATAATATCTTATTTTCTAAAAACAATGACATTTCTACAAAATGTAATATTTTCTTGGCAAGTAACATATTGATTACCAAGTGAAGAATTTGAGACAAGTCACTAATTTTGTCTTTACGACAAAACATCAACAAAACCCATGACCTAATAAGTCTTAGAAACCAGAAACAGGTACTAAAAGCTAGAAACTAGTACTAAAGCTATTAAAAGCTAGAAAGAGGTTTCAATATAAAACCTGAGCCAAAGGGTTTATATTGGGCTGTTCATATTTTAATTCTGAACACACACATTAAAACCTTGAATGTGTGAACACTGAATTTTTAGTAAATCTGCCTCCTTAATCTATAAACCGACGCCCTGCAAATAATAGGAAACGTCATAAGTTCATCTGAGATGTGCTACACCGAAAAGTATTCATTTACTCATTTATTTATTCGTCGTGCCCATCAACAAACAGCATCAGCACAGCTGTAAATGAGCCAGAGTTGAGCAGATATACCCACGTCATGTTATATATCATCACTGTCCATAAAAAAACAAGTATCTCGATAATGGCAACTTCACAGGAGAGGCCAAAAACTGTCTTTACATTTAATGTAAGTCAATGGAACCAGATTTTTTTCTAAGCTGTTCATAGAAGCATTCATATTGGTCCATTTATTATGAAATTTCCACACAATGTAAACGTTAGCTGTCGTCTTCAAATGACATTGAAAACTAAAAAAGTGCAAAAATTGAGATGTGTGTTTTTCTTTGGACATATAAAGCATATAAAATATGAAATATAGGACACATACAAAATAAAAGCTTATAGCAGAGTGAGTAAACAATTAAACCTCACAAAATTAGCCCCTGATTCAGCTTGCTTTGCACAAAAGAATGCACTAGTATTGTGAATACTGAATAAATTGGTCGTTTCCAATGCATATGATGCATATTCCAATTAAAATATTGTCATTTTTAACAATTCTTTTAAAATGTGAATCCTATTATAGCTCTAGTTTATGTATCTGGGAGTTATTATAATTTTTTTTATTCCATGCTGTCCATCATGTAGGCTAAGAATCTCTTAAAGGAACAAATACATACATTAGGAAAGAATTAAGGTCTAATTCTTTGGTCAGTAAAGCCCAAATTAGAGTCTTCTAAATGTACATACACTATAAATGGTACACATACATAATTGTTGCCCTCTTATGTGAAAATCTCCAGTAATCACATTATTAATGGTAATAATGCTCAATACATTTTTGTTATGCAAATTCTAAGCATAAATTATCCTCCAAATTGACTTTGTTTAAATGGAGTTTGTTGCATTAGAGTTCATTCAAGTTTAGTAATCACTTATTAAACTATTAAGTTTTACTGTTTTCTATATACAAATATGTTTAATCAAAAAGTCATATTTATTAGAATTTAAGTTCTTGAAACATACTAAAATGTTCAATGAGCATAACTGCTTTTTGGAATATAGAGCATATTTTAAGATGTTACCAATTATTACTAGAACATGTAATCAAAAACTGCCAAATCGACAAATAGATGTATGTCTATTTCAATTATTATTTTGATATGTGCTTAATTTGGGCTTTATCCATCAAATACTAAGACCTTAATAGCCTCCCAATGTATGTTGCTTAAAGTGAAGTCATACCTACTTACCTACCTGGGTTCTTGCTGTTAATAAAATGAAAAATAAACCTTGAAGTCATGACAATGAATTAACTATCATCCCAAGAAAGTGAGTTAGTTTGTTGTCATTGTGATTTTAAATCAATCAAAGAAGAAAGTCCGTTCCATATCCTAATATTGTTTTGTTTTCTAGATATCAGTTTATTTTGGGGGAAACGGGTGACTCAAGTGCGGCTGCTGATCTAAAAGCTTTCTGTTTGGCCTTCAGCACCTTAAAGTCACAATCAGTTTCATGTTAGATGTTAGCAGAGTCTCAGTCATTTAAGTTACTGAGGAACATCCACAAAATCTAGTACTGAATCTACAGATACTGTTTACTATGTAGATTCCAGGCCAAGGACTTGTGGCTGACATTCATTAAAATATCTTAAAATATCAAAGTTTTGAGTTTAAAGGGTCCTGCTTTTAATTAAGAGTCTGTAATATCTTTTTAGTTACTCATGAACAATACCTGTAACAACACTGTAACCACTAGGGGTTGCTTGACTTATTTTAAGATGAAATTTTGAACTTTGTATGAGCCTCTTTGACATTCAGTGAGATTTGACCAGATTTGTCCAGGTCACTCAAGTAGGTAAAAGTGGCCCTAGTTGGATGTTATTGTCATGTGTAATGCAGATTTTACAAAACACACTGAATCTGACATTTCCAATTCCAGCTTGGGCCACTTCCATATGTTATAAGTTAGTTCTAGTTCTGATGTTCTAGAATTGGAGACATTTTTTGTCAGTGTTCAAGAATTTTAAGCAAATTCTGTTACCAGTGTTCCAGTGTTAAGTCAGTTCTTTCACCAAAGATCTGCAATTTAAACACTATTCTTTTTAAAGTGTTCTAGGTTTTGAACTCAGTTCTTTTGCCAATTATCTACAATTTGAACACAATTCTTTTGCCAGTGTTCTAGATTTTGAAGTCAGTTCTTTCACCAAAGATCTATAATTAGAAAATATTTTTGCCAGTGTTTAAGATTTTGAAGTCAGTTCTTTTGCCAATGATCTACTATTTGAACATAATTTGGTTGCCAGTGTTCTAGATTTTGAAGTCAGTTCTTTCTCCAGTGATCTGCAATTTGAACACATTGGCCAATGATTTAAATTTGAACATAATTTGTTTGACTGTGTTCTAGCATTTTGTAGACTATTGTTGGCCAATATTCTAACATTTTAAGTACGTTTTTTTTTTTAATTTAAAAATATTTACAATTTTTTGCCGGTGTTCTCAAATTTGAACAGGTCAAATTTTGACAGTTGACAGTTTTGCAATGACTGTATATGTAGATTAACCATGATTGTTGAGCAGTGAAGTGGTCAAGTCTGTGCAACCCCTAGTTATTAGAATTATTAGAGACTCTTAATACAAAGCAGGACGGTTCAAAATATTTGGAAAAGCAGTTTTTGCGAATAAAGAACCTGAAAGATTGTATGCTCAGAATTCGGCACAGATGAAATACAGCTGATTGTGGCTCTAAGGGACTGAAGCGTCTTGTTCACTAGTTCCTGACCTGCTGTGCTTTGGGAAGCTGTTGAATGATCGGCTGTGAGTACGTAGGGTTTACTTAAGATCTGTAGAAAAATTCACATTTAAAAGGTACTTTGGGCATCAAGACTTTTGATAAATAAATATGTAAATTGTACATTTGAGCCTCCTTGCTTTTCTTCCACAACTGACCTTCAATGAGTTTTTGTCCAGTCAACTGCTACAGTCACTCAAGCTAGTAAACGTGGCCCTATTTGGATCCTCTGTGACAGTGTAAATGGCAAAAACCAATTTAAAGAATGTAAATTTTCAATGCTGACATTGGCCACTTTCATATGTGAGTCGTCTCTTTGGTAATGTTCTAGAATTTGAAGAAAGTTTAAGCAAATTCTGTTAATTTAAAAAGATCCTTCTTGCCGGTGTTCTGGAATTCTTTCACCAGTGGTCTACAGTTTGAACATAATTTTTTGGTAGTGTTCTAGAGTTTGACATGAATTTGTTTGTCAGTGTTCTAGAATTTGAAAACTATTTTAAGTCTGTTCTTTCACCAAAGATCTACAATTTAAACATAATTTGTTTGCCAGGGTTCTAGAATTTGAAGTCAGTTCTTTTACCAATGATCTACGATTTGATAATCAAATCAAATCTAAAATTTGAATTGAGCTATTGTGCCAGTGTTCCAGAGTTTAACACATTTGTTTGTTGCCAGTGTTCTAGAATTTGAAGTCTGTTCTTTTGCCAGTGCTTTATGATCTGAATGTAGTTCTTCTTTCAGTGATCTACAGTTGGATCCCATTTTTTTCTTTTACCAGTATTTGAAGGGTTTTTATAATGTTCTTATGTTCAAACAAAATTCTTTTGCTAGTGTCCTGGACTTCTGTCACTGGTTTACAATTTCAAGACAATTCTTTTATCAATGTTTTAGAATTTGCCAGTGTTAGATTAGATTAGGTCCTTTGACAATAAAAGATAAAACTTTGGGGTCAGCAGAAATTTGTGTGAATATTTTAACACAAAAAAGCAGAAGGACTGTATTTTGTGTGGTTAATTGATGTTATACAGTCATGAACCTCTACCAGCCACACCTGAAACTGACGAATTTAATAAAGAAATACTCCCTGAAGCTGTTTTTCCATTGATCGCTCAAAAACAAGAACTGACCAGACCATGAACCACCTTGTTAACACAGCTAACAAGTTAACAAGTATTTTATATCACTTTTAAGCTCTTTAGAGTAATATCATTAGTGATCTTGTTAGTTAGTAACCTTAACCCTGACATACACTACCGCTCAAAAGTTTGGGATCGCAGTGAGATGTTCTTGTTTTAATGGAGTATCTTCTTCCTTAACACAACAATGGACTGACGGGTCTCTAAAGAAAGTTGTTTCTTTCTGGTCATTGTGAGTCGGTCAGCAAGCCATCAACTGCTGATCTTCAGATACTAAACTAACCTAGAATGTTGTTCTCCCTTTTATACTCACTTATTAGTAGAATTCAGCTGTGCATCACAATTAAGCAAGAGTGTCCTAGCAACCAATTAGTCCAATAACATCCTTAACTTGGATTGGCGGTCGTACCAGGAGATTTAGACAGAGGACTGAGAATTGCTGATAATAGGACTATATGCAAAATAAGCCTCTATACAAAAATAGACTTTAATACAAACATTTTTATTCTTTAAAAATCATCTGATACACTTACATTAATTGTGACGGTATTGTTTGTGAATTGCATGAAAATTGCATGAAATTAAATTCTAAAGTGATCCTAAACTTTTGAGCGGTTGTGTAGATTTGGTTTAGTTGAGCATCAGGTATTAAGTTAATAGATCAATGAAACTTATTTGACTTACTTTTAAATGAAAACAAATGTTTTTCACCATCAGGTAAACATTTTGGACATGTAGGTTTATTTTATATATCATCTGTCCAATGAAGACGTGTATTTACATGATGAATGAACAAATAGAAGTGCTCCAAAATAGATTGGGAACAAATTCTGGTTCAATTGACTTCCATAGAAAGTAAAGCATGTTTTTGGTCCCTCATGTAAAGTTGCAATTTTGGAGAGACTTGTTTTTCATTGGACAGCAACGATATGAGGGCTATTAAGAAAGTGGGCATAACATTTGTCCCACCATCAGTAGATCATGAGTTCAAATCCCATTAATGGCACAACATCTGGTAATCAATGAGGGTGTCCATATATATTCTGATCATAGGTGAAGGTAGTGTTACAGTTTACCTGTACACAGGTAGGTGAAGGTAGCTTTAAAGTTTATCTGTACACAGGTAGGTGAAGATAGCGTTACAGTTTGCCTGTACTGAGGTAGGTGAAGGTAGTGTTACAGTTTATCTGTACACAGGTAGGTGAAGGTAGCAGTACAGTTTACCTGTACACAGGTAGGTGAAGGTAGTGGTACAGTTTATCTGTACACAGGTAGGTGAAGGTAGTGTTACAGTTTACTTGTATTTGAATGCTGGTCTTAAACACAATAGTCGCCAATATTATGTTTGTATTTATTGTAAACGGTGTCAGTGACTGAGCTTCTTCCACCCTGATTGGACGCCAGTTATTCACTTGTGTATGCAGCCATACATTCTGGACGGGTCTTCTGTGTCTGAGTCTGGACGGCCTGGTTCTAGCTCTGTGGCTGGTGTTTAACCTCTAGGCCTGTGAAGGTGAAGCGGAATCTGTTCGTGTTGAGAGGTGCTAAAGGAAACTGGTGGTTTTAAGAAAAAGGAAATGCTCTCCGTTGATTTGATAGCCCTCTAAAACCCTGCTGCAGTTAAAGCAGGCTGTGAAGAACACACCCAGCGTCTCTTGCTGGCAATCATGAAACAAACGAAATGAATCCCAGCGTCTCACATAAGCATAGCATTTATTTTTGAGTGCAAGAGATGATGAAATAAACAATATCTTTGTACATGTAAACCATACGAGAAGAGGACCTGAGGACCCATCTCAGACACGTTCTCAGCAGTTGATGTGTTTCTGCGGTCTGGGGCTGGCTTTCCTGTTCTGCTGCTGTCGGTGTGTAAGGCGGTGATGGTCGTTGTGGTGTTGGCCAATGGTCACAGGATAGAGGAGGGGCATGGCTATGCCTTGGTCTGGGTTCCGGAAGGTGCTAATGAGGTTGCGGACTTTGCGGAAGAGGCGTTCCTTCACTCCAGGCGCCGTCTGCAGAGAGGAGAAAGATGAGGGCAGTAAAGTAACAAGGAGGTCAACATACCATCACCGGTTAAGAACCTTCGCAGACCTAAAATAACTTTTGATACGACTGCTATTTTGTTGGTGTTCTAAAATTCGAAGACATTTATTTTGTTGGTGTTCTAGAATTTGAAGACATTTATTTTGTTGGTTTTCTAGAATTTAAACACCTTATTTTGCCAGTGTTCTAGAATTTAAAGACTATTATTCCATAATTTCAAGACAGTTATTTTGCTTGGGTTTTAGAATTTAAAGACATTTATTTTGTTGGTGTTCTAGAATTTGAAGATAGTTATCTTGCTGGTGTTCTAGAATTTTACACGCCTTATTTTGCCAGTGTTCTAGAATTTAAAGACTATTATTCCATAATTTAAAGACAGTTATTTTTCTGGGGTTTTAGAAAAAAAGACATTTATTTTGTTGGTGTTCTAGAATTTGAAGTGACGTATTTTGCTGGTTTTCCTGAAGTGATGACTATTATTTTGCCAGTATTATAGAATTATAAGTGATATATTTTGCTGCTCATAGTCTAGAATTTAAGGCAACGTATTTTGCTGGTGTCCCAGAATTTGAGGACTATTATTTTGTCAGTGTTCTAGAATTGGAAGACAGTTATTTTGTTGGTGTTCTAGAATTGGAAGCTGCTGTTTTGTCAGTGTTCTAGAATTTAGACTATTATAGACTATAGACTATTTTTTGTCAGTATGCGAAAATTATAAGTGACTTATTTTGCTAGTGGTCCAGAATTTGAAGGCAGTTATTTTACTGCTGTTTCAGAATTTACGGACTATTATTTTGTTGGTGTTCTAGAATTTAAAAAGTGATGACTATTATTTTACCAATATTATAGAATTTTAAGTGAAATATTTTGCTGCTGGTGTTCCAGAATTTGAGCACTGTTATTTTGCAGGTGTTCTAGAATTTGAAGTGACTTGTATTGTAATGTCCAGGTAACTGACCGAAATGGCTCACTGTACCCCTCACACAAATGTCTACAGTAATACAAAAGCATGTCAAAAAAGTCTAGATTTTTCTGTTAGATGTAAAAATAAAAGCACGAGTGGAAAAGGATACCAATATACCATCACTAGGCAAGCATCTTCCCAGCTGTAATAGATTTGATTAAACTCAATATGAGTCTGTTAATCATTAATTGAAATAATTGAAAATGAAAATAATCTTTATTTATAGAGCAATTTTCATACTAGTATCAGCGGAAAATACTTTACAGACAGTATTATCAGTAATTACAGTGTTAATAAGCCACAGATCAAGTGTATAAGAAGATGTAGAGTTTTAATGAGAGACGTTTATAAACGTGTAGTAAAGTGACTCTGAGCTGGACTGTCTAATAGAAGCTGAACTGAGCTCCACAGTTTAGAAGCAGAAGAGCTGAAAGAGTCTCTCCAGGTTCTCTGTATGTTACTGAAGGTGTTTGTTCTGGACCAGTTGGACTGTTTTCTTAGGAAGAAAACCATAAGAGACCATTACAGTGATCAACTTTGACCATTACAGTCATCAACTCTGACCATTACAGTGATCAACTCTGACCATTACAGTCATCAACTCTGACCATTACAGTGATCAACTATGACCATTACAGTCATCAACTCTGACTATTACAGTGATCAACTCTGACCATTACAGTGATCAACTCTAACCATTACAGTGATCAACTCTGACTATAACAGTGATCAACTCTGACCATTACAGTGATCAACTCTGACCATTACAGTCATCAACTCTGACTATTACAGTGATCAACTCTGACTATTACAGTGATCAACTCTGGCCATTACAGTCATCAACTCTGACTATTACAGTGATCAACTCTGACTATTACAGTCATCAACTCTGACCATTACAGTCATCAACTCTGACTATTACAGTGATCAACTCTGACCATTACAGTGATCAACTCTGACTATTACAGTGATCAACTCTGACCATTACAGCGATAAACTCTGACTATTACAGTGATCAACTTTGACTATTACAGTGATCAACTCTGACTATTACAGTGGTCAACTCTGACCATTACAGCGATAAACTCTGACTATTACAGTGATCAACTTTGACTATTACAGCGATCAACTCTGACTATTACAGCGATCAACTCTGACAATTACAGCGATCAACTCTGACCATTACAGTGATCAACTCTGACTATTACAGTGATCAACTCTGACTATTACAGTCATCAACTCTGACCATTACAGCGATCAACTCTGACCATTACAGCGATAAACTCTGACTATTACAGTCATCAACTCTGACCATTACAGTGATCAACT
This sequence comes from Megaleporinus macrocephalus, assembly GCA_021613375.1. Classification (NCBI taxonomy): domain Eukaryota; kingdom Metazoa; phylum Chordata; class Actinopteri; order Characiformes; family Anostomidae; genus Megaleporinus; species Megaleporinus macrocephalus. The sequence continues at coordinate 3,144,262 of CM038726.1, forward strand.
CTGACTATTAAAGTGATCAACTCTGACCATTACAGTGATCAACTCTATTACAGTCATCAACTCTGACCATAACAGTGATCAACTCTGACTATTACAGTCATCAACTCTGACCATTACAGTGATCAACTCTGACCATTACAGCGATCAACTCTGACCATTACAGCGATAAACTCTGACTATTACAGTCATCAACTCTGACCATTACAGTGATCAACTCTGACTATTAAAGTGATCAACTCTGACCATTACAGTGATCAACTCTATTACAGTCATCAACTCTTACCATAACAGTGATCAACTCTGACTATTACAGTGATCAACTCTGACTATTACAGTCATCAACTCTGACCATAACAGTGATCAACTCTGACTATTACAGTGATCAACTCTGACTATTACAGTGATCAATTCTGACTATTACAGTGATCAACTCTATTACAGTGGTCAACTCTGACCATTACATTAATCAACATATCAACACACAAACAAGTCAACAGTCACATGACCAAGTACAGAAATGTGTTGTTTACTTTTGCAGGTTCTGAAACTCCTCAGTTCCTGTGATCATAATTTGACACTTCTAACATGTGAAAACCACTGTGCACTTGTCTACACACTCCCACCTCAGCTTCACTGCTGTACTGAAAACAGACCACCCCTAAAAATACCTGGACAACAGCAGCCCTGCAGACAGAAATTGACCAGTGATGAATGGAATTGAAGGGGCTGATAAACTGTGGAGATGAGGTCCAGACCGTAACTGTAACAGCGATGGGTGTTTCTAATAAAGTGGCCAGTTAGTGTAAGCACAAGGTGTGTGTTTCCACTAAAGTGGCCAGTTAGTAGAAGGACAAGGTGGGTGTTTCTAATAAAGTGGCCAGTTAGTAGAAGCACAAGGTCAGTGTTTCTAATAAAGTGGCTAGTTAGTGGAAGTACAAGGTGGGTGTTTCTAATAAAGTGACAAGTTAGTGGAAGCACAAGGTTTGTGTTTCTAATAAAGCGGCCAGTTAGTGGAAGTACAAGGTGGGTGTTTCTAATAAAGCAACCAGTTAGTGGAAGTACAAAGTGTGTGTTTTCAATAAAGTGGCCAGTAAGTGGAAGCATAAGGTGGGTGTTTCGAATAAAGTGGTCAGCAAGTGGAAGCACAAGGTTAGTGGAAGTTATGGAGATCCTATCCACTGAACTCTCTCCATTTCTTACCTCTGCTTTCCACAAGTTGCCTTCTACCTGGTAAAGCCTGTAGGTGAACACACACTGGTTGTACCTGTCCAACAGAAGCACATGTTCTTATGAGTGGTGAAACAAAGACAGCCTGGAAACAATCAACCAATTAAATATCAAATATGGTCAATCAGGTGAGACAGTGTACAACATACTATTAGTAAGTTAATATCAGTTAATATCAGTTTACTAGGACTCATCATGACATTATAGGTATGATGTGCAGTATCTAGTGTATCTTACCCAATATCATAAATAGTCCCCTGCTTTGAACTTTGTTGTCATTATACATATACAGTTAGGCCCAGAAGTAACTGGACATTGACATTGGCAGACCCTCAGCTTTAATTTAAGGGTATTCATATCCTAATTGGAGGAAGGGTTTAGGAATGACAGCTCTTTAACATGTAGCTGCCTCTTTTTCAAGGGACCAAAAGTAGTCGGACAACTATCCCAAAAGCTATTTCATGGGCTTTTCCCTCATAAGTCCATCATCAGTTAAACAGGTAGATGATCTGGAGTTGATTCCAGGTGTGGCCTTTCTTTTTTTTTTTGCATTTTGAAGCTGTTGTTGTGAACCCACAACACATGGTCAAAGGAGCTCTCAGTGGAAGTGAAACAGGCCATCATTAGATTAAAACAAAGAAGATCTCTATCAGAGAGATCATCAAATTAACAGTTTGGTGCATTCTGGGGAAAAAGAGTGCGCTGGTGAGCTCGGGAACTCAAAAAGACCTGAACGTCCTCGGAAGACATCAGTGGTGGATGTTCACAGAATCCTTTCAATGGTGAAGATCATCCACCCTAGTGAAGAACGCTCTCCAGGAAGTAGGTGTATCAGTAGTATCAGTACTACCATAAGGAGAAGACTTCATGAGAGCAGATACAGAAGGTCCACCACAAGTTGCATGTCATGAATTAACCCTTAAACATAGAAATTTTAGACTAAAAACATTTAAAGAAGTTCTGGAACAGCATTCTATGGACGAATCAAATTAAGATCAAGCTGAATCAGAATGATGTAAGGAAGTAGGTATGGAGAAGGCTTGGAACAACCCATGATCCAAAGAACACCACATCCTCTATAAAACATGGTGGAGGCAGGGTGATGGCATGGGCATGCATGGCATCCAGTGGCACTGGGTTCTCAAACAAGCAACGACTGAAGACAGCTGCAGTAAAGACCTGGCAAAACATCACAACGGAGGAAACCCAGCGTTTGGTGATGTCCATGGGCTCCAGGTATAAGGCAGTCATTGCTTGCAAAGGATTTTCAACAAAGTATTCAAAATGAACATTTTATTTACAGTAATGTTAATTTGTCCAATTACTTTTGAGCCCCTGAAATGAGGAGGCTCTGGTTGCAGTTCCTAAACGGTTCATATGATATTTTTGTTCAACCCACTGTCCAAATATTTCTGGGCCTAATTCTATGGTCCAGGCATTTGAACCTGCAACCTTCAGGTCACTGGTTTATTTTTAGGCTACTGGGTGGGACAGGATGTAGCTGGGGTTTGTGGGGTCTGATGTGATACTGCTGGCTTTATTGTAAGTAAAAGATGCAAATATTGTAAAACTTGGTCCTGGGATTTGAACCCACAACTTTATGGTCACTGGTTCACCTCTAGTCTGCCAAGTGGTAGAGGAAGTTTCCTGGATGTGTGGAACCTGAGGTTATGCTGCTGGCTTTGTTATTTGCTTATTTTATTTATTCAATTATTTTTTTGAATTAAAGATTTAAATATAAAACTAAGTTCTGCTATATGAACCCACAACCCTTAGGTCGCTGGGTCACCTATATGCTACCAGGTGGGACCTGAAGTTGCCAAGATGTGTGGGGTCTAAGGTAATACTGCTGGCTTTATTGTAAAAAAATATATATAAATATTGTAAAACAAGGTGCTAACTTAGTCCTGGGATTTGAACCCACAACCTTATGGTCACTAGTTCACCTCTATGCTACCAAGTGGGACAGGAAGTTGCCAAGATGTGTGGGGTCTGAGGTGATACTGCTGGCTTCATTGTAAACAAAATAAAAAAAAGTCCTAGTTGTCATGCAAATATTTTAAAACTTGGCCTTGGGATTTGAACCCTCATTCGTCTGGTCACTGGTTTATTTCTAGGCTACCAGGTGGCACAGGAAGTAAGTACTGGGATTTTGTGGCTTCTGAAGTGATACTGCTGGCTTTATTGTAAATAAAAGATACAAATATTGTAAAACTTGATCCTGGGATTTAAACCACCAACCTTCTGGTCACGGGTTCACCTCTAGTCTACCAAGTGGTAGAGAAAGGTTCCCGTATGTGCGGGATCTGAGGTGATGCTGCTGGCTTTATTTTGAATTAAAGATGTAAATATTTTAAAATTAAGTTCTGCAATATGAACCCACAACCTTCAGGTCGCTGGCTTACCTCTAGGCTACTAGTTGAGGCAGGAAGTGTCTGGGGTGTGTGAAATCTGAGGTAATACTGAAGGCTTTATTTCAAATAAAATATAGAAATATTGGAAAACAATCTCCTGGGATTTGAACCCTCAACCTGCTGGATACTGGATGACCCATCAACGTCCCAGTTGTCAGTCAGTCAGTCAGTTACAGGCAGTTACTCGAATTACTGCTAGCTCTGTGGGAAATGAGATGCAGCTCCGCGCTAGCTCACAAACACTGGAAATTCACACAGCGTTTGTGGTTCAGAGTGCTAATGCAGCTTGATGTGGTCGTGCAATGATAACATCTGGTGACAACCAGAAGATGTTGCCATAAACATGTGGGCCTACTTTTCAAAGATCAGGGTTGGGTCGATGACTAGGGACTGTTGACCTATAGGTGGATCTTAGCCATATCTCAATCTCAGCTGGGATCTCCTAATGCCTTCAAGAGTATCTATGAAGCAATTCCAGGTAGAACATTTTATTACTGAGATCTGCTGTCCCTCAGAACAGACACTGAGGGTCTGTCTCAAAACCTAGTGAGCTCCCTACATAGGCAGCATTTTGGGTATGCATTCCCGACATGTATGCTGTTCCAATTCTTACACACCTTAAACATGCTGTCTACTGAGGAACCTTATTTAGACCTGATTTTAAGAAGCATCAAATGCTTCCTCAGCCGCTAAGACAATCCCATGATGCACCGCAGGCTAATCTATGAGCAGTGAAGGGGTTTTAAAATGTGAGTTATTTTTATTCTCTCTGGAGTTTTAATGTGTTTCTGGTCATATAATCACATAAAATTTTATTATCAACTCTGTAACGAGTCCTTCACCATTTAGCAGTTTGAACCTGCAACCTTCAGGTCACTGGTTTACTTTTAGGCTACTGGGTGGGACAGGATGTAGCTGGGGTTTGTGGGGTCTGATGTGATACTGCTGGCTTTATTGTAAGTAAAAGATGCAAATATTGTAAAACCTGGTCCTGGGATTTGAACCCACAACTTTATGGTCACTGGTTCATCTTTAGTCTGCCAAGTGGTAGAGGAAGTTTCCTGGATGTGTGGAACCTGAGGTTATTTGCTTATTTTATTTATTCACTTATTTATTTTAAATTAAAGATTTAAATGTAAAACTAAGTTCTGCTATATGAACCCACAACCCTTAGGTCGCTGGGTCACCTATATGCTACCAGGTGGGACCTGAAGTTGCCAAGATGTGTGGGGTCTAAGGTAATACTGCTGGCTTTATTGTAAAAAAATATATATAAATATTGTAAAACAAGGTGCTAACTTAGTCCTGGGATTTGAACCCACAACCTTATGGTCACTAGTTCACCTCTATGCTACCAAGTGGGACAGGAAGTTGCCAAGATGTGTGGGGTCTGAGGTGATACTGCTGGCTTCATTGTAAACAAAATAAAAAAAAGTCCTAGTTGTCATGCAAATATTTTAAAACTTGGCCTTGGGATTTGAACCCTCATTCGTCTGGTCACTGGTTTATTTCTAGGCTACCAGGTGGCACAGGAAGTAGCTGGGATTTTGTGGCTTCTGAAGTGATACTGCTGGCTTTATTGTAAATAAAAGATACAAATATTGTAAAACTTGATCCTGGGATTTAAACCACCAACCTTCTGGTCACGGGTTCACCTCTAGTCTACCAAGTGGTAGAGAAAGGTTCCCGTATGTGCGGGATCTGAGGTGATGCTGCTGGCTTTATTTTGAATTAAAGATGTAAATATTTTAAAATTAAGTTCTGCAATATGAACCCACAACCTTCAGGTCGCTGGCTTACCTCTAGGCTACTAGTTGAGGCAGGAAGTGTCTGGGGTGTGTGAAATCTGAGGTAATACTGAAGGCTTTATTTCAAATAAAATATAGAAATATTGGAAAACAATCTCCTGGGATTTGAACCCTCAACCTGCTGGATACTGGATGACCCATCAACGTCCCAGTTGTCAGTCAGTCAGTCAGTTACAGGCAGTTACTCGAATTACTGCTAGCTCTGTGGGAAATGAGATGCAGCTCCGCGCTAGCTCACAAACACTGGAAATTCACACAGCGTTTGTGGTTCAGAGTGCTAATGCAGCTTGATGTGGTCGTGCAATGATAACATCTGGTGACAACCAGAAGATGTTGCCATAAACATGTGGGCCTACTTTTCAAAGATCAGGGTTGGGTCGATGACTAGGGACTGTTGACCTATAGGTGGATCTTAGCCATATCTCAATCTCAGCTGGGATCTCCTAATGCCTTCAAGAGTATCTATGAAGCAATTCCAGGTAGAACATTTTATTACTGAGATCTGCTGTCCCTCAGAACAGACACTGAGGGTCTGTCTCAAAACCTAGTGAGCTCCCTACATAGGCAGCATTTTGGGTATGCATTCCCGACATGTATGCTGTTCCAATTCTTACACACCTTAAACATGCTGTCTACTGAGGAACCTTATTTAGACCTGATTTTAAGAAGCATCAAATGCTTCCTCAGCCGCTAAGACAATCCCATGATGCACCGCAGGCTAATCTATGAGCAGTGAAGGGGTTTTAAAATGTGAGTTATTTTTATTCTCTCTGGAGTTTTAATGTGTTCTGGTCATATAATCACATAAAATTTTATTATCAACTCTGTAACGAGTCCTTCACCATTTAGCAGTTTGAACCTGCAACCTTCAGGTCACTGGTTTACTTTTAGGCTACTGGGTGGGACAGGATGTAGCTGGGGTTTGTGGGGTCTGATGTGATACTGCTGGCTTTATTGTAAGTAAAAGATGCAAATATTGTAAAACCTGGTCCTGGGATTTGAACCCACAACTTTATGGTCACTGGTTCATCTTTAGTCTGCCAAGTGGTAGAGGAAGTTTCCTGGATGTGTGGAACCTGAGGTTATTTGCTTATTTTATTTATTCACTTATTTATTTTAAATTAAAGATTTAAATGTAAAACTAAGTTCTGCTATATGAACCCACAACTTTCAGGTCGCTGGGTCACCTATATGCTACCAGATGGGACCTGAAGTTGCCAAGATGTGTGGGGTCTGAGGTAACACTGCTGGCTTTATTGTAAATAAATATATAAATCTTGTAAAACAAGGTGCTTGTATTTGAACCGTCAACTTTCTGGTCCTTGGGTCACCTGTAGGTTACTGAGTGTGACAGTGACGCAGTCTCTCTCTAACTAGAGTCTCAGTAATCTGTTTTATGAGGAGAGATGAGGAGAGAACACTCTCTAGGCTTTGAGACACACCCTGGTTTACCAGTTTCACATCTAGCCTTTAGCATTTTGCCCTAAGATCCAAGATTCTACTGGGGTAGTTGGGTAAGGCGAAGTGTTCGGACTACGGACTACGACATAACTTTAAGAACCCCAATTTTGCGAGTGTTTCCCAAAGGCCTACTTTTTTCAAAGCTCGAGGAAGTTCTACAGATCAAGAGAAAGAAAAGAAGTGGGCGGAGCTTGCTAGAAACATAAGAGCCTATAGTGTTCATCACAGTTTGATTGGTTGAGGTATAAGAAGCTTAGTAAGCCAATGTGTAAAATGTATTAATTTACTACTGTGACTGTAACACTGGAAGAAAATTAATTAAAAGTATTTAATTCATATGTGTATATCAACAAATAATGTATTGTACTTTAAGCAGTTTAAACTGTTTGTTTCTCGTGATTGCGATGATTCCAACCTTGGAATAAAAAAAGTAAAATTTTCATGTTTATACAAATACATGTGTCTATACTCAAAACAATGCGTTTTTAAAAGGATAAAAGAACTTATCCAGTTACGAGTGGGTCGGATTACTGTTACATTTACAAACGACTTCACGTACTACGTTAGTTACGAAGGCCTTCGGGAAACATTCGTAAATTTTAAGAATGTTTTTAAGTATGAAGTTATGAAGAACTTAGCTAAACCCTCATAAAAAGATGGTAAACGTCTGTAAAATTCATTCTACTCAAAGTAAAAACCCAAATTAGTCTTTTCATCTTGCTCGATTTGATGTGGCCACTAATCATAGAAGCTAAAGATTCTTCACCCGACTGTAGTGGATGGCAAAATAAATGAATTAGCATGAATCTGCAGAACATTTGCGAAACCTTTGGATGGAAATGCGCGATTGGCGACACTGGGGCTGCTGAAAACGTTTGAAGAGGTCAATTTTAATAAGAACTGGGTTAACAAAGAGTAAAACTATCTATTAACCCATTAGCATTACCGTGTTACAGCTTTATAATCAGTAACTACATGGTCAACAGTGCTAACTGGCTGAGCTGTAGAAGTGAGGGGCTTGTCCTAAACCGAGTTGAACCTTAAATCTTAAAGTGAAAGTAAAAGTGGGAATAAAACCATGCATGTGATTTTGGCCCCAAGTTTCAGTCTCAGTCAAAAAAAATGTTCTTGATCAAATCGCAGTTCCCTTTCTAGGAAACATCACTAATGTGAAGAAAAGCACTAGCCGATAAACCAGTGTGTGAAAGTGCTTAAGTATTGAGTGCTATTTTTTTTAGGTAGGTATACTCTATTTTGCTGTATATTAAATTAAAGTATATGACAGTAGACTTATTGATAATTTTACGGTACATGCCAGTATGTTACTGTTATTTTACAGTTCATATACTGTCATTTATATGAACTGTATTTTACTGTATTTTGAATAACAATATATGTCCGTAGACTTACTGAAAATGTTATGGTACATGCCAGTATGTTACTGTTATTTTACAGTTCATATACTGTCATTTATATGAACTGTATGCTACTGTATTTTGAATTACAACATATGACCGTAGACTTACTGAAAATTTTATGGTACATGCCAGTATGTTACTGTTATTTTACAGTTAATATACTGTCATTTATTTGAACTGTATTTTACTGTATTTTGAATTACAATATATGTCCGTAGACTTACTGAAAATTTTATGGTACATGCCAGTATGTTACTGTTATTTTACAGTTAATATACTGTCATTTATATGAACTGTATTTTACTATATATTGAATTACAATATATGACCGTAGACTTACTGAAAATTTTATGGTACATGCCAGTATGTTACTGTTATTTTACAGTTAATATACTGTCGTTTATATGAACTGTATTTTACTGTATTTTGAATTACAATATATGACCGTAGACTTACTGAAAATTTTATGGTACATGCCAGTATGTTACTGTTATTTTACAGTTAATATACTGTCATTTATATGAACTGTATTTTACGGTATATTGAATTACAATATATGACCGTAGACTTACTGAAAATTTTATGGTACATGTCAGTATGTTACTGTTAATTTACAGTTAATATGCTGTCATTTATATGAACTGTATTTTACTGTATATTGGATTACAATATATGACTAGACTTACTGAAAATGTTATGGTACATGCCAGTATGTTACTGTTATTTTACAGTTATATACTGTCATTTATATGAACTGCATTTTTACTGTATATTGAATTACAATATATGACAGTAGACTTTCTGATAATTTGACAGTACATGTCAGTATGTTACTGTTATTTTACAGTAAATATACTGTCATTTATATGAACTGTATTTTTACTCTACCTCTACCGTAATTTATTTTAATTGTATTTTACTGCATATTGAATTACAGTATATCACAGTAGACTAACTGGTCATTTTACACTACATGCCAGCATGTTACTGAAATTTTACAGCATCTCTACCGTAATTTATTTTAATGGTACTTTACTGTATATTAAATTATACTATATGACAATAGACTAACTGGTCATTTTATACAACATGCCAGCATGTTACTGAAATTTTACAGCACCTCTACCGTAATTTATTTTAAAGGTATTTTACTGTACATTGAATTACAGTATATGACAGTAGACTAACTGGTAATTTTACACAACATGCCAGCATATTACTGTTATTTTACAGCCCCTCTACTGTAATTTCTTTTAATGGTATTTTACCATGCATTGAATTACACTATAACAATAGTAGAATAACTGGTAATTTTGCCTCTGCAGTAATTTAACATGATGCCAATATATATTGCATTACAGCGTGACAGTACAATAACTGTTTATTTTGCTAACAGTATTTTACAGTTATTATGAAATACAGTAATCCACAGTAAATGTACAGAAATTCATTACAGTGTAGCTACTAAAATTAGAGTGGATGGCTTTTGTTTCCAAATTGACAGACAATTTCTGTACTATGGTGATAAATTACAACTATATACTGTTATTGGTTAACAGGCTGCATTACTGGTAAATTAAATACAAGGCATGGATAGATAACATTATTTTACAATGATTATAAAATACAGTAAGATTCTGTATATGCACAGAAAATCTACGGCAATTCTTTTCAGTGTAGCTTCTAAAATTTTAGCGTAACATCTTAAAACACTCACCAGAAGCCTTTGGATCTAAAATGAAATGGGGAATCTCAAAAAGTGAGACATAATTAATGTATACAGTCACGCAAAATTTTAGTCTACAGTTCAGCTAAAACTCTGAACCAGTTCTGTTTGGTTATATTTACAGCAAACTATTAACTATATTATAAAACTACACCATAAATCATTGCTGTCCAAGTAATATTTGTCACCGTCCATTTTTATTTTTCAACATTATATGAACACCCGAGCTGTGCTTTACCTTGTGTACAAATTTCATGCCGAAATGACCAATATAAATTCTCCAAAATAGCCTGGACAAAGTTCCGGTTCCATTGACTTACATTGGAAGTAAAGTCGTTTTTTGGCCTCTCCTGTAAAGTAACGATTTTGTGGAGCTACTTGGTTTTCTTTGGACTTCTACAGTCACCTAACAGTCGTGACGTCCAGCACTGTAGTGCTGCTGTCCAGGGCTGGGCTCTGGGGATACTCACAGTACGCAGATGCAGTACGTGTCCGGCAAGCTCTCGCTGTCCCTGATGAGGAAACTGCCATCCTGTCCAGCCTCGGCCAGCAGATCCTCTGCTTGGCTCTTGCTGATGGACCCGTGATACATTTCCAGTCCCTCCATTGTTGCTGACCAGTACCCCGATGCTTACAAATGCTGAGTCTGATCTGTGCTCGCTAGCATTTCACCTTTGAATAGACAGCCACATTCACAACTCAGCTAATCTGCATAAAGGCATGCAGCAGATGGAAAGATCACCCCCCCACCACACCTCCCACCCACACACACAAAACAGGAAATGCTTCACACATCCTCATTAGACGTGGTTGCTGCTTTTGTGTATGAAGATAAAGTTCACTAAACTGCTCTCACTGGACCTACAAACCACATAACAGACAGGTGAGACTTCAGGTCTGTCTCAAACTGTAGTGAGCTGTCTAAGAATCACTGACTCTGGATCAGCTGTGTAGGTATCACTGGCTCTAGATCCACTGTGTAGGTATCACTGACTCTGGATCAGCTGTGTAGGTATCACTGGCTCTGGATCCGCTGTGTAGGTATCACTGATTCTGGATCAGTTGTGTAGGTATCAATGGCTCTGGATCAGCTGTGTAGGTATCACTGGCTCTGGATCCGTTGTGTAGGTATCACTGACTCTGGATCAGCTGTGTAGGTATCACTGACTCTGGATCAGCCATGTAGGTATCACTGGCTCTGGATCAGCTGTGTAGGTATCTAGGTATCACTGACTCTGGATCCGCTGTGTAAGTATCACTGACTCTGGATCAGTTGTGTAGGTATCACTGGCTCTGGATCCGCTGTGTAGGTATCACTGGCTCTGGATCATTTGTGTAGGTATCACTGGCTCTGGATCAGCTGTGTAGGTATCACTGACTCTGGATCAGTTGTGTAGGTATCAATGGCTCTGGATCAGCTGTGTAGGTATCACTGGCTCTGGATCAGCTGTGTAGGTATCACTGGCTCTGGATCCGTTGTGTAGGTATCACTGACTCTGGATCAGTTGTGTAGGTATCAATGGCTCTGGATCAGCTGTGTTGGTATCACTGGCTCTGGATCAGCTGTGTAGGTATCACTGGCTCTGGATCAGCTGTGTAGGTATCACTGATTCTGGATCAGTTGTGTAGGTATCAATGGCTCTGGATCAGCTGTGTATGTAGCACTGGCTCTGGATCCGTTGTGTAGGTATCACTGACTCTGGATCAGTTGTGTAGGTATCAATGGTGGTGGATCAGCTGTGTAGGTATCACTGGCTCTGGATCCGCTGTGTAGGTATCACTGGCTCTAGATCCGCTGTGTAGGTATCACTGGCTCTGGATCCGTTGTGTAGGTATCACTGACTCTGGATCAGTTGTGTAGGTATCAATGGCTCTGGATCCGCTCTGTAGGTATCACTGGCTCTAGATCCGCTGTGTAGGTATCACTGACTCTGGATCAGCTGTGTAGGTATCACTGACTCTGGATCAGCCATGTAGGTATCACTGACTCTGGATCAGCCGTGTAAGTATCACTGGCTCTGGATCAGCTGTGTAGGTATCTAGGTATCACTGACTCTGGATCCGCTGTGTAAGTATCACTGACTCTGGATCAGTTGTGTAGGTATCACTGGCTCTGGATCAGCTGTGTAGGTATCACTGACTCTGGATCAGCCATGTAGGTATCACCGACTCTGGATCAGCCGTGTAGGTATCACTGGCTCTGGATCAGCTGTGTAGGTATCTAGGTATCACTGACTCTGGATCCGCTATGTAAGTATCACAGACTCTGGATCAGTTGTGTAGGTATCACTGGCTCTGGATTTGCTGTGTAGGTATCACTGGCTCTGGATCAGCTGTGTAGGTATCACTGGCTCTGGATCAGCTGTGTAGGTATCACTGACTCTGGATCAGTTGTGTAGGTATCAATGGCTCTGGATCAGCTGTGTAGGTATCACTGGCTCTGGATCAGCTGTGTAGGTATCACTGGCTCTGGATCATTTGTGTAGGTATCACTGACTCTGGATCAGTTGTGTAGGTACCAATAGCTCTGGATCAGCCATGTTGGTATCACTGGCTCTGGATCAGCTGTGTAGGTATCACTGGCTCTGGATCCACTGTGTAAGTATCACTGACTCTGGATCAGTTGTGTAGGTATCAATGGCTCTGGATCAGCTGTGTAGGTGTCACTGGCTCTGGATCCGCTGTGTAGGTATCACTGACTCTGGATGAGCTGTGTGGGTATCACTGACTCTGGATCAGCTGTGTAAGTATCACTGGCTCTAGATCAGCTTTGTAGGTATCACTGACTCTGGATCACCTGTGTAGGTATCACTGGCTCTGGATCGGCTTTGTAGATATCACTGACTCTGGATCAGCTGTGTAAGTATCACTGGCTCTGGATCAGCTGTGTAGGTATCACTGATTCTGGATCAGTTGTGTAGGTATCAATGGCTCTGGATCAGCTGTGTATGTATCACTGGCTCTGGATCCGTTGTGTAGGTATCACTGACTCTGGATCAGTTGTGTAGGTATCAATGGCTCTGGATCAGCTGTGTAGGTATCACTGGCTCTGGATCCGCTGTGTAGGTATCACTGGCTCTAGATCCGCTGTGTAGGTATCACTGGCTCTGGATCCGTTGTGTAGGTATCACTGACTCTGGATCAGTTGTGTAGGTATCAATGGCTCTGGATCCGCTCTGTAGGTATCACTGGCTCTAGATCCGCTGTGTAGGTATCACTGACTCTGGATCAGCTGTGTAGGTATCACTGACTCTGGATCAGCCATGTAGGTATCACTGACTCTGGATCAGCCGTGTAAGTATCACTGGCTCTGGATCAGCTGTGTAGGTATCTAGGTATCACTGACTCTGGATCCGCTGTGTAAGTATCACTGACTCTGGATCAGTTGTGTAGGTATCACTGGCTCTGGATCAGCTGTGTAGGTATCACTGGCTCTGGATCAGCTGTGTAGGTATCACTGTCTCTGGATGAGCTCTGTAGATATCACTGACTCTGGATCAGCTGTGTAGATATCACTGACTCTGGATCAGCTGTGTAGTTATCACTGGCTCTGAATCAGCTGTGTTGGTATCACTGACTCTGGATCAGCTGTGTAGATATCACTGGCTCTGGATCCGCTGTGTAGATATCACTGACTCTGGATCAGCTGTGTAGATATCACTGGCTCTGGATCCGCTGTGTAGATATCACTGGCTCTGGATCCGCTGTGTAGATATCACTGACTCTGGATCAGCTGTGTAGATATCACTGACTCTGGATCAGCTGTGTAGTTATCACTGGCTCTGAATCAGCTGTGTTGGTATCACTGGCTCTGGATCAGCTGTGCACGTATCAGCTGAGGAACCCCCAAGACAATCCTTCCTTACAATTCAGCCAAAGGAAGGAACCTTAGTAGACAGTATATTGAAGATATGCAAGAATCAGGACAGTCTACGTGTCGGGAGCCACAAAGTGTGATGTACATACTGTTTATATAGACCTTCAGTAGGTTTTGAGACAGGCCCCAGTAGGTTACAAGAGACCCTCGCTTAAATTTTCCCCGTCTTCTTCCTCTTTGCTTACATTATACTGGAGCTTGCTAGGGAAACTCGGCTGGAGGACAGTGAACGAGGTGTCTGGGTGGGAGACCGTTGTCAGTATCTGCTGGTGGAGCACCTTGGTGGCCTGGCAGGGCCTTCCAGCGACACTTTGGGCAGGTGCCGGCGGGGTGGTTGGCTGAGTCTGAGAGCAGGGGTTCTGATGTTTATGTACCACTCCCACTTTGGTGTCTATGCCAGGCTCGTCGGCTTGGGAAGATGGTGAGGACTGCAGAGAAGGCAGCACAATGAGGCTGGAGGATGGCAAGAGGAAGGGTGGTTGAGGAAGAGCTCGTTCTGTAGCTGCTGCCTCTTGTTGATGCCGAATTGTTGATTGCAGAATGTTCAAACAGAACTGATTTCTTTATCTTCTCCGAGTTTGACTGCCCACCTGTTCTGATGGAAGACTGACCGCCAGGTTCCCTTGCCACCCAAGTCACCCACCAAACTGAAGGTTAGGCCTTGCTGTTACCCGTCTCATACCAGCTACCTAGCCTCAGACTAGCTGCCGAACCTCCATTATAGACTCTATTGAATTTGATTTGATTTGATTTGGTTTGAGGGTGAACATTCTGAAGTCCCCCGCTTTGCAGATACCATGGAGGTGGGGCAGCTTAGCGTGCCCCCGTATGCCCTAGGTCCTTGTGTCACTGGATGAGTTAGAAGCACCGTAGGTGTGGCTGCACATGTGCCTGGCGGGATTGCCAGACTTGCAGTGCAAGAGGCTTGTAAATTTACTATCTATTGTCAAGTAGAGTCGGGTGGTTGCGAGTGACCTTCCTGGCTCTTTCAACTAGTGCTGGTGGTCCATCTCCCCTATTGCTGTGTTCAATAAAAGAGCATTTGCCTAACCTTTCTACCATGTTCTTCTTCTTCTTTGTCCACACTACACTGATGTCCTGGGTGGAAGGGGAGGAATGGTGCTACCATAAACTCAAAGGTGATACAGTGGAGCACTGTGATTAAGGAACAGGGTGGTGTAAGCAGAGCCTGGTGGCCTAGCAGGGTGTTCCAGCAACACTTTGAGTCTGAGAGTCAGGGCTCCATCAGACATGTACCACAACAACAGCATCTATGATGTGGTCACCCCCTTTCTTTGATGCGAGGGTTGATGTGGTAGGTGTGGCTGTGCTCGACGCCTGACAGGGTCGCAAGACTTGCAGTACGAAACTTCTGTCAACTGTCAAATAGAGACGTGTGGTTAGATGTGATTGTCCCGCTTCCTGCCCGGCGTAGTCAATGCTTCTCCCCTGCCTGCTGCGTTCAATAAATCAGGGTGCCCTCCAGCAGTACTTTGAGAGGGTACCGGCAGGGTGGTTTGTGGAGCAGGTTCCATCATATGCCATGCGATGTGGGAAGCCTCAAAGGAAGATTGGGGGGGTATGTAAGGTGGAGGAGCGTGTACCTGGTGCAGTTGAGTCCTTTATGGTGGACAACCATGTCCTATATCCACCATACTGTATGTGTTAACCTGAATAACCCTGGACTGTCTCTAAGGTCAGGGTTATTTTGTTGAGTAGTTGCTAGTGTTTCACTCTTTCACCCAATTAGACTGTAACATAGTATTAATACATACACTATTTATCTATCTATATATATATATATATATATATAGATAGATGACAATGACACAGTGACAGCTGATGACCACTTCCCAAAAATGTAGGTCATATGCAACTAATTGAATATGTTGTTCATATAGATACAGGGTGAGTCGAAAGTCTTAGGACGCCCTTTTATTTCAGAACTGAAAGGGAAAATGACGTATCTAAATAGCCCAGCAAGTAACATTTCTTTTCTGAACGTTTAACATCAGATCTGTGTTTAGCACCAGGGACGGCACACTGAACAACATGTTGTTCCATGTGGTTGTTGTTGCTACACGACCAACTTCCCATTGGAAAAACTTGATCTTGATCCAATGGCGGCCATGTTCGGGACATAGTCTAAAACAGGCAGTCCACCTTTTAGTGACCTCTGATGTAAAAGATAGGCCTAAAAGATAGTATATATATATATATATATATATATATATATATATATATATATATATATATATATATATATATATACTCCTAAAGCAATGTCTATAATAACACTACCGTGCCAAGCAATGTCTATATTAACATATTAACACAATGTCTATATTAATACTGACATAGCTATACAGGAGCCGTCCACTTATTTTAAAATGTTACTTTCTCTAGAATAGTTAATAATTTGATTAAAGATGAAATAATTAGAGATCTATCCAAAGCAAAAACAAGTATCTACAAAATAGTAACTTTCATGGTAGAGGCCAAACGAAAGTTCTTAACTATCAATGTAAGTTAATATAAAGAAGTTTCATTAGAAGTCATTTTGGTCTATTGGTTTTTGTATTGGTCCATTCATCATGAAACCCTCACAGATATAAAGAGCAGCTGTCGTGTTTATATGATATGGAAAAATTAAAATCAACAAAAACAGAGATACATAGGGTGTCTAGGACTGACAATACTGAGAATACAGAAAATGTCTCTGGTATATCTATATTTAAAGTTTCTACTGAAAAAGTTTAAATCAGGTAAAAATATTTGTGTGTCAAACAGACTCTAATGAACACGGTTTGATATATTAAACTTCTTTTCCCCTATTTTAGATGTTTTTATGGCTCCACATACGTGGACATCATGCTACAAAAAGGCTATAAATATAAAAATGCACCGTTTATATGTAATAGTATTTTATATGTTGTGTAAAAGTATAAAAGTAATACATTTATATGCATTTATAGTTGTGTGATATCTGTGTCCAATATCAAGTTTTGAGTGATTTCACAGAAAGAAGTAAGAGCACTGTAACAAACATGTCTTGCTACCGCCGACCACCTATATACAGGATTTGCAGCAAAATTCCAGCCTGAACAGATTTATTAAAGTTTCTGTTAATTGTGCTTTCAGCATGCTTTCAACAGAAACAAAACGATTTTATTTTATTTTATGAAATAACCTCAAAATGTTCTAATATTTAACATTTTTTATTTTAAAAGTTACAAAAAAGAAGCTTAAAATTCAGCTTTGTTTGTATAAAATGTTAGTTTTACTATATAATACGTTCAAAAGTTCAAGAAAGATTTGAGGACAAATATAAGCATTCTTGGAAACGCTTTAGATGTTTTTAAAAACCGTAAGTTCTTCAGTTTTTTTGATATGTGGACAGTTCAATAACTTTTTAATAAAACTGATTTTTAAATGAAATTCTATAGGATTATTTATGCAGATCTAAGCAAAAAAAAACATTTTTTAAAAATCTGAACACAATTTTTAATCATTTATGCATGAAAGGGTTAAGGAAGCATCAAACGCTTCCTCAGCCACTAAGACAATCCCATGATGCACCACAGGCTAATCTAGGAGCAGTGAAGTGGTTTTAAAATGTGAGTTATTTCGATTCTCTAGAGTTTTAATGTGTTTCTGGTAATATAATCACACAAAACAGTATTTTATTATCAACTCTGTAACGAGTCCTTCACCATTTACACTATACTCCAGACATTAGCATTTATGCCAGCGGATTTTTAAGCCTGGGGCTATTGTATTGGTTGTGGCCTGGTAGCTTAGCAACCAGCTAAACCACCGTGGCGTGCTGCAGTGGGCGGGAACAAGCCGTGATGCAGTCTCTCTCTAACTAGAGCGTCTCAGTAATCTGTTTTATGAGTAGAGATGAGGAGAGTACACTGATACTTACACACTCACTACCTAGACAGCCTACTTACACACTCACTACCTAGACAGCCTACTTACACACTCACTAGGGTTTAAGACAGACCCCATGTTTTTATTAGGACTGTGATGATATGCTATTACTAAAGAAATACATAACTTAGTAGTATATATGGTTTGTACATGTACCCTAATAGTGTTATAGCAACATCTAAAACTTTCAACACTTAACTAATACTATAAAAATAAAAGCATTTAGACACAATGGTTATATATAACATGTAGTCTAAATTTAGTTAGTCCATGTAACAGTAAAGTACATTAACCAGACATGTTTTAATATCAATGAATTGCTTTATATTACTAATATATTATAACAAGATAAAATATAGGCAATCAAGAAATGGATAGTTGTGTAACTACATAATCCAAAAACCTTCTTTACTTTCAATGTAAGTCAATGGAGTCTAAATTTTGTCCAAGCTATTTTGGAGCATTTCTATTGGTCCCTCAACTGTGAGATTTCCACACCATGTAAACGGCAGCTGTCGTGTTCAAATGATGTACAAAACAAAAAATGTGTTATTCTTTGGACAGTAATGACGTCTGACTTTAATGCTGCAATACATTAATGTGTCCACCAGAGGTCAGTGTCGCTTCATGAATCCCTCCAGTATAAAAAACCCTGTTTGAATCTGTTAAATGAATCACTGTTGTTCTAAAGCTTGTATTTAAATGTTTTTTAAATTGCTACATAAGCACATGGTTGGAGTAGGAACATTATTAATAGTGTTGTGATGTGAAATGCTCTGTTCTAGATACAGTTAGATCTGTTCACAGTGGTGGTGAATGGAACCAGACGTCCACCTCTAGAAGCTCCTCACAGAAAGTTCTTACAGTAGATGTTATAAATACACTGTCTGATTCTGAGACGCTGTTTATGATAGTTTAGAGAAGATCTCAGTCTTAAACTCCATTCATGGTGGAGGGATATATGCAGGACGCTGTGAGGTTCAAATAGTGCCCAAAGAAAACCTATTGTTAGATATGGTGAGCCCTGGTTCCCATCATTACCACCACTGTAAACACAACTACCACTGTGACATCATCATCACCACTGTAAACATCACCACCACCACTGTAAACACCACTACCACTGTGGCATCATCACCACCACTGTAAACACCATCACCACCACTGTAACCACCAGCACCACTGTGACATCATCAACACCACTGTATACACCATCACCATTGTAAACATTATAACCACCACCACGGTAAACATCACCACCACTGTGACATCATTACTACCACTGTAAACATCATTACCATCATTGTAAATATCATCACCACCACTGTAAACACCATCACCGCCACTGTAAACACCATCATTACCACTGTAAACACCATCACCAGCACTGTAAACATCACCACCACCACTGTAAACATCAACACCACCACTGTAAACATCATCACCACCACTGTAAACACCATCATCACCACTGTAAACACCATCACCACCACTGTAAACACCACTACCACTGTAAACACCATCACCACCACTGTAAACATCACCACCACCACTGTAAACATCATCACCACTGTAAACACCACTACCACCACTGTAAATATCACCATATGCAATACTGATAATGATAAAAATCTGAAAAACAACTATTTGAGAGACGAATGTAACAGCATATTCTCTAGTGTGTAATAACACTTGAGTAATAACGAGTGTAACTATATTTGTAGTATTTATACTACAAATGCCAGCTTTCCTAACCATTGTGTAGCTAAATGAGAGAGTATATTGTCCAAATATGCACATTTGGCAACTTTACAGGAGAGTCCAAAAACCTTCTTCACTTTCAATGTAAGTCAATGGAACCAGAATTTTTCCAAACTATTTTGGAGCATTTCTACTGGCCCATTCATCATGAAACGTTCCGACAATGTAACTGGTGGCTGTCTTGTTGAAATGATGCAATATATATATATATTTTTTACAAAAATGCAGATGGTTTTATTTGGACGGACTTGATATTACATTGTTGCAGCTGTCAAGATTCTTGATTGTTGCATGAAGCTTAAAAGAAATTAATACACATGTGTACATACACTGAGCTGCTGTAATCCATCTATAACAGTGGCTACATCACCAGTAGTTACATTAGGGACCATAACTTTCTTTGAGGGAGCTTCTAGAGGTGGACGTCTGGTTCCCTTCACCACCACTGTGACTCTAGAGTTTCTATAGAGTGTTTCATCTCAATGATGTAGGAACTTTGAGAGGTCGGCGGAGTTGCCTACAAGACTGAGGGCAGATCAGCCAAGAAAAGCACGGGCACCGTGTTTACGCTGGTGTTGATCGGTGATGTAATGCATTCCGCATGCATTTCTACATTACCAACATTCTCCGCAGCTTAGCAGCCCACGGCAACGAACAGTCCGTGAAATTTTAAAGCCCAGGCTAAAGCCCAGCTCTGGCCAAAGCTTCTCAGAGAGGCCGGGCTGACCTGGGATCAGATTAGCACTCCTCTCTGAGAGGCTGATGAAGGTGGACCTCCAGTCTTTTCTGGCTGGACTCGTTTCCTTCTTCCCAGCTGTTTGTCACAGAAAGAAGATAGAAATTTCAAATCAGGTGCAAGACATGTCAGGCTCTCCACGCGGTTTAGGAGAGTGTTTATGGGAATGTTTGACCAACAGTTCTTCCAGAAGACCATCTGTGAGGTCAGACACTGTTGTTGGACGAGAAGGTCTGGCTCACAGTCTCCACTCTAATTCATCCCAAAGGTGTTCTATCAGGTTGAGGTCAGGACTCTGTGCAGGCCAGTCAAGTTCTTCCACACCAAACTCCTCCTCCATGTCTTTAAGGAGCTGCTCTGTGCACAAAAAGGGTCTGTCCACAAACTGTCCCCACAAAGTTGAGAGTCCAGAATCTCTTGGTCTGCTGAAGCATTAAGAGTTCCTTTCACTGGAACTCTGAAAGGGTCCGAGCCCACCTCCTGAAAAGCAACCCCACACCATAATCCCCCCTCCACCAAACTTTACACTCGGCACAATGCAGTCAGACAAATACTGTTCTCGTGGCAACTGCCAAACCCAGACTCGTCCATTGGATTGCCAGACGGAGAAGCGTGATTGGTCACTCCAGAGAACACGTCTCCCCAGCTCTAGATTCCAGTGCTGGCGTGCTTTACTTCACTGCATCCGACTCTCTGCATTGTTCTTGGAGATGTAAGGCTTGGATGCAGCTGCTCGCCCATGGAGACCCATTCCATGAAGCTCTCTACGCTCTGTTCTTGAGCTGATCTGAAGGCCACATGAAGTTTGGAGGTCTGTAGTGATTGACTCTGTAGAAAGTTGGTGACCTCTGTGCACTATGCTCCTCAGCATCCGCTGACCCGCTCTGTCATTGTACGTGTTCTACCACTTGGTGTCTGAGTTGCTGTCGTGCTCAATCACTTCCACTTTGTTCTAACACCACTGACAGTCCACTGTGGAATATTTAGTAGTGAGGAAACTTCACCACATGACTCGTTGCACAGGTGGTGTCCTATCACGGTACCACGCTGGAGTTTACTGAGCTCCTAAGAGCGACCCACTTTTTACTAATGTGTGTAGAAGCAGTCTGCATGACTAGGTGCTGGTTTTATACACCTGTGGTTATGAAGTGATTGAAAAACCTGAATCTCCAATGATTTGGATGGGTTGAGTGAACACTTTGGGAGGTGTCATGTATATATACATATCTATATATAATGTATATGTGAAATGATTATGAAGTGATGGGACCTCAGGCACATCCAGACCTGTAAGTTGTGGGAATTGGCTACATTGACCACATTGGGCAACAACCAAACAGTTCCAGCAACTGTTGATCGGTCCTGCACATAGACTTGGAGGAATTTAGATCCATTATATGAATTGCAGAACCCAAGCCTATTGGCGCCTGCCTTTGGCAATGTCATTTAATGTAAAAGCTTCAACATCTAATCAAGAAATTAAACTTCCCACAGATGCACACTTTCAAACCACTTCAGAAGCTAGACCTCACTGTCCATGGGTGAACAGCGAGGTATGACCTGCGTTAGGTTGCATCGTTTCGCAAAAAAAACCTTCAGTTTCTCAGAAGATAAGAAAAATGGTTGAATGGTTGGGCAAAGAAATGGAAAGTCTTTTTTTTTCGTATGTGTACTCAATGATATATACACCAGATATACAATAAATCTTTGGTTAACATTTACTGCTGGAACACAAGTGAGTACCAATAGTTGTTTTCTACCTCGTCAACCAGGTCAATCAGTGGACCAGGAAACATCAAGCAATGGGAGGCAACCCTTAGGAGTTGCTATCAATAATCAACAAAAGCATTCATCCTCACTCATAGCTTATTAAAAGAAAGTGTGTTTTTATTACTTTTATTTGTGTTTGTAAATAGTTACTGTGTACTCGAGTATGTAATAAGCAATTGCAGGTAAGTAGTGCACCAAAACAATGGTGGTAACTCTAGATCTCTAAGGGTTTACTTGCATCCAAAGCCATTATGTGAATTATTATTACTATTACTCTTAAGTGCTGTCAAATCAGTTCCAACTCAAGTCCTTTCGGGGAAGTGTTTATACAGAATGTCCTGTCTTTTGTTTGGATTGTCCAGTCTCATGATTCCTTTCATTGTATCCATCCATCTGGTTCCTGGTCATCCATCAGGGCATAATTTTTTTATTGGTTTCTCCAATAATATGCCCAAAGCTTTATTTGGTCAAAGATCAATTTGTTCGCTTACTTTCTTTTGCCATTCTAGGTAGTTCCACCAAATCCCTGGTTGAACACGAGTCCCAGTGAAGTCTAAGGTCCACTAGGGTCCACCGTTTTGAGGCAGGATGTCGACGGCACCAGAGTCTTTGACGTCGCTGAGCTTGCGAGAGAAGGAGCTGAGACGTGTGCTGATGGAGTCCCTCTTTTGCGTGAGCCTGGGCGCCTTTTCCTCGTAGAGCCGACAAAGCTGCTCCCGGAAGTGGTTCCCCACGAAGCAGTAGAGGAAGGGGTTGATGGCCGAGTTGGAGAATCCCAGGCACAGTGAGATGGGCAGCAAAGCCTCCACCACCTGGTTCGTCCTGCAGCTCAGGCTCATGCCCAGGTCCCTCAGCGCCCCCAGGAAGGCCAACACGTGGAAGGTGCACCAGCAAAGAAAGAAAGCCAAGACCACAGCGATGACCATGCGCAAAACGCGGTCTATCCGGGATTGTCCCTGCTCCAGAAAGTTGGGCGTGGCCAGCAGGTGGCGACCGATCCGGCTGTAGCAGGTGGCCATCACGGCAAACGGCAGCAGGAAGCCCAGCGTGTTCTTGGCTAGGGTCAGCATCGGGTGCCAGAACTCGTTGGGGTAGATCATGACGCAAGCTGTCACGTTCAGGTTGCTCAGTATGTGCGTGTCTCGGAAGACCAGGGTGGGCACGGTGCTCAGGATGGCCACCAGCCAGATGGCGACGCTAACGCACCGGGCGTGGCACACGCTCCGGGTGCTCAGCGGGTACACGATGGCGCGGTAGCGGTCCACGCTCATGCAGGTGATGAAAAAGACGCTGGCGTAGACGTTGAGCGTGAGCAAGGCGCCGCACAGCTTGCACATGAGCCTCCCGAGGACCCAGCTGTAGCCCATGGAGTAGTACACGGCCCAGAAGGGCAGGCTGCAGAGGAACAGCAGGTCCGATGCCGCCAGGTTTACCAGGTAGGTGTTGGCTACGGTCCGGCGCGCCGAGCTCTGGCAGAACACGCAGATGACCAGGGTGTTGCCGAGGAACCCCAGGAGGAATATGAAGGTGTAGAGGACGGGGACGAGTCGTCTCTGGTACTGGGAGCTGGTGGGTGAGAGATAGTCACACGATCCATTTTGGAGGGGATGCTGGGACAGAGCGTCATCGAAGGCAGTCAGGTTGAGGGAGGGGTCTGTTTCCATGGCGACTTCTCATGCAGGGGGCAGTCGCTAGTTAGGCAAAAGTTCTGCAAGAGAATAAAAACAGGGACTAAAGGATCCACATCAGGGAAAAAAATGTAAAATTTTAAAATCAATCAAATGTTTTTTGAATGTTTTTTAGCCAATATAAGTTAAGCTCCGCCCATTAACTCTGTTTGTTTTTGGGTTATAATCTGAAACCTAACAGCAGACAACTAATATATTGATAATGAGTAGACTTTGTGTGGCTTTAGGAACTAGATTGTTGGCTGGTTGGTGGTCAGAGGTGGTTGAAACCACTCTACTCAGGTCTTCCTGAAAGCAGAGAGCTAACTTCAGGATATTGGATGTTGTTTGAAGGTGGATTGAGGGCTGGTGGGTGGTCAGAGAGGTGAGGGTCTTCTAATTGCCGGTATATCTGAACCATGTCACCATCCTTAACCCTTTGTTTTTAGTATTAAAGTAAACTGAGGGTTCATTTCAAGATATTGGGTGCGGTTGGGAGCTGGGTTGCTGGCTGGTTGGTGGTCAGAGGTGGTTGGAATCACTCTACTCAGGTCTTCCTGAAAGCAGAGAGCTAATTTCTGGATATAAGATGTTGCTTAAAGTTGGATTGAGGGCTGATGGGTGGTCAAGGGTGGGTCAGTGAGGTGAGGGTCTTCTGATTGCTGGTATTTGTGAACTATGTGACAATATTTAACCCTTTGTTTATAGTACTGAATCAAGCTGTAAGTTAATTTCAAGATATTGGGTACTGTTTGGAGCTGGGTTGCTGGCTGGTTGGTGGTCAGAGGTGGTTGCAATCACTCTACTCAGGTCTTCCTGAAAGCAGAGAGCTAATTTCAGGATATTGGATGTTGTTTGAAGTTGGATTGAGGGCTGGTGGGTGGTTAAGGGTTATGGTGTATGATTGCAAGCTGAGAGCTAATTTCAGAATTTTTTGAGATGATTACCTACTGACGCTGAAGACTGTTCTGAAGTTTGGAAGGCATCTAGATTTCTAGGTCAGGTTCCCTGACCACTAGACCACCAGGGTGCTATCCTTAAAGGCCAACCATTGCTGGAGGGATGAAGTTTGAGGCCGAATACGTTGAGGCAGCGTTTCTACTAGGCTGGTCAGTAAACGGCTGATAAAGCTACCACGAATGTGGAGGAACTAGATGTTTCCTACAATGGGCTTATTTCTGGGGACGTCGCCCCCTACTGTTTGGATCGTTTGGAGTATAGATTTCACGGCTTGCGTCACGTTACATATCTTGAACCCACAGAAGGAAAAAACGTCTGTTCAACAGAGCTTAGTAAACAGTCCATGGAAAAGAGCACTGGACTCCTGGGGGGGGATGATGAGGCTACTTCTGAAATGTTTTTGCAGGGCAATAATTTTTCATCCGCTATAATCCTTCACACTCATAACAACCTCGGTATCTGAAGAAAACAGCAACGAGCACTTGCGAAAGCTCTCGAGTCGGCCGAGATAGAGTCGGAATCGCTGCCAGAATCTCTCGGCTCGCCGAAAAAAGACAAATAAACCCAAAGGAGAAGAAAAAGACCGGATTCCCACTGACGCAGTCCCCAGCGGGTTGAGTCGCGTGTGAAAGAGCTCAGACTCTTTATGGAAAGACTGTGTGTGTGTGTTTTTATGAGTGTGTGCGAGTGTGTGTGTGTGAGCGACTGTGCGAGTGTGTTTACGCGAATGCTGGAAGCGTCACGTTCTTCAGCCGGAGTGAATTTGTCCCACAGTGTTATATAATAATAGATGAATGTAGTAGAGGATTAAGAATAGACGCTGATACAGCTACGAGAGATGCTCACACTCTCTCTCTCTCTCTCACTCTCTCTGCATCTCTTTCACTCTTTCTCTCTCCACTTCCCGCTTTTTTCTCTCTCTGTCTCTCCAGGTTTCCCTCTTTCTCAGTTTTGTCTCTTTTACCGTCTGTCCATTTCTTTTTCTCTTTTTGTCTCTGTCTGGTGTAATTGAGAGTGTTCTGTCAGGAGGGGGTAGTGAGTGTTTTAGTGTGTGTGTTAATATGTGGGGTAAGTGAATGTGTGTGTTAGTGGGGGGGGGGCAAAAGGCTGTGTGTGTGTGTGTGTGTGTGTTAATGTATAGGGGTGTGTGTATTTTAGAATGTGTGTCTGTTAATGTGTCATGAGTAGGTGAATGTGTGTTGTAGAGTGTGTGTGTGTGTGTGTGTGTGTGTGTGTGTGTGCTATAGTGTGTATGTGTGCTATAATGTGTGTGTGTTGTGTGTGTGTGTGTGTGTTTGTGTGTGTGTTGTAATGTGTGTGCATGTGTGTTGTAATTGTGTGTGTGTGTGTGTATTGGGTGTAATGTGTGTGTGTTTGTATGCGTGTGTGTGTGTTGTAATGTGTGTGTGTGGAAGGTAAGTAAATGTGTGTTGTAGAGAGTGCTTGTGTGTGTCTGTGTTTTTGTGTTATAGTGTGTATGTGTGTGTGTGTGCTATAGTGTGTGCTATATGTTTGTTATAATGTGTGTGTGTATTGTGTGTGTGTGTTGTGTGTGTAATGTGTGTGTGTTTGTTTGTGTGTGTGTGTTGTAATGTGTGTGTGTGTAATGTGTGTGTGTGTTGTAATATGTGTGTGTGTTGTAATATGTGTGTGTGTGTTGTAATATGTGTGTGTGTGTTGTAATATATGTGTGTGTGTTGTAATTGTGTGTGTAAGTGTGTTGCAATATGTGTGTGTGTAATGTGTGTGTGTGTGTTGTAATATGTGTGTGTGTGTGCTGTAATTGTGTGTGTGTGTGATATGTGTGTATAATGTGTGTGTGTGATATGTGTGTGTGTGTGTTGTAATTGTGTGTGTAATGTTTGTGTGTGTAATGTGTGTGTGTGTTGTAATATGTGTATGTGTTTGTGTGTGTGTAATGTGTGTTGTAATTGTGTGTGTGTTGTAATGTGTGTGTGTGTGTGTGTGTTGTAATTGTGTGTGTGTGTAATGTGTGTGTGTGTTGTAATATGTGTGTGTGTGTGTGTGTGTGTAATGTGTGTTGTAATTGTGTGTGTGTTGTAATGTGTGTGTGTGTTGTAATTGTTTGTGTGTGTAATGTGTGTTGTAATTGTGTGTGTTGTAATGTATGTGTTTGTGTGTGTAATGTGTGTGTAATGTGTGTTGTAATTGTGTGTGTGTAATGTGTGTTGTAATTGTGTGTGTGTTGTAAATTATGTATGTGTGTGTGTGTGTGTGTGATGTGTGTGTGTGTAATGTGTGTGTGTGTGTGTGTGTGTGTGTGTGTAATATGTGTGTGTGTGTGTGTGTGTGTCTGTGTGTGTGTGTGTGTGTGTGTAATATGTGTGTGTGTGTGTGTGTGTGTGTGTGTGTGTGTTTGTGTGTGTGTGTGTAATATGTGTGTGTGTGTGTGTCTGTGTGTGTGTGTGTGTGTGTGTAATATGTGTGTGTGTGTGTGTGTGTAATGTGTGTGTGTGTGTGTGTGTGTGTAATATGTGTGTGTGTGTGTGTCTGTGTGTGTGTGTGTGTGTGTGTAATATGTGTGTGTGTGTGTGTGTGTGTGTGTGTTTGTGTGTGTGTAATATGGGTAAAGAACAGATGTGTTTAACAGCTCTCAGCAGACTTGTCCTACAGCTGGACTGTGTTAGTTTAGGTGGGGGGCACATGGAGGAATCTGATTGGCTGATAAAAGCATGTGGGACATTTCTATTGGGGGCTTTTCCTTCACATAGTACATGAGATTCCCCTTTCCAAAAAAAACTTTACTACCCTTGCCTTTCTGCTCTGGGGGGCTACACAGGGGACTCAGTGGGGATGGTTACACAATTTGCGAGTCATGAAAGTTTCTGATACTCCTCCGTACGAAACTGAGCCCGACTGGACGTGTACAAACTGAAGCTCAGCAGAGCTCCTAGAAAACTCCATAGTATATACTGTATAGTTCATACCATATACTGAATACAATTCATAGTACATACTGTATAGTTCATATTATATACTGAATACAATTTATAGTATATACTGTATAGTTCATATTATATACTGTATAGTTCATATTATATACTGTATATTTCATAGTATATACTGTATAGTTCATAGTATATACTGAATACAATTCATAGTATATACTGTATAGTTCATAGTATATACTGTATATTTCATAGTATATACTGTATAGTTCATAGTATATACTGTATAGTTTATATTATATACTCTATATTTCATAGTATATACTGTATAGTTCATAGTATATACTGTATATTTCATATTATATACTGAATACAATTCATAGAATATACTGTATAGTTCATAGTATATACTGTATACAATTCATAGTATATACTGTATAGTTCATATTATATACTAAATACAATTTATAGTATATACTGTATAGTTCATATTATATACTAAATACAATTCATAGGATATACTGTATAGTTCAAATAATATACTGAATACAATTCATAGTATATACTGTATAGTTCATATTATATACTAAATACAATTCATAGGATATACTGTATAGTTCATATAATATACTGAATACAATTCATAGTATATACTGTATAGTTCATAGTATATACTGTATAGTTCATATAATATACTGAATACAATTCATAGTATATACTGTATAGTTCATACTATATACTGTATAGTTCATATTGTATACTGAATAGAATTCATAGTATATACTAAATACAGTTCATAGTATATGCTGAATACTTCATAGTATATACTGTATAATTCAAATATACTGAATACAATTTACATTATATACTGTATAGTACATAGAATATACTAAATATACTTGACAGTATATAATGAGTAATTCATAGTAGATACTGTATAGTTCATAGTACATACTGAATATAATACATATTATATACTGAATAAATACTGAATATCGTTCATTTTAAATAGTGAATAATTTGTGGTAGATACTGAATATAATTCATAGTATATACTAAACACTAGTAAATACTGGATGTAATTCATAATAGATACTAACTAATTTATAAGTTATAGTATATACTGTATCAATTGTAATAGATAGTTCATAGTATATACTCTATAATTCATAGTAAATACTGTATAATTCATAATGACTACATAAATAATCATAGTTGAGAGTAAATAGTTGATGACATTGTTTATTTTATAGTATATACTGTATAATTTATAATAGATAGTAAATAATTCAGTCTTGTAGCATTGCTTTGATGTCCCAGGTGGTTGCTAAGTTATTGCTATTATATCCCACTCTATTCCTGAACAGGCTCCACGATCCTGCACGACTTTGCTGTTCTAGATCAAAAACTACGACCCATAAAATCAGCACATAGAACATCAAACCACCAGCACATTGAATTATAATCCACACTTTCAACTTAATCACACACATCACATCTCAGTGCTATTATTATTATTATTATTATATTATAATAACATTGTGTGATAAGTGCTATTGAAATAACAGCCGTTATATTATCAGGAATCATTATTAATTGCTTAAATAAAAATGATTAAACCAAATATTAGCATGTTTAAAAACTCACCCTTCATTTTCTCTCCAGCTATTTAAAGTCCAAGTTATTTTATCTTCTGAGAACTTTCACAAACATGCAGTGACGGACCTGCGCGGTGGTCACTGATCTGACCGGCGGGTATTAAAGAACGGCCTGAATGCCCATCATTTATCTGCTGTTTGTTTAGGCTTGAGAGGTTTTGGGCTCCTGTCCCAGACGCTCACACGACAACGGGGAGAACTTTCAGTGGAAAGTCCTCAATGAGACGTAACTTAATCCCAGACTGAGATTAATGAGTGTCTGCGAAGTCCAGGTAAGAAGATAATCCCACATCCTAATGGGAGATTAGTCGTTTCCAGTAAAACCATTAAAATAGCATGTCATTTCATCTCCTTCATTTCAAAACTTCATTTCTCACTTTCTTCTCTATATTTCCAACAAGCTGGCCAGTTTATTAGAAACACCCACCTTGTACTACCAATAATGGCCACTGTGTTAGAAACAACCACCTTGTACTTTTATAAACTGGCCACATTATTGAAAACAACCACCTTGTACTTTTATAAACTGGCCACATTATTAGAAACAACCACCTTGTGCTTCTACTAACTGGCCATTTTATTATAAAGAACCACCTTGTACTTTTATAAACTGGCCACATTATTAGAAACAACCACCTTGTGCTTCTACTAACTGGCCACTTTATTATAAAGAACCAGATTGTGCTTTTATAAAATGGCCACTTTATTAGAAACACCAACCTTGTACTGACACTAACTGGCCACTTTATTAGAAACACACACCTTGTGCTTCCACTAACTGGCCACTTTACTAGAAACAACCGCCTTGTCCTTTTATGAACTTGCCACTTTATTAGAAACAACCACCTTGTGCTTCTACTAACTGGCCACTTTATTGGAAACATCCACCTTGTGTTTCCACTAACTGGCCACTTTATTAGAAACACCCACCTTGTGCTTCCACTAACTGGCCGCTTTATTAGAAACACCCACCTTGTGCTTCCACTAACTGGCCACTTTATTAGAAACACCAAACCTGTGCTTCCACTAAGTGGCCACTTTATTAGAAACACCCACCTTGTGCTTCCACTAACTGGCCACTTTATTAGAAACACCCACCTTGTGCTTCCACTAACTGGCCACTTTATTAGAAACACCCACCTTGTACTTTCACAGGAGGGGTTTCTGATAAAGTGGCCGGTCAGTGTATGTTTTGTAAATCTTAGTGGTTGCTGCAGTGGCTGTAAGTCCGCATCGAGTTCCGAGGCTTCAAACATTTCAGCCCACGTGTCACACAGCACGTGTTCCAAATCAGTGACTTCCGGAATGTTTCTCCACGGAATGCCAGAGCAGGAGAATTCCGAATTCAGCTGCAGTGTGGTGGTCCAGAGGCCGGATCCCCTCGAATTACAAGGTAAAGTCTGAGTGAGTCGGGCTCGGGTTCCGGGGAGACGGCGTGTCTCTATTGGAAACTCTCAGCTCGCGCAACGTCCTTATTTGGAAGTTTCCCTCTGAAGTGGACGATCAGACAGTATTACCCCAATCAGGGGTCTCCACTGAGTTTCACCGACCACCAACTCATATACGCTATTATCTCTGTCTGAGCCCCTCTAACCACCAAGCTTGTACTTCCATTACAGGGCCACTTTATTAGAAACACCAACCTTGTGCTTCCACTAACTGGCCACTTTATTAGAAACACCAACCTTGTGATTCCGCTAACTGGCCACTTTATTAGAAACACCGACATTGTGCTTCCACTTACTGGCCACTTTATTAGAAACACTTAACTGTAAAATCAGATCTGTCCAGGTTTATATGAGTGTTATACAAATGAACATATACAGTTGGTGGGGTCTGTTTAAAATTACTGTTTATTATTATTATTATTATTATTATTATTATTATTATTATTATTATTATTATTATTGCTTAAGCACAAGCTAGCAACTTATTAGATAACGTAAACATAGGCTAACATTTTAATAGCAACTATCAGTTAAAGCTGCTGTGCATTATTATTATTATTATTATTATTATTATTATTATTATTATTATTATTATTATTATTATTATTATAATGAGATAAAGTTAACATAAGCAAACATTTTAATAGCAACTATCATATAAGCTGCTGTGCATTAATATATTATTATTATTATTATTATTGTTATTATTATTATTATTATTATTATTATTATTATTATTATTATTATTATTATTATTATTATTACTATTATTATTAATGGATAAAGTAAACGTAAGCAAACATTTTAATATGAACTACTAGTTAAATCTGCTTTACATTAATGTGTTATAATAATAATAATAATAATAATAATAATAATAATAATATTTATTATTATTATTATTATTATTATTATTATTATTATTATTATTATTATTATTATTATTATAATGAGATAAAGTTAACATAAGCAAACATTTTAATAGCAACTATCATATAAGCTGCTGTGCATTAATATATTATTATTATTATTATTATCATTATTATTATTATTGTTATTATTATTATTGTTATTATTATTATTATTATTATTATTATTATTATTATTATTATTATTATTATTATTATTATTGATGGATAAAGTAAACATAAGCAAACATTATAATATGAACTACTAGTTAAATCTGCTTTACATTAATGTGTTATAATAATAATAATAATTATTATTATTATTATTATTATTATTATTATTGTTATTATTATTATTATTATTAGATAAAGTAAACATACACAACTGTTTTAATAGCAACCACCAGTTAAAGCTGCTGTACCTTATTATTATTATTAGTAGTAGTAGTAGTAGTAGTAGTAGTATTTTTATTATTATTACAAACCATCTTCTCTTTAAAGTTTTAAAGATGTTTGAGGATGAAGGATGAGGACCTTCCCCACCAGACCACTCATCTAACAGACCATAAACGAATAAGACTGTGAATGCAGTAATTAATGATGTTTGTTAATGAGTCAGACTCTCATATATTGTGATTGGTTAAAGTTAAAGAACACATTAGAGCAATGACTGAAAAACTAATGACTGTTCTGTATTAATGACAGTCACTGATAACGGAATAAATAATACTGCATTAATAAATTTCCTAATAACTGTAATAGATGACTGATCCTGGCTGCATTAATAACCAACCAATTATTATCCATTACTGACTACTAATAAGTGTATTAATGAATAACCCATAGCTATGTTAATATCTATGAATGGCTATGATAATAGCTGAATTAATGATTAATAACTGTATTATGGCTATTAATGACCGGTTTAAAAAATGTTTTGACTGTATATAGTGCTGGATTAGTAATTAATATTATGTGTATTAATAACAGTATTATTACTATATGAAGTGTTGAATTAGTATTTAATATTGAGTGTATTAATAAAGGTATTATTACTATATAAAGTGTTGAATTAGTATTTAATATTGAGTGTAATAATAACAGTATTATTACTATATGAAGTGTTGAATTAGTATTTAATATTGAGTTTAATAATAACAGTATTATTACTATATGAAGTGTTAAATCATTATTTAATATTGAGTGTATTAATAACAGTATTATTACTATATGAAGTGTTGAATTAGTATTTAATATTCAGTGTATTAATAGTATTTAAACTATATGAAGTCTTGAATCAGTATTTAATATTCAGTGTATCAATAACAGTATTATTACTATATGAAGTGTTGAATTAGCATTTAATATTGAGTGTATTAATAACAGTAGTATTACTATATGAAGGGTTGAATCAGTATTTAATATTGAGTGTATTAATAGTATTAATACTATATGAAGTGTTGAATCAGTATTTAATATTCAGTGTATCAATAACAGTATTATTACTATATGAAGTGTTGAATAAGTACTTAATATTGAGTGTATTAATACCAGTATTATTACTATATAAAGAGTTGAATCAGTAATTAATATTGAGTGTATTAATAACAGTATTATTAGTATATGAAGTGTTGAATTAGTATTTAATATTGAGGGTATTAATACCAGTATTATTACTATATGAAGTGTTAAATCAGTAATTAATATTGAGTGTATTAATAACAGTATTGTTAGTATATGAAGTGTTGAATTAGTATGTAATATTGAGTGTATCAATAACAGTATTATTACTATATGAAGTGTTGAATTAGTATTTAATATTGAGTGCATTAATAGTATTAATACTATATGGAGTGTTGAATTTGTATTTAATATTGAGTGTATCAATAACAGCATTATTGCTGTATGAAGTGTTGAATTAGTATTTAATATTGAGTGTATTAATAACAGTATTTTTACTATAAGAAGTGTTGAATAAGTATTTAATATTGAGTGTATTATAACAGTATTATTACTATATGAAGTGTTGAATTAGTATTTAATATTGAGTGTATGAATAACAGTATTATTACTATATGAAGTGTTGAATTAGTGTTTAATATTGAGTGTAATAATAAGAGTATTAATACTATGTGAAGTTTTGAATTAGTATTAAATATTGAGTTTAATATTAACAGTATTATTACTATATGAAGTGTTAAATTAGTATTTAATATTGAGTTTAATATTAACAGTATTGTTACTATATGAAGTGTTGAATTAGTATTTAATATTGAGTTTAATATCAACAGTATTGTTACTATATGAAGTGTTGAATTAGATTTAAATATTGAGTTTAATATAAACAGTATTGTTACTATATGAAGTGTTGAATTAGATTTAAATATTCAGTGTATTAATAACAGCATTATTACTATATGAAGTGTTGAATTAGATTTAAATATTCAGTGTATTAATAACAGTATTATTACTATATAAAGTGTTGAATTAGTATTTAATATTAATAATATAATAGTAGTGTAAACAGTAAACAGTGAATAAGTGGTGTAAACAGTAAGTAGGTGGTGTAAACAGTTAGTAAGTGGTGTAAACAGTACACAGTTAGTGGTGTAAACAGTAAACAGTGAATTGTGTAAACAGTGAGTAAGTGATCTAAACAGTGAGTAAATGGTGTAAACAATGAGTGAGTAATCTAAACAGTGAGTAAATGGTGTAAAAAGTGTGTTAGTGGTGTAAACAGTAAACAGTAAGTGATATAAAAAGTGAGTAGGTGGTGTTAACAGTAAGTGGTGTAAACAGTAAACAGTGAGGAAGTGGTGTAAACAGTGAGTAAGTGGTGTAAACAGTGAGTAAGTGGTGTAAAGAATGAGTAGGTGGTGTAAACTGTTTGCTGTTTACACCACTTCCTCACTATTTACACCTCTTCCTTACTGTTTACTGTTTACACCACTTACTCACTGTTTACACTACTCACTCACTGTTTACTCTTTACACAACCTACTCACTGTTTACACCTCTTCCTTACTGTTTACTGTTTACACCACTTACTCACTGTTTACACCACTCACTCACTGTTTACACCACTTCCTCACTGTTTACACCACTCACTCTCTGTTTACACTACTCACTCAATGTTTACACCACTCACTCACTGTTTACACCACTTACTCACTCACAGTGAGTGAGTGGTGTAAACAGTGAGTGAGTGGTGTAAACAGTGAGTGAGTTGTTTGAATAGAGAGTGAGTGGTGTAAATAGTGAGTGAGTGGTGTGAATAGTGAGTGAGTGGTGTAAATAGTGAGTGAGTGGTCAGACTGAAGGTCCACTGTACCGTTGGTGATGCTGGTCAGTTCAGATCTCATCCGGTTTCCTTGTGTTTGCGAGTAAAACTCCAACGGTCTTTTCCCAAAGCCGGAATTCCAAACACACGTCCATCATCTTCCAAACTACGAGCAACGACTGATCCTCCTCTCACACACGTTCCTGTACACTCTCTCTCTCTCTCTAACTCTCTCTCTCTAACTCTCTCTCTCTCTAACTCTCTCTCTCTCTCTCTAACTCTCTCTCTCTCTCTCTAACTCTCTCTCTCTCTAACTCTCTCTCTCTCTCTCTAACTCTCTCTCTCTAACTCTCTCTCTCTAACTCTCTCTCTCTCTCTCTAACTCTCTCTCTCTAACTCTCTCTCTCTCTCTCTCTCTCTCTCTCTAACTCTCTCTCTCTAACTCTCTCTCTCTCTCTAACTCTCTCTCTCTAACTCTCTCTCTCTCTAACTCTCTCTCTCTCTCTCTCTCTCTCTCTAACTCTCTCTCTCTCTAACTCTCTCTCTCTCTCTCTCTCTCTCTCTCTCTCTCTCTCTCTCTCTCTCTCTCTAACTCTCTCTCTCTAACTCTCTCTCTCTCTAACTCTCTCTCTCACTCTCTAACTCTCTCTCTCTCTCTCTCCGCGCTGCTGAGTGCGTGGGGGAGAAGTGGCAGATATAGAATTTCCGCCAGAGCTTTTATTATCACCGACGTCCAGAGTAGGGGAGAGAGAGAGAGAGAGAGAGAGAGAGAGAGAGAGAGAGAGGGCGGAGACAGCAATTGAATACACGAAGTGAGAGAGACATAGGGTGGGAAAGTGAGAGAGCAAAAGACTGGAAAGAGAATGGAAGAGAGAGAGATGTGGAGAGAGAGAGATAGTATGTGTGAGAGAGAGAGAGAGAGAGAGAGGGAGAGAGCGAATAGGGAGAATGGGAGGAGAGAGAGAAAATGAAGTGAGAGTGAGTGAGAGTGTGGGAAACAGAGAGAGAGATAAACGGGGGGGAGTGATAATTTGGGAGAGAGAGGGAGGGAAGGTGAAAGAGGATAAGAGAGACAGTGGGAGTGAGAGAGCGAGAGAGAGAAAAAAGGTGAGAGAGGGTGAGAGAGAGGGAGAGAGAGAAAGAAGGTGAAAAAGAAACAAATATACACACAAAGACACATGTGTGTATGTATGTGTATGTGTGTGTGTTTATATGTGTGTGTGTGCGTATGTGTGTGTGTGTATGTGTATATGTGTGTGTGTGTGTTTATGTGTGTTCAAATGTGTATGTGTGTGTATGTGTGTGCATATATGTGTGTATATGTGTGTGTGTGTATTTATATGTGTATGTGTGTATATGCATGTGTATGTGTATATGTGTGTATGTGTGTGCGTATGTGTATATGTGTATGTGTGTGTGTGTATGTGTGTGTGTATAGGTGTGTATGTGTGTATATGTGTGTGTATGTATAAATGTGTATATGTATGTGTGTTTATATGTGTATATATGTGTGTATGTGTATATGTGTGTGTGTATGTGTATATGTGTGTGTACATATGCGTGTGTGTGTACGCGTGTGTTTGTGTGTATATGTATGTGTGTGTATGTGTGAGTGTGCATGTGTGTGTCAGTGTGTATGTGTGTGTATATGTGTGTGTGTGTGTATATATATGTGTGTGTATATATGTGTGTGTGTGTGTGTGTATGTGTGTATATATATATATATATATATATATGTGTGTGTGTGTGTGTGTGAGTGTGTTGGACTGTGTGTTTATGTGTGTATATGTGTGTGTGTATATGTGTGTGTGTGTGTGTGTGTGTGTTGGACTGTGTGTTTATGTGTGTATATGTGTGTGTGTGTGTGTGTGTGTGTATGTGTGTTTGTGTGTATGTGTGTGTGTTGGACTGTGTGTTTATATGTGTATATGTGTGTGAGTGTGATGGACTGTGTGTTTGTGTGTATGTGTGTGTGTTGGACTGTGTGTTTATATGTGTATATGTGTGTGAGTGTGATGGACTGTGTGTTTATATGTGTATGTGTGTGTGTGTGTGTGTGTGTGTGTGTGTGTTTATATGTGTATATGTGTATGTGTGTGTGAGTGTGATGGACTGTGTGTTTATATGTGTATATGTGTGTGTGTGTGTGTGTGTGTGTGTGTGTGTGTGTGTGTGTTTTTATGTGTATGTGTATGTGTGTGTGTTGGACTGTGTGTTTATATGTGTATGTGTGTGTGTGTGTGTGTGTATGTGTGTTTATATGTGTATATGTGTATGTGTGTGTGTGTATATGTGTGTGTTGGACTGTATGTTTATATGTGTACATGTGTGTGTGTGTGTGTGTGTGTTTATATGTGTATACGTGTATGTGTGTGTATGAGTGTGATGGACTGTGTGTTTATATGTGTATATGTGTGTGTGTATGTGTTTATATGTGTATATGTGTGTGTGTGTTTATATGTGTGTATATGTGTGTGTGTGTGTGTGTGTGTTTATATGTGTATGTGTGTGTGTGTGTGTGTGTATGTGTGTTTATATGTGTATATTTGTATGTGTGTGTGGGTGTGTGTATATGTGTGTGTTGGACTGTGTGTTTATATGTGTATATGTGTGTGTGTGTGTGTGTGTGTGTGTTTATATGTGTATACGTGTATGTGTGTGTATGAGTGTGATGGACTGTGTGTTTATATGTGTATATGTGTGTGTGTATGTGTTTATATGTGTATATGTGTGTGTGTGTGTTTATATGTGTATATGTGTGTGTGAGTGTGATGGACTGTGTGTTTATATGTGTATATGTGTGTGTGTGTGTGTTTATATGTGTGTGTGTATGTGTTTATATGTGTATATGTGTGTGTGTGTGTGTGTGTGTGTGTGTGTGTGTGTGTTTATATGTGTATATGTGTGTGTGCGTTTATATGTGTATATGTGTGTATGTGTGTGAGTGTGTGTGTGTGTGTGTGTGTGTGTTTATATGTGTATATGTGTGTGTGTGTGTGTGTGTGTGTGTGTGTGTATGTTGGACTGTGTGTTTATATGTGTATATGTGAGTGTGTGTGTGTGTGTGTGTGTGTATGTTGGACTGTGTGTTTATATGTGTGTGTGTATGTGTGTGTGTGTTTATATGTGTATATGTGTGTGTGTGTATGTGTTTATATGTGTATGTGTGTATGTGTGCGTGTGTGTGTTTATATATGTATGTGTGTGTGTGCGTGTGTGTGTGTTGGACTGTGTGTTTATATGTGTATACGTGTGTGTGTGTGTTTATATGTGTATATGTTTGTGTGTGTGAGTGTGATGGACTGTGTGTTTAACTGTGTATATGTGTGTGTGTGTTTATATGTGTGTGTGTGTGTGTGTGTGTGTGTTTATATGTGTGTGTGTGTTTATATGTGTATATGTGTGTGTGTGTGTTTATGTTTATGTGTGTGTGTGTGTGTTTATATGTGTGTGTGTGTTTATATGTGTATATGTGTGTGTGTGTGTGTTTATGTGTATGTGTGTGTGAGTGTGATGGACTGTGTGTTGTCTCTAATAACAGTGAAGTATGAGATGGTCAGTGAGAGTCTTCCTGTGTGGGTCACTCGATGTGACTGCAGTAAGGGATGCTGAAGGACGGACAGTGTGTGTGTGTTTATATGTGTATATGTGTATGTGTGTGTGAGTGTGATGGACTGTGTGTTTAAATGTGTATATGTGTGTGTGTGTGTTTATATGTGTGTGTGTGTTTATATGTGTGTGTGTGTTTATATGTGTATATGTGTGTGTGTGTGTGTGTGTGTGTGTTTATGTGTATGTGTGTGTGTATGTGTGTGTGTGTGTTTATATGTGTGTGTGTGTTTATATGTGTGTGTGTTTATATGTGTATATGTGTGTGTGTGTGTTTATGTGTATGTGTGTATGTGTGTGTGAGTGTGATGGACTGTGTGTTGTCTTTAATAACTGTGAAGTATGAGATGGTCAGTGAGAGTCTTCCTGTGTGGGTCACTCGATGTGACTGCAGTAAGGGATGCTGAAGGACGGACAGTGTGTGTGTGTTTATATGTGTATATGTGTATGTGTGTGTGAGTGTGATGGACTGTGTGTTTAAATGTGTATATGTGTGTGTGTGTGTTTATGTGTATGTGTGTGTGTGTGTGTGTGTGTGTTTATATGTGTGTGTGTGTGTTTATATGTGTGTGTGTGTGTGTGTGTGTTTATATGTGTATATGTGTGTGTGTGTGTTTATGTGTATGTGTGTATGTGTGTGTGAGTGTGATGGACTGTGTGTTGTCTTTAATAACAGTGAAGTATGAGATGGTCAGTGAGAGTCTTCCTGTGTGGGTCACTCGATGTGACTGCAGTAAGGGATGCTGAAGGACGGACAGTGACTGTCAGTCTTACAGTAAGTGTGTAACGAGCTCTGGCCGCCACTGTTCCCGATCACATCAGCTGTCGGGAGGAAACGGGACGAAGACCACTTCCATCCAAACGGCTCTTTAACGATGGAGGGACGCGCCCCTGTGGGGCGAGGTCACACGTCTCTGTGTGTAATGCGAGTGTAAACTGATTGGGTGGTGTGTGTATCTCAGCGCTCTCACTCTCAGCTCTTACTAATGACCCTAACTGCCTCGTTAACGAGATCGCTATGACGTGATTGCCTCTGACCTGTGAGGGGGTCTTACTAATGTGTTGTCGTGGTAATGTGAGAACTAAGTGACTCATGTAGGCTCAAGCTCCCCCATAGAGCTTCTCCACACACACACACACACACACACACAAACACACACACTTACACAAACATATACAAACACACACACACACACACACACACATACATACACATATACACAAATACATACACAAACACATACAAACACACACACACAAACATATACACACACATACACACACACATACATACAAATACACACACACACGCACACATACAAACACACACATACTTAC
Organism: Megaleporinus macrocephalus; assembly: GCA_021613375.1. NCBI lineage: Eukaryota > Metazoa > Chordata > Actinopteri > Characiformes > Anostomidae > Megaleporinus > Megaleporinus macrocephalus. The sequence goes on from CM038726.1 coordinate 3,184,173, forward strand.
AAATACACACACACACATACACATACACATACAAATACACACACACACACACACACACACACACACACACATACAAACACACACACACACACACACACACACACACACACACACATATACATTCTGTATATGTGTGTGGGCGGAGAACATCGTCCGTGATCCATCACACCCAGGACATCACCTGTTCCAGTATCTTTCCTCAGAATCAAGACCTCCAGACTTCAGAGAAGCTTCTTCCCACACGCCATCACACTCATGAACATCTGAACATCACACACTACATTCTGAACACAGGCTACTACATACATCCATATCCAGATGTTCTCTCACTCTTCTTTCTCTGTACAGTCTACTACATACATCCATCCATATCCAGATGTTCTTTCACTCTTCTCTCTCTGTACAGTCTACTACATACATACATCCATATCCAGATGTTCTCTCACTCTTCTTTCTCTGTACAGTCTACTACATACATACATCCATATCCAGATGTTCTCTCACTCTTCTTTCTCTGTACAGTCTACTACATACATACATCCATATCCAGATGTTCTCTCACTCTTCTTTCTCTGTACAGTCTACCACATACATACATCCATATCCAGATGTTCTCTCACTCTTCTTTCTCTGTACAGTCTACCACATACATACATCCATATCCAGATGTTCTCTCACTCTTCTTTCTCTGTACAGTCTACTACATATATACATCCATATCCAGGTGTCCTCTCACTCTTCTTTCTCTGTACAGTCTACTACATACATACATCATATCCAGATGTTCTCTCACTCTTCTTTCTCTGTACAGTCTACTACATACATACATCCATATCCAGATGTTCTCTCACTCTTCTTTCTCTGCATGTGTGAGCATACTTGGCCAATAAAGTCCAATTCTGATTCTGATCTAATTCTAATTTTTGATCTGCTACTTTACAGAATGCACTTTACAGAGTGAACTGCTATTTTACAGAATGCACTTTACACAGTGATCCGCTACTTTACAGAATGTACTTTACAAAGTGATCTGCTACTTTACAGGATTTACTTTACAGAGGGAACTGATATTTTACAGGATTTACTTTACAGAGTGAACTGATATTTTACAGAATGTGCTTCACACAGTGATCTGCTACTTTACAGAATGTACTTTACAGAGTGATCTGCTACTTTACAGAATGTACTTTACAGAGTAAACTGCAATTTTACAGAATGTACTTTACAGAGTGATCTGCTACTTTACAGAGTGCACTGTACACAGTGATCTGTCACTTTACAGAATGTACTTTACAGAGTGATCTGCTACTTTACTGAATTTACTTTACAGTGATCTGCTACTTTACAGAATGTACTTTACACAGTGATCTGCTACTTTACAAAATGTACTTTACACAGTCAACTGCTACTTTACAGAATGCACTTTACACAGTGATCTGCTACTTTACAAAATGTACTTTACACAGTCAACAGCTACTTTACAGGATTTACTTTACAGGGAAAACTGCTTTTTTACAGAATGCACTTTACAGAGTGATCTGCTACTTTACAGAACTTACTTTACAGAATGTATTTTACAGAGTGATCTGCTATTTTACAGAATGTACTTTACAGAGTGATCTGCTACTTTACAGAGTGCACTGTACACAGTGATCTGTCACTTTACAGAATGTACTTTACAGAGTGATCTGCTACTTTACCGAATTTACTTTACAGTGATCTGCTACTTTACAAAATGTACTTTACACAGTCATTTGCTACTTTACAGAACGCACTTTAGACAGTGATCTGCTTACTTTACAGAATGTACTTTACAGAGTGATCTGCTATTTTACAGAATGTACTTTACAGAGTGATGTGCTACTTTACAGATCAGTAGTTCTTCTTTGTACTCTTAGGGATGTTCTTCTTCCAAGTCTTGGTTCCACACAGTGATCCCCCCCCAAACGTACATAGGAAAGGTTCTTCTAGTGAGTCTTAGATAAACATAGTGGTTCTTCATCATGTTCTTAGGGAGGTTCTTCTTTTGAGTCCCAGTTAAGGAGTTTGAGTTCTGGTTCTTCCTCATGTCTGTAGGGAGGTTCTCCTCTTAAGTCTTGGTTCTTCTTTGTGGTTCTTTCTCATGTTCTTAGGAAGGTTGTCCTTCGGTGTTGTGTTTGTGTTTTGTTGGGTTCTCCTTGTTCGTCTTGGTTCCTCCCAGTGGTTACTTGCCCTACTTCTAAGAAGATTCTTCTTATGAGTCCCAGTTCCACCTAATGGTTCTTCCTTATGTTCTCAGGGAGGTTCTTCTTTTGAATACCAGTTACACTTAATGAGTTCTTGTTCTTCCTCATGTTTTAGCATGGCTCTTTTTTTTAGTCTCGCTTCCGCTCAGTGGTTCTTCCTCAAGTTCTTATGGAGGTTCTTTTTTTAAGTCTTGATTTCACTCAGTGTTTCTTCCTCATGCTCCTAGGAAGGTTCTGCTTGTGAGTCTTGGTTTCTCTCAATAGTTCTTCCTTATGTTCTTAGGAAGATTCTTCTTGTGAGTCTTGGTTCCACTCAGTGGCTCTTCCTCATGCTCTTAGAGAGGTTCTTCTTTTAAGTACTAGTTACACTTAATGGTTCTTCCTCATGCTGTTAGGGAGTTTGAGTCCTTATGGTTTCTCTCCTTTTGAGTCTTGCTTCTGCTCAGTGGTTCTTCCTCAAGTTCTTAGGAAAGTTCTCCTTGTGAGTCTTGGTTCCACTCAGTGGTTCCTCCACATGTTCATAGGAAGGTTTTCCTTGTAAGTCTTGGTTCCACTCAGTGGTTCCTCCTCACGTTCTTAGGCAGGTTATTTAATGTTAAGAAGCCAGATGAAAATAACTGTTGCTAAACAAGAGTTCTGGACTTCTTAGAGATGCTTCTGAAATTCGAGACGTTGACGCAGCACTTGGTGAGTGCTCCAGAGAGCTGCTGGTTCCTCTTCTAAGTCTTGATTCAACTCAGTGGTTCCTCCACATGTTCAAAAGAAGGTTTTCCTTGTAAGTCACTTCCACTCAGGGGTTCTTCCACATGTTCAAAGAATAGGTTCTTCTTGCAAGTCCTGGTTCCACTCAGTGGTTCCTCCACATGTTCATAGGAAGGTTTTCCTTGTAAGTCTTGGTTTCACTTAGTGGGTCCTCCACATGTTTACAGGAAGGTTTTCCTTGCAAGTCGGTTCCACTCAGTGGTTCTTTCACATGTTCAAAGAATAGGTTCTTCTTGCAAGTCCTGGTTCCACTCAGTGGTTCCTTCACATGTTCATAGGAAGGTTTTCCTTGTAAGTCTTGGTTTCACTTAGTGGGTCCTCCACATGTTCAAAAGGTTTTCCTTGTAAGTCGGTTCCACTCAGTGGTTCTTCCACATGTTTAAAGGATTGGTTCTTCTTGCAAGTCCTGGTTCCACTCAGTGGTTCCTTCACATGTTCATAGGAAGGTTTTCCTTGTAAGTCTTGGTTTCACTTAGTGGGTCCTCCACATGTTCAAAGGAAGGTTTTCCTTGTAAGTCGGTTCCACTCAGTGGTTCTTCCACATGTGCAAAGGATTGGTTCTTCTTGCAAGTCCTGGTTCCACTCAGTGGTTCCTTCACATGTTCATAGGAAGGTTTTCCTTGTAAGTCTTGGTTTCACTTAGTGGGTCCTCCACATGTTCAAAGGAAGGTTTTCCTTGTAAGTCGGTTCCACTCAGTGGTTCTTCCACATGTTCAAAGGAAGGTTTTTCTTGTAAGTCGGTTCCACTCAGTGGTTCTTCCACATGTTCAAAGGATTGGTTCTTCTTGCAAGTCCTGGTTCCATTCAGTGGTTCCTTCACATGTTCAAAAGAACGTTTTCCTTGTAAGTCGGTTCCACTCAGTGGTTCTTCCACATGTTCAAAGGATTGGTTCTTCTTGCAAGTCCTGGTTCCACTCAGTGGTTCCTTCACATGTTCAAAGGAAGGGTTTCCTTGTAAGTCTTGGTTTCACTTAGTGATTCCTTCACATGTTCATAGGAAGGTTTTCCTTGTAAGTCTTGGTTTCACTTAGTGGGTCCTCCACATGTTCAAAGGAAGGTTTTCCTTGTAAGTCGGTTCCACTCAGTGGTTCTTCCACATGTTCAAAGGATTGGTTCTTCTTGCAAGTCCTGGTTCCACTCAGTGGTTCCTTCACATGTTCATAGGAAGGTTTTCCTTGTAAGTCTTGGTTTCACTTAGTGGGTCCTCCACATGTTCAAAAGAAGGTTTTCCTTGTAAGTCGGTTCCACTTAGTGGTTCCTCCGCATGTTCATAGGAAGGTTTTCCTTGTAAGCTTTGGTTTCACTTAGTGGGTCCTCCACATGTTCAAAGAATGGGTTCTTCTTGTGAGTCTTTGTTCCACTCTGAGGTTCTTCCTCACGTTCTTAGGTTATTTAATGTTAGGAAGTTCCCCAGCAACTAACCACATGTACTGTTGCGGCCAGATGAAAATAACTGTTGCTAAACAAGAGTTCTGAACTTCTTGGAGATGATTCTGAAATCCGAGACGTTGGCACGGTGCTGGGTGAGAGCTTCCGGCCAGAGAACCGGAGAGCTGCTGGTTCTTCTTGTAAATCTTGGTTCCACTCAGTGGTTCCTCCACATGTTCAAAGGAAGGTTTTCCTTGTAAGTCGGTTCCACTCAGTGGTTCTTCCACATGTTCAAAGGATTGGTCTTCTTACAAGTCCTGGTTCCACTCAGTGGTTCTTCCACATGTTCAAAGGATTGGTTCTTCTTGCAAGTCCTGGTTCCACTCAGTGGTTCCTTCACATGTTCATGGGAAGGTTTTCCTTGTAAGTCTTGGTTTCACTTAGTGGGTCCTCCACATGTTCAAAGGAAGGTTTTCCTTGTAAGTCGGTTCCACTCAGTGGTTCTTCCACATGTTCAAAGGATTGGTCTTCTTACAAGTCCTGGTTCCACTCAGTGGTTCTTCCACATGTTCAAAGGATTGGTTCTTCTTGCAAAGTCCTGGTTCCACTCAGTGGTTCCTTCACATGTTCATGGGAAGGTTTTCCTTGTAAGTCTTGGTTTCACTTAGTGGTTCCTTCACATGTTCATAGGAAGGTTTTCCTTGTAAGTCTTGGTTTCACTTAGTGGGTCCTCCACATGTTCAAAGGAAGGTTTTTCTTGTAAGTCGGTTCCACTCAGTGGTTCTTCCACATGTTCAAAGGATTGGTTCTTCTTGCAAGTCCTGGTTCCACTCAGTGGTTCCTTCACATGTTCATAGGAAGGTTTTCCTTGTAAGTCTTGGTTTCACTTAGTGGTTCCTTCACATGTTCATAGGAAGGTTTTCCTTGTAAGTCTTGGTTTCACTTAGTGGGTCCTCCACATGTTCAAAAGAAGGTTTTCCTTGTAAGTCGGTTCCACTTAGTGGTTCCTCCACATGTTCATAGGAAGGTTTTCCTTTTAAGCTTTGGTTTCACTTAGTGGGTCCTCCACATGTTCAAAGAATGGGTTCTTCTTGTGAGTCTTTGTTCCACTCTGAGGTTCTTCCTCACGTTCTTAGGTTATTTAATAATAGGAAGTTCCCCAGCAACTAACCACATGTACTGTTGCGGCCAGATGAAAATAACTGTTGCTAAACAAGAGTTCTGAACTTCTTGGAGATGATTCTGAAATCCGAGACGTTGGCACGGTGCTGGGTGAGAGCTTCCGGCCAGAGAACCGGAGAGCTGCTGGTTCTTCTTGTAAATCTTGGTTCCACTCAGTGGTTCTCCACATGTTCAAAGGAAGGTTTTCCTTGTAAGTCGGTTCCACTCAGTGGTTCTTCCACATGTTCAAAGGATTGGTCTTCTTACAAGTCCTGGTTCCACTCAGTGGTTCTTCCACATGTTCAAAGGATTGGTTCTTCTTGCAAGTCCTGGTTCCACTCAGTGGTTCCTTCACATGTTCATGGGAAGGTTTTCCTTGTAAGTCTTGGTTTCACTTAGTGGGTCCTCACATGTTCAAAGGAAGGTTTTTCCTTGTAAGTCGGTTCCACTCAGTGGTCTTCCACATGTTCAAAGGATTGGTCTTCTTACAAGTCCTGGTTCCACTCAGTGGTTCTTCCACATGTTCAAAGGATTGGTTCTTCTTGCAAGTCCTGGTTCCACTCAGTGGTTCCTTCACATGTTCATGGGAAGGTTTTCCTTGTAAGTCTTGGTTTCACTTAGTGGTTCCTTCACATGTTCATAGGAAGGTTTTCCTTGTAAGTCTTGGTTTCACTTAGTGGGTCCTCCACATGTTCAAAGGAAGGTTTTTCTTGTAAGTCGGTTCCACTCAGTGGTTCTTCCACATGTTCAAAGGATTGGTTCTTCTTGCAAGTCCTGGTTCCACTCAGTGGTTCCTTCACATGTTCATAGGAAGGTTTTCCTTGTAAGTCTTGGTTTCACTTAGTGGTTCCTTCACATGTTCATAGGAAGGTTTTCCTACTGTAAGTCCTTGGTTTCACTTAGTGGGGTCCTCCACATGTTCAAAAGAAGTGTTTTCCTTGTAAGTCGGTTCCACTTAGTGGTTCCTCCACATTGTTCATAGGAATGGTTTTCCTTTTAAAGGCTTTGGTTTCACTTAGTGGGTCCCTCCACATGTATCAAAGAATGGGTTCTTCTTGTGAGTCTTTGTTCCACCACTCTGAGGGTCTTCCCTCACGTTCTTAGGTTATTAATGTTAGGAAGTTACCCCAGCAACTAACCAACCACATGTACTGTTGCGGGGCCAGATGAAAAATAACTGTTGCTAAACAAGAGTTCTGAACTTCTTGGAGATGATTCTGAAATCCGAGACGTTGGGCACGGTGCTGGGTGAGAGCTTCCGGCCAGAGAACCGGAGAGCTGCTGGTATCTTCTTGTAAATCTTGGTTCCACTCAGTGGTTCCTCCACATGTTCAAAGGAAGGTTTTCCTTGTAAGTCGGTTCCACTCAGTGGTTCTTCCACATGTTCAAAGGATTGGTCTTCTTACAAGTCCTGGTTCCACTCAGTGGTTCCTCCACATGTTCATTGGAAGGTTTTCCTTGTAAGTCTTGGTTTCACTTAGTGGGTCCTCCACATGATCAAAGAATGGGTTCTTCTTGTGAGTCTTTGTTCCACTCAGTGGTTATTCCTCATGTTCTTATGTTATTTGACGTTAGGAAGTTCCCCAGCAACTAACCACATGTACTGTTGCAGCCAGATGAAAATAACTGTTGCTAAACAAGAGTTCTGAACTTCTTGGAGATGATTCTGAAATCCGAGACGTTGGCACGGTGCTGGGTGAGAGCTTCCGGCCAGAGAACCGGAGAGCTGCTGGTTCGTATTCTGGGTTGGGTGTGAAGTCGGGACGGTGAGCAGTGTTTGGGAGCTTGTGTCCCCCGAGGGGACCGGGAGACGTGGGGAAAAGAATGTTTTGAATTATTTACGAGCGTGTTCCGCCGTGCCTGGATGTTCGCTGTAGCTCTGTTTACGTTCTGATTAGTAGCCAAGCATTAATATGCAGTTTATAATCAGCTTTTATGCGGTTTATAATAAAATAAATAAAAATAAAATAAAAATAGAAACGTAGTTGACTTAAGAAACCATGATTAATAAGCTCTACTGGCCCACTTTTTGTTAAGTGTCTGTAATAACTGTTTCTTGAGTCTCGGTTCCACTCAATGGTTCTTCTTCATGTTCGTAGGGAGGTTCTCCTGTCGAACCTTGGTTCCTCTCAGTGGTTCTTCCTCTTGATCTCAAGTAGGTTCTTCTTGTGAATGTCAGTTCCACGCATTGATTTTCTTCTCATGTTCTTAGGATGGTGAGTCTCGGTTCTACTCAGTGGTTCTTTCTCATGTTCTTAGGAAGGTTCTTCTTGTGAGTCTTGGTTCCTCTCAGTGGTTCTTCCTCTTGATCTTAAGTAGGTTCTTCTTGTGAGTGTCAGTTCCACGCATTGATTTTCTTCTCATGTTCTTAGGATGGTGAGTCTTGGTTCCACTCAGCGGTTCTTTCTCATGTTCTTAGGAAGGTTCTTCTTGTGAGTCTTGGTTCTACTAGGTGGTTCTTTCTCATGTCCTTAGGGAGGTTCACCTGTTGAGTCTTGGTTCCTCTCTGTGATTCTTCCTCTTGCTCTTAAATAGGTTCTCCTTGTGAGTGTCAGTTCCAAGCAGTGATTTTCTTCTCATGTTCTTCTCAGGATGGTGAGTCTCGGTTCCACTCAGTGGTTCTACTTCATATCCTTAGGAAGGTTCTTCTTTTGAGTCTTGGTTCCTGTCAGTGGTTTTTCTCATGTTCTTATGACGGTGAGTCTCGGTTCCACTTAATGGTTCTTTCTCATGTCCTTAGGGAGGTTCTCCTGTTGTGTCTTGGTTCCTCTCAGTGGTTCTTCCTCTTGATCTTAAGTAGGTTCTTCTTGTGAGTGTCAGTTCCACGCAGTGATTTTCTTCTCATGTTCTTAGGATGGTGAGTCTCAGTTCCACAGTTCCTCAGTGGTTCTTCGTCATGTTCTTGGGAAGATTCTTCTTGTAAGTCCGTTCCACTCAGTGGTTCTTCCACATGTTCATAGAAAGGTTTTCCTTGTAAATCTTGGTTCCACTTAGTGGTTCCTCCACATGTTCATAAGAAGCTTTTGCTTGTAAGTCTTGGTTCCACTCAGTGGTTCCTCCACATGTTCAAAGGAATGGTTCTCTTTGTTAGTCTTGGTTCCACTTAGTGGGTCCTCCACATGTTCAAAGGAAAGGTTCTTCTTGTAAGTCTTGGTTCCACTCAGTGGCTCCTCCACATGTTCAAAGGAAGGTTTTTTATTGTAAGTCTTGGTTCCACTCAGTGGATCCTCCACATGTTCAATGGAACGGTTCCACTCATTTCTTCATGTTCTTAAAGAGGTTCTCCTAGTTAGTCTTGGTTTCTCCCAGTGTTTGCTTTCCCTACTCTTAAAGAGGTTCTTTTAGTGAGTTTTGGTTCCACTCTTGGTTTCTCCACATGTTCATAGGAAGCTTTTCCTTGTAAGTCTTGGTTCCACTCAGTGGGTCCTCCACATGTTCAAATGATAGGTTCTTCTTGTTACTCTTGATTCCTTTCAGTGTTTGCTTGCTCTTAAGGTGGTTCTCTTAGTGAGTCTTGGTTCTTCCACATATTCATAAGTTTTGGTTCCACTCAGTGTTCTTTCCTCATGTTCTTAAAGATGTTCTCCTTGTGAGTCTTGGTTGCTTGCCCTACTCTTAAGGAGTTACGTCTAGTTGGTTCCACTGTGCTTCTCCACATGTTCATTGTAATGGTTCTCCTGGTGAGTCTGACTAGTGTTTACTGTTCTAATGATGTTCTGATGTTCTCACTGGTGGACGTACACGTACTGAGAAGATGAAGGCTGTTAAACAGTTGTGAGTATTAATAATATTAACAGACGCTCATCCTGAAGCGGTGGGTTCTGCTGATGCGAGATCAGCAGGTCTCTCGGGTCGGGACTCTAAGTGCTCTCTGAAGTGAGACAGATTTATAGCCGGATCCTGAGAACCCAGGGAGTTAATCATGAGAACGTTTAGCCGGCTATTTCCACACACACACACACACACACACACACACTCACACACTGACGAGGTCAGAGAAAACCATACGTCTTACGTCCTCCTGCTACACCACTAGGAGCAGATCTTCAGCACTGAGCAGCTCAGCGGAGGACACAGGATGTTAGTATGGGGGAGTCGGTCGGGGGGGGGGGGGGGGGGGGGGCAGATGGTTGGAGGGGGTTGAGGGGATGACTGAAGGGGGGAAGGAGAGAGAGAGAGGGAGAGAGGAAGAGAGAGAAAGAGAGAGAGAAAGAGAGAGAGAGAGAGAGAGAGAGAATGAGAATGAGAGAGAAGGAGAGAGAGAGAGGAAGAGAGAGAAAGAGAGAGAGAGAGAGAGAGAGAGAGAAGGAGAGAGAGAGAGAGCAAGAGAGAGAAAAAAGAGACAGAAGGAGAGAGAGAGAGGAGCAGAGGAAGAGAGAGAAAGAGAGAGAGAGAGAGAAGGAGAGAGAGAGAAAGAGAGGGATTGAGGAAGAGAGAGAAAGAGAGAGAGAGAGAAGGGGAGAGAGATAGGAGAGAGAGAGAGCAAGAGAGAGAAAAAAGAGAAAAGGAGAGAGAGGGGGAGAGAGAAAGAGAGAGAAAGAGAGAGAGAGAAGGAGAGAGAGAGAAAGAGAGGGATTGAGGAAGAGAGAGAAAGAGAGAGAGAGATACAGAGAGAGATACAGAGAGAGAAAGAGTAGTTATTACTATTATAATGATGACAGTCTCAGAGGACAGACTCCAAGCTACTGACTAATAATAGAGTACAGGGGGGTTAGGGGGGCTTGTGGAGTGAGTAGGGGCGGGCTTGTGGGGTAAGTGGGGGGATTGAGAGACCTCCAACAACAGTAAACATAGACAACAACAACAACAACAACAACAGTAAACATAGACAACAACAACAACAACAACAACAACAACAGTAAACATAGAGCAGATAGTAGACATAGAGTTTATACAGTGAGCTCCCTACACTCACTGACACATGAAGTTTGGAGGTCTGTAGTGATGGACTCTGTAGAAAGTTGGTGAGCTCTGTGCACTATGCTCCTCAGCATCCGCTGACCCGCTCTGTCATTGTACGTGTTCTACCACTTAGTGGCGGAGTTGCTGTGGTTCTCAATCACTTCCACTTTGTTCTAACACCACTGACAGTCCACTGTGGAATATTTAGTAGTGAGGAAACTTCACCACTGGACTTCACAGGTGGTGTCCTATCACGGTACCACGCTGAGGTTCACTGAGCTCCTGAGAGAGACCCACTCTTTACTAATGTGTGTAGAAGCAGGACTAGGAGCTAGGTTAGTATGGAGTTACCCATACCCTACATTAACCCTTTCGCTCCAGTTCTGAAACTATAGAACTCAGTCCTCAGATGCCAGACCTGTCTTGGCTGATTGAGTACTTCTGGGGTTCAGTGGGTTCTCGTATTGGGGGAACTGCACTGTATAGTATTTTAAAGAGGGCTTGCACAATCACAGCAGAGCCCGCAGTGTGAGAGAGTTGGGTTTCATCATTTCACACACACACACACACACACACACACACACACACACACACACACATGTTCTGTACTCTCAGTGATTACAAACACTCTGGGTTATGCAATGACATCTGGATCTGGTACAGTTTCCGTGTAAAAAGTGAAGTCGGTCTGGTTACGTTGTCATTGTTGTTGTTGTCGTTGTTGTTGTACTTGTTGTTATTATTATTACACCTTGAGACTGTAATTATTATTATTATTGTAACGCCCTGCTGGTGGAGTAGCTAGAGCGGACTCGGTAGGATGGTCTCGAAACAGGTACTGAGGGTACCTTTACTGTCCCACAGACCATTTCTTGAAATTCATTTCAACTATCTGCTGAAGGAATTTGGCCTCCCCACATACACACTAGTGAACACACACATTAAGGGGAAGTGAGCACATTTGCCCAGAGGGCTATCCGCGTTGCCCAGGGAGTAGTTAGTGGTTCAGTGCCTCGCTTGGGGCCACATGAGTTGTGGGCACATTTGCCCAGAGGGATGGGCATCCTCATCCACACTGCCAAGGGAACACTTGCCAGTTCAATGCCTCACTTGGGGGCACATCAGTTATCAGAGCAGCCCTATGCACAGCGCCCAGGGAACACTTGGTGGTTCGGGGCCTCACTTGAGGGCACATCAGTCCCTTAAGCTCCCCTTTGCTTGCCCTACTCTTAAGGAGGTTTTCCTTGTTAGTATTGGTTCCACTCAGTGGGTCCTCCACATGTCTTTTAAGTCTTGGTTCCACTGCGTTTTTTCCTCATGTTCATAAAGAGGTTCTCCTTGTAGGTCTTGGTTCCACTTAGTGGTTCCTCCACATGTTCAAAGGATAGTTTCTTCCTGTTAGTCTTTGTTCCTCCCTGTGGTTGCTTGCCCTACTCTTAAGGTTTTCTTAGTAAGTCTTGGTTCCACTCAGTGGTTCCTCCACATGTTCAAAGGAATGGTTCCACTCTGTGTTTTTCCTCATGTTCTTAAAGAGGTTCTCCAAGTTAGTCTTGGTTCCTCCCAGTGTTTGCTTGCCCTACTCAGACCATTTCTTGAAATTCATTTCAACTATTTGCTGAAGGAATTTGGCCTCCCCACATACACACTAGTGAACACACACATTAAGGGGAAGTGAGCACATTTGCCCAGAGGGCTATCTGCAGTGCCCAGGGAGTAGTTAGTGGTTCAGTGCCTCGCTTGAGGCCATATGAGTTGTGGGCACATTTGCCCAGAGGGATGGGCATCATCGATGCCTCACTTGGGGGCACATCAGCCATTAGAGCAGTGGGCAGCCCTATGCACAGCGCCCAGGGAACACTTGGTGGTTCGGGGCCTCGCTTGAGGGCACATCAGCCGTGAGCACACTTGCCCGGAGCAGTGACCAGCTCTACTGCAGCGCCCAGGGAGCAGTTGGGGGCACTTCTGTTGTTAGCATACTTGCCCAGAGTGGTGGGTAGCCCTGTCGGCAGCACACAGTAAGCAGTTGGAAGTTGTTTAAGGTCATATCAGTTGTGAGCATACTTGCCTGGAGGGGTTGGCACCCCTGTCAGCAGTGCACAGGGAGCAGCTGGCAGTTTGATGCCTTGCTTGAGGGCATTTTGGGCACAAACACACTTTCCCAGAGTGGTGGGTAGCCCTGTTTGAAGTGCTCAGGATTCTGTTGGCCCAGGGAACACTTGGCGGCCCAGTGCCTCGCTTGAGGGCACATCAGTTGTGAGTACCCCTTCCCGGAGCAGTGACCAGCTCTACTGCAGTGCCCAGGGAGCTTCAGTTGTTAGCACACTTGCCCAGAGTGGTGGGCAGCCCTGTTTGAAGTTCTCAGGATTCAGTTGGCACTTAAGGGCACATCACTTATAAGAAAACTTGCCTGGAGTGGTGGACGGACCCTTGTCCCCCTGGTCACCAGTTAGAGTCAAACCCAGCGAAGGTGCTACTCATTGGGAGGCCAGTTGAAAGAATTCTGGCTGTCCATGGAAATCAAATCTGGACCTTCGTAGTTGAGAGGTCAGCCAAATGAAAGGACACTGGTCGCCTGTGAGAATCAAACCTGGTCTACTGCAGCTGTGATGCGATGGTGCTACCTTGTTCAGGTCATCTACGTCTCATAATACCGACTCAGTAAACATGATATGATTGGCAGTAGACGATTGTAAGGAAAATTGATGGTTATGTAAGAAAGCTTAAGGTAACATTAGGCAAGGGATGTGGTTTAGGGCCCCAAATCAGGATTTGCTTGGCTTCAAAGGAAGGTTAGAACTCACCGCAGACCTGGGAGCCCAGAAATGCCTTCATTTCAGGACCTCAGCATAATCTGGAATCTTTGCAGTAGGCTCTGGAAAGGGGTGAAAATCAAAGACATGGTTTGTTTTCTTAGTGGAAGCTCACAAAATAGTGATGACCAACTACAATATTTGTAGAGTTAATAATGACCGTCCTAGACGTACGGTTTGTGCTTGTAAACGTTGTGGTTTTCAGGCCTCGTCCAGTCCAGGAACGCGAAACCACGGTGACACAAGGCCGTCTGAGATACTATCACATGCCGAACTTGTTATAGCAGAAGTTGAAAACAGGAAACGCTCCCATGCTGTTTACAAGGCTTTATATTACCAGCATGAAGCGAGAGGGGCAGAGAGGGAGGACCTCAGAGATCAGAGGTCACTGGAGCTGCAGCTGGTCAAGCCTGGACAGACAGCATGAAACACGACACAAGCAAAGCAGTGAACCAAAGTAAACACACGCCGAGGGAAGACTGCTGAGGGGGCTTACAGGTGGTGGCCAAAAGAGCGGACAACTCAGAGGAAGAACTTCAGGAACATCTACAGTTTGGAGGAGTTATGTTTGGGTTTGTTGTAAGTTGAGCTGCTTCCATGTTACCTGCAATTTATCCACCAGGCCATCCATGAAGATGGATACTCCCTATAATTCTGTTTACACACTCAAAAACATAATACCACCAAGAAGGAGGTGTTGGAATGGAGCTGTAGATGCAGTGATGATGTATGTAAGTGATCCGGTTGGAGACATACAGGTTCTATTTTCCCACGGCTGTAGATCCTGAACAGGTTCTGAAGCTGGAGTACCAGCCGCTCCCATAAATGCTGGACTGGTGATAAATCTTCCAACTTTCCAGGTTTCCCAAGGACATCAGGAGATCCTAGGGATTGACTGTCGTAGCGATGCTCCTCAGACCATCACAACAGCAGGTGGGTCGGTCGGTGTGTCGCTCCACAGCAAGGCAGGATAGAAGGGTCACCATAAGACTACGTACTCAAATCAATCCGGTGTCAGATCCCAAACAGAACCTGGATTCGTTGCTGAAGATCATACGGTTCAAGGAAGCTGCTCATGCTTGCTAGTGGTGGTCTGTCTGGGTGGTCCAGGGCCTGTTCACCGCATGCGCGTGTGCTCACATAACCACTCACCCCAACACCTCCTAAATGCTTGGTCAGAAAGGACTAGATGGTGGGCAGCTCTGAGTCTGAAACTGGGCAGAGTCGTGGAGGCACAGCAGACCTCTCACCAAGAGGTACACGACCCAACAGTAGCCCCTGAGTCCCACATTTCTATCTGGGGGTCTTATTTCTTGATAATGAGTGTACTGACTTGGTTGTAACACTAGATTGTTCACTCAGATATATCTACACATGGTCAATGAGATGTATCCATGTGGTGTATTTCAATGTTTGGTCCACTGTCTGTACACTGGCTGATGGTGCATGCAAAGCCATTGACTGTTATGATACCGCCCTCTGGTGGCGCCTCACGTTCAGTGTCAATATAATAAACATTAGTTTATTCCTGTTTCTTTTTCTTTGTTTCTCTTTGAATGTTTACCTACACAGTCCTGGAAACCAGTGGTCAGCTCAAGCACCAAGAGTCCTTTGTTTAGTACACCTGCAATAGTTTTATTGTGGTTTGTTATATTGTGACCCCGGCCCCCCAAAAAAAGTTGGAACGCAAAAATGTGAATAAAAAGCATTACTGCTACTGAGTACTGATTGATTAGTATTACTGCTACTGCATACTGATTGGTTAGTATTACTACTACTGAAGACTGATTGGTTATCATGGCAACTACTGAGTGCTGATTGATTAGTATTACTACTACTGAGTGCTGATTGGTTGGCATTACTGATACCAAGAGCTGTTTGATTAGCATTACTGTTACTGAATGCTGACTGGTTAGCATCACTGCTGCTGAGTGCTGATTGGTTGGTAAGCTGATCAGCTCATTGGCTGAGTAAAGCAGTTTGAACTTACAGTAAATGTGAGGGTAGATGAGGTTCTGTTAGATAATCTTATAATTTGAGTTCATACGTATGAAAATTATGATGCCACTCCTGAAATATTTTATTTTATTGTTTAGAAAACAGTGATTAAGCAATAATTCACAGACTATTTCAAATAAAAGGTATTGATTACATTTGGACTCACTCAGGAGCGCCCTCTAGTGTCTGACAAACAGTAGCAGATACTAGGTATAAGCGAAAGCCCCTTATCAAAAATGACAGAGCAGGTTAAATGACTTCACAGCTGTTAAACTCAATGTTGATTATTGATCTGTAATCAATGCAGCTGCATCTGTTACATGCGGAAGAGGAGGAAGCCGCTAAAACTGGTGCGGAAGAGCGAATCATCATAGACCACGTAGTTTGCTGGGAGTTTGGTGTACACCTGATCTCCCGCCACCAGCTCCAGAGTGACTCCGCTAGAAACGTGCTTAGCAATGCCATCAACGCCGTTTTCACCCTGATGCAGCAGATACTGCCCGTTCTTGTACAGATTCACTCCGATGTTGTACTTGTTGTCGTTGTACGAGCCGGCTGTGAATCTGATGTAGTAGACTCCTTTGTGCAGAGCTGTGAAGATCCCTGCAATGAGATAGACACACAGGTTAGAGTAGCATGTTCTAGTGCTTCTCAGTGACTGGAACCAAAAAGCATTTATGATCTTCTTAATGAGCTCATTAGGGTTTAAGAGGAGAGCAATTCTCTGCAGTTGTATACACGTTTGCGTCGATGCAAATAATAGAATTAATACATTTTGAAAAGGTTTTTTACTGCAAAAAACATGACACTTATTAAGAAGTGTATACAGAACAGACCTACTATTGACTGTCCTTATGGTTCATGGCTTGCAGTGAACTGTGGACTCTTATTGGTATAGTGTAGGGGGGGTTACACAGGTAGGGAACTGAACCCCAGGATTCTTACTGGTATAGTGTAGGGGGGGTTACCCAGGTGCAGAATCAAGCCCCAGGACTCTTACTGGTATAGTGTAGGGGGGTTACACAGGTAGGGAACTGAACCCCAGGATTCTTACTGGTATAGTGTAGGGGGGGTTACCCAGGTGCAGAATCAAGCCCCAGGACTCTTACTGGTATAGTGTAGCGGGGTTACCCAGGTGGGGAATCGAGCCCCAGGACTCATACTGGTATAATGAAGGGGGGTTACACAGGTGGGGAACTGAACCCCAGGACTCTTACCGGTATAGTGTAGCGGGGTTACCCAGGTGGGTAATCGAGCCCCGGGACTCTTACCGGTATAGTGTAGTGGGGTTACCCAGGTGGGGAACTGAACCCCAGGACTCTTACTTCTATAGTGTAGCAGGGTTACCCAGGTGCAGAATCAAGCCCCAGGACTCTTACTGGTATAGTGTAGGAAGGGTTACCCAGGTGGGGAATCGAGCCCCAGGACTCTTACTGGTATAGTGTAGGGGGGTTACCCAGGTGGGGAATCGAGCCCCAGGACTCTTACTGGTATAGTGTAGAGGGGTTACACAGGTGGGAAACTGAACCCCAGGACTCTTACCGGTATAGTGTAGGGGGGTTACCCAGGTGCAGAATCAAGCCCCAAAACTTTTACTGCTATAGTGTAGCGGGGTTACCCAGGTGGGGAATTGAGCCCCAGGACTCTTACTGGTACAGTGTATGGTGGTGACTGGGGAAAGAATCAACCCCCAGTCTACAGGAGGATAGCGGTGTAACCTTACCTGTGGCTGGGTTGTAGGCATTTCCAACGTTAGTAAGGACATTCTGGTATATGAGGATAGTATCAGTACTGAATGGGCCTCTCAGTCCAGCAGGCATGCCTAACGCAGCAGAGAAAGCCACCATTGGGTTCCCTAGAATACAAGAACCCCCAATACAGTGAATGCAGTGTAATTAACTTCTAAACTAAAATCATCACATCACACATAAAGTAAATACATATTCAGAAGTTTGGACAAACTTGTTGATCTTTGTGTCCCACTTCATATGCAGTGTCTCTAATAGCTGTGTATTTACACATGAACAACACATGCGACAGCAACGTAACGTGAGGGTATCATGATAGTCGTAACAGCTTATTCCGTTTAATGTAACAAAACATAGGAAATAACATTTCTAGAGTATTTAATCCAACAAACTAATGACTGGGTCTGTATGAGATGTGATATTGTTGGGAACTGTTTTGATCCCACTGTCCCTCACATTGACAGCTACTCAGGAACCTCAAGACTTGTGTGGAACCTCAGGACTTATAGTCCTCTTCAATCTTCCAGCACACAGATATGTACACACACATTGCTACATGCTAGCCTCAGCCACAGACCCTGAACTTATCCCTGACCTACAGTAGGTGGAGGTCCAAGTTTGGAAAGGTACCAAATTCTTCATCATTGGTAAATCCATTGGTATCGTTTAATCCTTACCTAGGGAAGTGCTTGTCTATGTAACTTCCTAGCATTGTAAGAAGAACCATACCTCATATTCACTCTAGCAAAGTCTGTACCAACCATTATTTACTATTAGATTCTAAGAACCACTCCTGTACATACCTGGTACATACAATGTGCTTGTAAAGTATGTACTGGACTTAGTAAGTGCTAAGTATTTACCTATTAATACTACATACTTGCTGTGCTACCATAAAGAAAACCAGCTGAGAATCTATGGATTGAAGTGTTTGTACCTGTGTTTACTTTTTCCATGTAGCTCATCGTCAGCTTCAGCTCAGCCAAAGCAACTCCCTGCTGTTGGACCAGGTCTTGAAGCTTCTTCAGGTCATCCGAGCAGTCTTTTGCCTTTAAAACTTCAGAGTCCTGCAGGCTGTTCTGAAACAGCAGCATCAGCAGAGCAACAACGGCAGTAGCAGTTCTCTCCATTCTCAGTATCTGGACTGGTCATGTAGAGCACTTACTGGTTTAGGACTTATATATATATGTATATATACACCAACAGACTGGATTTACAGGTAAGGGGTGCAGCAGTGGAGCCAGGGGTGGGGATACAGGGCACTGGCCCCACTCATTTCTGATTGGTCCCTGAGCCAGTCTTATCCCTTAATCTGAAGTGATTCATGGAGAGTTAAGAAAACCTCAACCTGAAGCTACATGCCACCAATAATGTGGGAAAGGGCAAAGCTTCCAGGAACCCTGCCAGTAAGATGAATCATGCTGTTGATTGCGTACAGTTTGGTTTGATGGTATACAGTGTATAATATGAGGAACCGTTTCTATGGTTCAGAGTTACACAATTCGATAAGTTACTCAAAGGGATAATCCCAAGTGAAGAACAATGCTGTGCAGGTGTAGGACGTAGAAAAACTGGTTTAAAGTTTTGAAGTGTCAAGGTTTTCTCAGCAAGTAGTATGAAGAGCAGAAAGATTGAGAGACTGAAAGCTTTACCTGAGACTCAAACACACTTGCAAATGCCTCAAATGTTACTGCTGCTTTATTTAAGGTGGAATGGAAGTTGTTATCAGAAGCTGGGAAGTAGGGAACTACTACTCATGGAGAAAACAAGTCTTAGAAGCTCCTTCGACCTCCCCAGGGTTCAAAGCGCTGCGTTCTTCTCCATAAGGATGTTCATAGCTCCCAAGTTCTTAGCTTGGTCACTTCATGAAGGAAAATATTACTAGCTGGCCTGCTACCAACACCACTGTGGCCTCGTTCAAATTAGGGGTCAATTGATTATGGGGCCAACCAATGATCAGAGTCAATATTCAGCATTATTCCATTTATTGAAATTGACTTTTGAATTTGGTTTCTTGCCAACATCTGACACAACTAAGAACTAACAAAACACACTTTGGTAGCCTCGCGGTGGCTCTGGTGAGGTGTGGCGGTACTCTGGTGAGGAGTACCAGAATAACTGTGTCTCGCCTACTGTCAAGCATGGTGGTGGTAGCATCATGGCCTGGGGCTTGGCACTGGGGAGTTCATTGAGGGAAACATGAATTCCAACATGTACTGTGACATTCTGAAGCAGAGCATGATCCACTCCCTGGGCTGCATGGCAGTGTTCCAACATGATAATGACCCCAAACACGCCTCCAAGATGACGACGGCCTTGCTGAGGAAGCTGAAGGTAAAGTTGATGGACTGGGCAAGTATGGGCAACATATGGATGAGCTGTTAATGACCCTCGTATCACAACTAGGGGGACTGACTGTCATAGCAATGCTCCCCAGATCATCACACCAGCAGGTGGGTCTGTCATTGTGTTGCTCCACAACAAAGGTAGGACTGAAGTGTCACCACAAGGCCTCCGTACTCGAACCCGACAGGCATTGGATCCCAAACAGAAGCTGGATGAGTCGCTTAGGACTATATGGTTCCAGAAAACTGTGGGGCCTGTCTACTGGTCTAGGGACTGTTCACTGTCTGTCAAGTCCTCACGTAACCCAGCACCTACTAACGGCTTGGTCCGAAAGAACTGGATGGCGGGCAGTTTGTGGAAATGACCTCCTGTTTCTCTCAGAGTCTCGGTCTGCTAGACATGTGCCCATCAAAGTCTGTCAACTGGAAAATATATCTTTGAGTGTGTCATAGAGGCAGCAGATCTCTCCTCTCACCACGAGCTACACGACCCAACAGTAACCGGACTGGGGGTTCCAGTCTGCGACCATGAAGAAAGCTGGAAAGTGATGGGTTGGAGTTTCTGTATGACCTGTGTTTACTTTCTCCATGAAGCTGACCATCACCTTTCACTCAGCCGAAGTGACTCCCTGCTGTTGGAGGTCTTGGAGCTTCTTCAGATCATCTAAGCAATCTTTTGACATTGAAACCTCAGAGTCCTGTAGACTGTTCTGCAGCAGGGCAACAATGGCAGTGGCAGTTCTCTCCATTCTCATTATCTGGACTCGTCATGTAGGGTACTTACTGATATAGGACTCATATATATATATATATATATATATATATATATATATATATATATATATACACACTGACGGACTGTATTTACAGGTAAGGGGTGCAGCAGAGTGGAGCCAGGGGTGGGGATACAGGGCACTGGTTCCACTAAGTTCTGATTAGTCCCTGTGCCAGGTTTTTTTTTCTTAATCTGATGTGATTCGTGGAGAGTTAAGAAAACCTCAACCTGAAGCTACATGCCATCAATAATGTGGGAAAGAGCAAAGCTTCCAGGAACCCTGCCAGTAAGATGAATCATGCTTTTAATTGCATAAAATTGGATTTGATGGTATACAGTGTATGATACCAGGAACTGTTTCTATGTTTCAGAGTTACACAATCCGCCATGGGATACTTATAAGTGAAAATAAAACATTGCTCCGCAGAGCTCAGAAGTAGAAAACTGGTTTGAAGTTTTGAAGTGTCAAGGTTTTATTTATTTAAGGTGGAATGGAAGTTGTTATCAGAAGCTGTGGAGTAGGGAACTAACACCCACGGAGAAAACAAGCCTTAGCAGCGGCTTCAAACTCCCCGGGATTCAAACCGCTGCTTTCTTCTCCATTAGGATGCTCATATGTACCGAGATCCTAACTTCATGAAGGAAAATAATGCTTAGCTGGCTTAACTACACCACCATACTAACCACTACACCACCATACTCACCACTACACCACCATACTGACCACTACACCACTATACTAACCACTACACCACCATACTAACCACTACACCACCATACTAACTACTACACCACCATACTGACCACTACACCACCATACTAACCACTACACCACCGTACTAACCACTACACCACCATACTAACCACTACACCACCATACTAACTACTACACCACCATACTAACCACTACACCACCGTAATAAAAACTACACCACCATACTAACCACTACACCACCGTACTAACCACTACACCACCGTACTAACCACTACACCACCTTACTAACCACTACACCACCATACTAACCACTACACCACCATACTAACCACTACACCACCGTACTAACCACTATACCACCGTACTAACCACTAAACCACCGTACTGACCACTACACCACCGTACTAACCACTAACCCACCGTACTAACCACTACACCACCGTACTGACCACTTCACCACCATACTGACCACTACACCACCATACTAACCACTACACCACCGTACTAACCACTACACCACCGTACTAACCACTACACCACCATATTAACCACTACACCACCGTACTGACCACTACACCACCATACTAACCACTGCACCACCATACTAACCACTACACCACCGTACTGACCACTACACCACCATACTAACCACTGCACCACCGTACTAACCACTAGACCACCGTACTAACCACTAGACCACCGTACTGACCACTACACCACCATACTAACCACTGCACCACCGTACTAACCACTACACCACCGTACTAACCACTACACCACCGTACTGACCACTACACCACCGTACTAACCACTACACCACCGTACTAACCACTACACCACCATATTAACCACTACATCACCATACTAACCACTACACCACTATACTGACCACTTCACCACCATACTAACCACTACACCACCAAACTGACCACTTCACCACCATACTAACCACTACACCACCACACTACCCACTACATCACCGTACTAACCACTACACCACCGTACTAACCACTACACCACCGTACTAACCACTACACCACCGTAGTACCACTACACCACCATACTGACCACTACACCACCTTACTGACCACTACACCACCATACTGACCACTTCACCACCATATTAACCACTACACCACCATACTAACCACTACACCACCATACTAACCACTGCACCACCATACTAACCACTGCACCACCGTACTAACCACTACACCACCGTACTAACCACTACACCACCGTACTAACCCCTACACCACCATAGTAACCACTACACCACTATACTAACCACTGCACCACCATACTAACCACTACACCACCATACTAACCACTGCACCACCGTACTAACCACTGCACCACCGTACTAACCACTATACCACCATACTAACCACTACACCACCGTACTAACCACTACACCACCATACTAACCCCTACACCACCATACTAACCACTACACCACCATACTGACCACTTCACCACCATATTAACCACTACACCACAATACTACCCACTACACCACCATACTAACCACTACACCACCATACTAACCACTGCACCACCATACTAACCACTGCACCACCATACTAACCACTACACCACCGTACTAACCACTACACCACCTTACTAACCACTACACCACTATACTAACCACTACACCACCATACTAACCACTACACCACCATACTAACCACTACACCACCGTACTAACCACTACACCACCGTACTAACCACTACACCACCGTACTAACCACTACACCACCGTACTAACCACTACACCACCATACTGACCACTTCACCACCATATTAACCACTACACCACCATACTACCCACTACACCACCATACTAACCACTACACCACCATACTAACCACTACACCACCATACTGACCACTTCACCACCATATTAACCACTACACCACCGTACTAACCACTACACCACCGTACTAACCACTACACCATCATACTAACCACTACACCACCGTACTAACCACTACACCACCATACTAACCCCTACACCACCATACTAACCACTACACAACCATACTGACTACTTCACCATCATACTAACCACTACACCACCATACTACCCACTACATCACCGTAGTAACCACTACACCACCGTACTAACCACTACACCACCGTACTAACCACTACACCACCATACTGACCACTTCACCACCATACTGACCACTACACCACCATACTGACCACTTCACCACCATACTAACCACTACACCACCATACTAACCACTACACCACCATACTGACCACTTCACCACCATACTGACCACTTCACCACCATACTAACCACTACACCACCATACTAACCACTACACCACCGTACTAACTACTACACCACCGTACTAATCACTACACTACCATACTAACCACTACACAACCGTACTAACCACTACACCACCGTACTGACCACTACACCACCGTACTAACCACTGCACCACCATACTAACCACTACACCACCATACTGACCACTACACCACCGTACTAACCACTACACCACCATACTAACCACTACACCACCATACTAACCACTACACCACCGTACTAACCACTACACCACCATACTAACCCCTACACCACCATACTAACCACTACACCACCATACTGACCACTTCACCACCATATTAACCACTACACCATTATACTAACCACTACACCACCATACTAACCACTGCACCACCATACTAACCACTGCACCACCATACTAACCACTACACCACCATACTGACCACTACACCACCGTACTGACCACTACACCACCATACTGACCACTACACCACCGTACTAACCACTACACCACCATACTAACCCCTACACCACCATACTGACCACTACACCACCATACTACCCACTACACCACCATACTAACCACTACACCACCATACTAACCACTACACCACCGTACTAACCACTACACCACCTTACTAACCACTACACCACTATACTAACCACTACACCACCATACTAACCACTACACCACCATACTAACCACTACACCTCCATACTAACCACTACACCACCATACTAACCACTACACCACCATACTAACCACTACACCTCCATACTAACCACTACACCACATTGACATCTGAATTTGTTTTCTTGCTAATAGAAGTGCTTTGAAGTCTCACAGAACTATGATAAAATCCAAATTGTTGTCCCTCCCTGGTGTCATGTGGTTCCTTCCTTCATACTGGCCACTGGATATTCAACAGGGCACCTCATGGCAAAGAACTTTCTGAGAATGTGAGATAGTATTGTAGCTCTCCACAAAGATGGCTTTAAAAAGATTGCTAACACCCTGAACTGGAGCTACAGTGTGGTGGCCAAGGCCATACAGTGGTGTTCCAGAATGGGTTCCACTCGGAACAGGCCTCCTCGGGGTCCACCAAAGAAGTTGAGTCCTCGTGTTGTTTAGCGTCATATCCAGATGTTGGCTTCAAAAAAGAGAAGCATGAGTGCTGCCAGAGGTTGAAGAAGTGGGAGGTCAACCCTTCCTCTCTTAGGAGGCCTCCCAGGTGCTCGTCCAGTCTCTTTTCTTTTCAAGGCTTGACTACAGCAACTCGCTCCTGGCTGGTCTTCCTCTGCAGGCCATCAGGCCCTCACAACTGATCCAGAATGCAGCAGCACGGCTCATCTTCAATCTTCCCAAGTTCACTCACTTCACGCCACTGCTGCACTCCCTTCACTGGCTTCCTGTAGCTGCTCGCATTCAGTTTAAAGTTCTGATGCCTACAAAGCCAAGAATGGACCAGCTCCTCCTTACCTTATGGCAATGGTCAAAAGTCGATCTGCACCTCGAGCCCTTCGCGCTTCAAGTACGGCTCGGTTTGACCCGCCATCACTCAAGATTCATGGAAGACACACAACAAGACGCTTCTCTGTCCTGGAGCCCAGATGGTGGAACGAACTTACACTGGCTGTCCGAACAGCGAACTCTCTCACGGTCTTCAAATGCAGACTGAAGACCACCGTCTCTTTGTGAAGCACTTATAAGCACTGATCTACTGAAGAATAGGTATAAACTGTAACTGCACTTGATCTTCTAGGAACTCTGGATAAGTCCTGCACTGATACTGTATGTAGTCTTGTATTTATTCTCTTCTCTGTAGGTGTTCCAGGCTTGCTAGGTATTGCATTGTCTTTTTTCTAGGTATCAGCACTGGCCCTGTGTTTATGGCAGTGTTTGAGTATAAGAGTAGTTTGGACTTAAACCTGTTTGTACTAGATAGAGACTAGGGAGACTGAGATAAACTTGTGTGATGGTGTCTGGCATGTGTGGCCAGGTGAGGAGTACCAAGATAACTGTGTCTTGCCAGCAGTGAAGCATGGTGGTGGTAGCGTCATGGTCTGGGGCTGCATGAGAGCTGCCGGCACTGGGGAGCTGCGGTTCATTGAGGAAAAGCAGAGCGAGATCCCTTCCCTTTGGAAACTGAGCCGCATGGCAGGTTCCAAACACACCTTCAAGATGAGAACTGCCTTGCATCACCACGTGGCTCCATACTCGAACAAGACTGGCATTGGATCCCAAACAGAACCTGGATTCACCGCTACAGACGATACAGTTCCAGGAAACCATGTGAGCTTCTTGGGTTTGGCGACTGATCAAACGATCATCTCTACTGTCGGTCTGTCTGGGTGGATTGGAGCCTGTTCACCATGTGTACATGCCCTCATGTTACCACTAACAACTCCTAACAGCTTGGTGAGAACGGCCTTGATGGAGGTCAATTCGTGGAAATGACCTCCTGCTTCTCTTAGTCTGATGATGCTCCTCTCAAAGTCTGAACCAGGACAAAACATTTTCAAGTGTGTCATATCTAGCAGATCTCTCACCAAGAGGTACACAAACCAACAGTAGCCTCTTAGGGTCTTTTTTTTTATAAGTCGGGGGGAAGCAGTCCCACATTTCTATCTGGGGGCCTTATGAGTGTATTGACTTGGTTGTAACACTAGATTGTTCACTCAGATATATCTACACATGGTCAATGAGATGTATCCATGTGGTGTATTCCAATGTTTGGTCCACTGTCTGTACATTGGATGATGGTGCATGCAAAGCCATTGACTGTTATGATACCGCCCTCTGGTGGCGCCTCACGCTCAGTGTCAATATAATAAACATTAGTTTATTCCTGTTTCTTTTTTCTTTGTTTCTCTTTGAATGTTTACCTACACAGTCCTGGAAACCAGTGGTCAGCTCAAGCAGCAGGAGTCATTTGTTTAGTACACCTGCAATAGTTTACTACTATTACTATACTATAGTTAATAGTATTGTGGGTTGCATCACTGCTGCTGAGTGCTGATTGGTTGGTAAGCTGATCAGCTCATTGGCTGAATAAAGCAGTTTGAACTTACAATGAATGTGAAGGTAAATGAGGCACTGATAGATAATCTTAAAATTGGAGTTCATACGTATGAAAAATATGATGCCACTGCTAAAATATTTTATTTTATTGTTTAGAAAACAGTGATTAAGCAAAGATTCACAGACTATTTCAAAGAAACGATATTGATTACATTTGGACTCACTCAGGAGCGCCCTCTAGTGTCTGACAAAGAGAAGCAGATACTAGGTATAAGCAAAAGCCCCTTATCGAAAATGACAGAGCAGGTTAAATGACTTCACAGCTGTTAAACTCAGTGTTGATTATTGATCAGTAATCAAAGCAGCTGCGTCAAGTTACATGAGGAAGAGGAGGAAGCCGCTAAAACTGGTGCGGAGGAGCGTATCATCCCAGACCACGTAGTTTGCTGGGAGTTTGGTGTACACCTGATCTCCCACCTCCAGCTCCAGAGTGACTCCACTAGAAACATGCTTAGCAACGCCATCAACGGCGTTTTCATTTAGATGCAGCAGATTCTGCCCGTTCTTGTACAGATTCACTCCTATGTTGTACTGGTTGTCGTTGTACGAGCCGGCTGTGAATCTGATGTAGTAGACTCCTTTGTGCAGAGCTGTGAAGATCCCTGCAACAAGATAGACACACAGGTTGGAGTAGCATGTTCCAGAAGAAACCTTGAGGTGTTCCGCAGTGGTTTATGATTATTTTCAAAATCTTGATGAGCTTATTCGGTTTTGTATTAAAGTTTGCATGGATGTAAATAATAGAATTAATCAAATTTTAAATGTTTTTCCCCTCACGTAAAGAAAACATGGCACTCATCAAGTGATTTGCACACAACTGGCTTACTATTGACTGTCCTTGTGGTTCATGGCTTGCAGTGAGGAGTGGACTCTTATTGGTATAATGTAAGGGGGTTACCCAGGTGGGGAATCGAACCCTAGGACTCTTATTTGTACAGTGTGTGGTACTTACCCAGGTGAGGAATAGAACCTCACCAAGGTTACCAAGGTGGGAAATAAAACCCCACCACTCTTCTTGATATAATCTATAGTTGTTAATGCGGGGGTTAACCCCAGTCTCCAGGAGGATAGCGGTGTAACCTTACCAGTGGCTGGGTTGTAGGCATTTCCAACGTTTGTCAGGACATTCTTGTATATGAGGATAGTATCAGTACTGAATGGACCTCTCAGTCCAGCAGGCAGGCCTAACCCAGCAGAGAAAGCCACCTTCGGGTTCCCTAGAATACAAGACCCCCAATACAGTGAATGCAGTGTAATTAACTGCTGAAACTAAAATCATCACATCACAGAGAAACTAAATATATATTCAGAAGTTTGGACAGAAGTTTTAACCTTTGGGTCCCATATAACTACAACTACACAGTCACAGATGAACAACACCAATGTAACAATTAGAGATGTAGTCACTGATAATGTAATGTAATGTAATGTAATGTAATGTAATGTAATGTAATGTAACTGTGTGTGATGTGATATTGTTGGGAACTGTTTCAATCCCAGTGTCCCTCAGATTGATGGCTACTCAGGAACCTCAGGATTCAGTAAATCTGATTTATGGTCCTCTTCAATCCTCCAGCACACAAACATGTGCACACACATAGTCACCTACACACCAGCCTCAGCCACAGACCCTAAACCTGACCCTGACCTACAGAAGGTGGAGGTCCGAGTTGGGAAGATTACTCAGCGGTAGCCCCCCTTTGTCAACTGTACCTGGTACCTGCTCTAATCATAGGCTTATACCCACTATACCCATTTCGAAGTATTTAATTACTTATCATCTAACTTCCTAGTGTTGTAAGTGAAACAGTTAGGTCCAGAAATATTTGGACAGTGACACAATCTTTATAATTTGGGCTCTCCATGCCACCACGATGGATTTAAAAAGAAACAACTGAGACAATTGAAGTGCAGACTCTCAGGTTTATTGTAAATATCCTATGAACCGATAAGGAATTGCAACCATTTATCTACAAAGCCTACTCATTTCAGGGGCTCAAAAGTAATTGGACAATTACCTTAACATTACCTTAAATAAAATGTTAATTTTTAATACTTTGTTGAGAATCCTTTGCAGGCAATACTGCATGATATCTGGAACCCATGGACATCACAAAGCGCTGGGTTTCCTCCTTTGTAATGCTTTGCCTTTACTGCAGCTGTCTTTAGTTGTTGCTTGTTTGAGGGTTTTTCTGCCTTAAGTTTTGTCTTAAGCAGTGAAATGCTCAGTCGGGTTGAGATCTGGTGATGGACTTGACCTTTGTAGAATATTCTACTTCTTTGCTTTGTCTTGATCTTGATTAGTTGAATCTGTCTAAAGAATGCTGTTCCAGAATTGGGCTGGCTTCTTTACATGTTTAGATGTCTAGTCTGGGGTTTCTATGTTTAATGGTTAATTCATGGTGTGCAGCTTCTCTTTATGGTAGACGTAGATACTGATACTCCTACTTACTGGAGATTGTCCTTAACTTGGATGGATGTCGTGAAGGGATTTTTCACTGATGCCTTCCGAGAATGTCCAGGTCTTTTTGAGTTCCCAAGCTCACCAGTGCACTCTTTTTTTCCCCAGGATGCACCAGAACTGTTTATTTGTCCACTCCTAACATTTCCGCTACCTCTCTGATGGAGTTCTTCTTTGTTTCAGTCTAATGATGGCCTGCTTCACTTCCACTGAGAGCTCCTTTGACTGAATGTTGTGGGTTCACAGCAAGAGCTTCCAAATGCAAAAAAAAAGAAAGGCCGCACCTGGAATCAACTCCAGACCTTTAACCTGCTTAACTGATGATGGAGGGAGAAGCCCATGAAAAAGCTTTTGAGATCGTTGTCCAGTTACATTTGGTCCCTTATAAAAGAAGCAGCTACACTACTTAAAGCCGAGAGTCTGCAGTTGAGGCCCCTATTAATTATATAACAGTATTTTGAATATGGTTTAGTAAACAGTTCAAATGCCCAAACTTGTGTCACTGTTCAATTACTTCTGGGACTAACTGGACTTCATATTCACTATAGTAAAGTACATACCAACGATTGTTTACTGTTAAATTCTGAGAAAGTGCTTCTGCACATACCTGGTACATAAAATGTGCTTGTAGACTATGTACTAGATTTGTAAGTATTTACCTATTAAAACCACATACTTGCTGTACCATACAACAAAAGTGCTAGCATAAAGAAAGTCAGCCAGAAAATGCTGGAGTTTTTTAATCACCCGTGTTTCCTTTCTCCATGTAGCTCACCGTCGCCTTTAGCTCAGCCAAAGCGATTCCCTGCTCTTGGACAAGATCTTGGAGCTTCTTCAGGTCATCCGAGCAGTCTTTCGCCTTTGAAACCTCAGAGTCCTGCAGGCTGTCCTGGAACAGCAGCAGCAGCAGAGCAACAACAACAGTAGCAGTTCTCTCCATTCTCAGTATCTGGACTGGTCAAGTAGAGCACTTACTGTTATGGGAGACTGGATTTACAGGTAAGGGGGAGCAGCAGTGGGGCCGTTGGTGGGGACACAGGGCACTGGCTCTACTGAGTTCTGATTGGTCCCAGACCCAGTTTTTTTTTCTTGGTCTTAAGTGAATTATGCAGAGTATAAGGAACCTCAGTCTGAACTGTGTCAAGCTGCAGCAATATATCACCAAGAACGTGGGAAAGGGCAAAGCTTCCAGGAACCCTGCCGTCAAAGTCAAAGTAGAACACTTGTTTGAAGTTCTGAAGGGTCAAGGTTTTTTCAGCAAGAAATAAGAAGAGGAGATAAACTAACAGACTGCATGCTGAACTGAGAATCAAACACACTTGCAAATACCTTAAATATATATTACATGTTACTGCTGTTTTATTTAAGGTGGAATGGAAGTTGTTATCAGAAGCTGGGGAGTAGAGAACTAACATTTATGGAATTTTTATTCTTTTTATTTTTATTCTTTAACTATAAAAATACTTTTATTCTTCAACTTATATTGTTATACTTTGTATATTTTGTATATATATTTTTTATTTATTTTATTTGTTATCTTTATCTATTGGTGAATGGAGGAGCAGCAAAGTAAGAATTTCATTGCTTTGACCTTCCCAGGGTTCAAAGGGCTACGTTCTTCTCCATAAGGACGTTCATAGCTACCAAGGTCCTAGCTTGGTCACTTGGTCACACCGCTGTGGCCTCGTTCAAATTAGGGGTAAATTGATTATGGGGCCAACCAATAATCAGAGTCAATATTCAGCATTTTTCCATTTATTAAAATTTCCGTTTGAATTTGGTTTCTTACCAACATCTGACACAACTACAATCAACAAAACACACTTCGGTAGCCTTGTGGTGGCTCAGATGGCGTCCAGCAGGTGTGGCGGTACCCTGGTGAAGAATACCAGGATAACTGTGTCTCGCCTACTGTCAAGCATGGTGGTGGTAGCATCATGGCCTGGGGCTTGGCACTGGGGAGCTGCGGTTATTTAAGAGAAACATGAATTCCAACATGTACTGTGACATTCTGAAGCAGAGCATGATCCCCTCCCTTCAGAAACTGGGCAGCATGGCAGTTTTCCAACATGATAATGACCCCAAACACACCTCCAAGATGATGATGGCCTCGCTGAGGAAGCTGAAGGTAAAGGTGATGGACTGGCCAAGTATGTCTCCAGACCTAAACCCAATTGAGAACCTGTGGGGCATCCTCAAGTGGAAGGTGGAGGAGCGCAAGGTGTCTAACATCTACCAGCTTTGTGATGTCATCATGAAGGCATGGAAGACAATTCCATGTTCATTGTGAGGTGTACTCACTTGTTTAGCAGTTATTTGGACATTGATGGCTGTGTGTTGAGATATTTTCAGAAGACAGTAAATCTGTTCTGCTATACAAGCTGTACACCGACTACTCTACGTTATATCCAAGTTTCATTTCTATAGTGTCGCCCCGTGAAATGATATAAGAACATATTTGAAGAAATCTCAGGGGTGTACTCACTTTTGTGAGATACTATACATTACATTTGTAAACATTCTATGTTGTTGGAGAGTAATAGTTGGAAGTTCTACCATGAGAGGAAACATATGGCTGAGCTGTTAATGACCCTCGAATCACTACTAGTGGGACAGACTGTCATAGCAATGCTCCCCAGATCATCACACCAGTAGGTGGGTCTGTCATTGTGTTGCTCCCCAACAAAGGTGGGACTGAAGTGTCACGACAAGGCCCCCATACTCGAACCCGACCGGCATCGAATCCCAAACAGAAGCTGGATTATTTGCTTAGGACAATGTAGGAAAACTGTGGTAACCACTGACCCCAACACCTCCTAACAGCTTGGTCAGAAGGGATTAGTTGCGGGACAGTTTGTGGAAATTACCTCCTGCTTCTCTCAGTCTGATGAACATCTTCGATAGTGTCATGTCCAGCAGATCTTTCACCAAGATGTACATGACCCAACAGTAGCCTCTGAGGGTCTTTTATAGAAGTGGGGCGGGGGACACTATATATATATAATCTCCACCAACCAAAGTGGGAAACTGGGCTCTGATTGGTTGGAACAGTGAAACACCTGAAAAGACAGGACGTGTGAGGTTTGTATAGAAGAATTTATGTAAGCAACATGTTGATAATTCTGGATGCCACTTTAGATCGCTTTGCATTACTGCTACTGAGTACTGATTGGTTGGTATTACTGTCACTAAGTACTGATTGGTTGGCATTACTGCTACTAAGTACTGATTGGTTGGTATTACTGCTACTGAGTACTGCTTGGTTGGCATTACTGCCTCTGAGTTCTGATTGGTTGGCATTACTGCTACTGAGTACTGCTTGGTTGGCATTACTACTACTGAATACTGCTTGGTTGGCATTACTGTTACTGAGTACTGATTAGTTGGCATTACTGCCTCTAACTACTGACTGATTGGCATTACTGCTACTGAATGCGCATTAATTAGCATAAATAATACTAAGTGCTGAATGATCAGCATTACTGCTGCTGAGTGCTGATTGATTAGTATTACTACTACTGAGTGCTGATTGATTAGTATTACTACAACTGAGTGCTGATTGGTTGGCATTACTGCTACTAAGTACTGATTGGTTGGCATTACTGCTACTGAATGCTAATTGGTTGCCATTTGTGCTACTGCGTGCTGATTGGTTAGCATTATACTGGGTGTTGAAAGTTTGGTTTTACTTCTACCAAGTACTGATCGATTGGCATTGCTGATACTGAAAGCTGACTGGTTGGCATTACTGCTGCTGAGTGCTGATTGGTTGGTAAGCTGATCAGCTCATTGGCTGAGTAAAGCAGTTTGCACTTACAGTAAATATGAATGTACATGAGGTACTTTTAGATACTCTAATATCCTAAAACTCTATAATTTCGAGTTCATACGTATGAAAAATATGACGCCACTGCTGAAATATTTTATGCTGTTTATTGTTTAGAAAACGGTGATTAAGCAATGATGCACAGACTGCTATTTCAAATAAAAGGTATTTATTACATTTGGACTCACTCAGGAGCGCCCTCTAGTGTCTGACAAACAGAAGCAGCTACTGGGTATAAGCAAAAGTCCCATATCCAAAATGACAGAGCAGGCTAAATGATTTCACAGCTGTTAAACTCAGTGTTGATTATTGATCAGTAGCTAATCAAAGTAGTAAAAGCAATTAAAAAAAAAATCATCCTCAGGCCTTTGTCTCTGTTACATGAGGAAGAGGAGGAAGCCGCTAAAACTGGTGCGGAAGAGCGAATCATCCCAGACCACGTAGTTTGGTGGGAGGCGGGTGTACACCTGATCTCCCGGCACCAGCTCCAGAGTGACTCCACTAGAAACATGCTTAGCAAAGCCATCAACGCTGTTTTCACCCTGATGCAGCAGATACTGCCAGTTCTTGTACAGATTCACTCCTATGTTGTACTTGTTGTTGTCGTACGAGCCGGCTGTGAATCTGATATAGTAGACTCCTTTGTAGGGAGCTGTGAAGATCCCTGCAACAAGATAGTTAGAGTGGTTACCCCGGTGGGGAATCAAATTCCAGGACAATTATTGGTAGAGTATAAGGTGGTAACCCAGGTGGGGAATCGAAACCCATGACTCATATTGTCACAGTGTAGGGTGGTTACTCATGTAGGGACTTGAACCCCAGGACTCCTATTGATATAATGTAGTGGAGGGTACCCAAGTGGGGAATAGAACCCCAAAACTCTTATTGGTATAGTGTCGGGAGGGTTACATGGGTGGGGATTCAAACCCTTACTGTTCAGTGTTGACTGGGAAAGGAATCAACCCCCAGTCTACAGCATGGAGGATAGCGGTGTAACTTTACCTGTGGCTGGGTTGTAGGCATTTCCAACGTTAGTAAGGACATTTGAGTATATGAGGGTGGTCTCAGTACTAAATGGGCCCCTCAGTCCAGCAGGTATGCCTAACGCAGC
This sequence comes from Megaleporinus macrocephalus, assembly GCA_021613375.1. Classification (NCBI taxonomy): domain Eukaryota; kingdom Metazoa; phylum Chordata; class Actinopteri; order Characiformes; family Anostomidae; genus Megaleporinus; species Megaleporinus macrocephalus. Next base: position 3,217,767 of record CM038726.1, read on the forward strand.
AGAGAAAGCCACCTTCGGGTTCCCTAGAATACAAGACCCCCAATACAGTGAATGCAACATATGCAGCAACAAATTTAACCACTAGTGATGTAGTTACAGATGTAGTTATACATTTGTTTTCTTGTGGAGATCAACATTAACATTTTACGCCTCATGTAATTATATAAGAGTATCATGATAGTTGTAAGAGCTTGTACTGTCCCATGTAATAAAACATAGGAAATAGCATTTCTAAAGTATTTAATTTCTAAGTTAATTTAATCTAACTAACAACAGGGTCTGTGTGTGATGTGATATTGTTGGGAAATGTTTCAATCCCACTGTCCCTCCCATTTATGGCTACTCAGGAACCTCAGGATTGCGTGGAACGTCAGGATTCAGTGAATGTGATTCAATCAAGCATGAATTACTGTAATCCATGTAAATAGCTACTGAGTACTCAGTGGTAACTACCCTTTGTCAACTGTACCTGTAACCAGCTCTAACCATAGGCATGTACCCACAACCACTACCATGTAACGTCCTAGCACTGTAAGTAGAAACTCACTACCATGAAGAAAGACAACTGAAAGTGATAGATTGGATTGTTTGTATCACCTGGGTTTACTTTCTGCTTGTAGCTCACAGTCACCTTCAGCTCAGCCAAAGCAACTCCCTGCTGTTGGACAAGATCCTGGAGCTTCTTCAGGTCATTCGAGCAGTCTTTTGCCTTTGAAACCTCAGAGTCCTGCAGGCTGTCCTGAAACAGCAGCAGCAGAGCAACCACAACAGTAGCAGTTCTCTCCATTCTCAGTATCTTGATTGGTCATGTAGAGCACTTACTGATTTGGACTCCTATATATACACACCGAATGACTGGATTTACAGGTAAGGGGGCGCTGGAATGGAACCAGGGGCGGGGCTACAGGGCACTGTTTGTCCCTGAGGAACCTCAGTCTGAAATGTGGCAAGGTGCAGCTACATAGATGTCTGGTGGCACCAATGTAGGTGAAGAAAAAGCCCAGCGTGAATGTGGACCAACTAGATAAAGGACATTTCTGTGGAGGACTGCAGCAGGAAGCCATGTGTGAAGACAAAGCGGTGACTTGGAAATGTTCCTTGGAAATTTTTTTTAAACTGGCCATGCATTCATTAGAAAAACCTGACACTTGGAGGAACAAACCGCAGATCATTGTTTTACCTAGGAAGCAGGAAGCAGGTACATTACACATACAGGGTTTCTTCACACCTCCTGTTTTGCCCAAAACCTTTTCTTATTACATCGAAGGCCATAACCCTGACTAGTACATAAAAGGCATGAAATTTCATTATCAATAGGCTAACATTAATATTAACTCTAAATATCAGTTTCCACTGTTAGCAGTCTACAGTCCTTTCCAACATCTGTAGTCATATTCAGAAGACACCTGGTCTTAGTGTTCTAGGACGTACAGAGACATATACTGTAATCGTAATAGATAAGCTATAATCTCTTTATATGGACTCTTGATTTCATTAGGAAGTTTGATGTACAGCAGTTGGTGTTTCAGATGTGATACGCTGGTATACTGACACCAGAAGTCGCCTGATGGTGTCCACAGTCTTGAAGACCACGACTTCGGTGCATACACTTGAGGAAATAAAAGGTCTCTTCAAACACAGGTGGGAAGCAGCGCAGCCACGAAGGCTAACCAAGGTTGGGCACAGGCATTTGTGTGCCACTGCAGGGCTGCTTGATCCATGACCAAGGCAAAGGGCCTACCCATCAGGTAATAGGAAATACCTCCATGGCCGCGTAGTGCTGATCCAACATCGTGAGTTTTTGACTGATGTATGGGACGGAGTGCTCCTCTCCATCAAAGCCCTTAACCAATACAGCACGAGCCCTCTCTCTGAGGTGTCCGTCTGCACCTGGAATGGTTTGTTAAAGTCTGGGCTGCTGAGGACTTGCTCGGAGGTCAGGCAGGCCTTCAGGATCTCAAAGGCCATGTCGGCTTCTGGTGTCCAGGATACCTCATCCAGTTTGCCTTTTCGGGTGGGATCTAAAAGTGGGGAAGCCACGGAGAAGAAATCAAGGATAAAATGGTCGGTCATATCCGGCCAACCCCAAGAAAGCACACATACCTGTTTATTCGTCTTGGGCCGAGGATGGCCTCAACTTTTTTCTCCTGGGGCCTCAGGAGCCCCCTGTCGATCCTGTACCCTAGGTAGGTGGCACTTCTTTGGGTTGGCCATGAGTCTAGCTTCGCGGAGGCTGCTTAATACCCTCTCCAGGTGGACAATGTCCGTCCAGGTAAGCAGCCATGAAGGTTTGGTGTGGCCGTAGGACCAAATCCATGAGCCGCTGGAAGGTGTCGGGGGCCCCATGGAGCCGGAAGAGGAGAACCCGGTAATGCCAGTGGCCAGATAGGGAGGAAAAAGCTTTTTTGCATCGGGTTCCTGGGGTGAGCGCCAACTGCTTGGAGATAAACCAAGCCTTACTCAGACGATCAATCAGGCCGTTCACTCGATGGAGAGGGTATGAGTCAAACTGCAAGACCATGTTTAACTTATGGAAATCGTTGCAAAACCTCCACAACCCATCGGGCTTGGGGACCAGGACGATGGGGCTGGACCAGTGGCTGTTGGATCCCTTAATAATACCCGCGGGCAACATCCTCTGTACCTCCTCCTCTATAGCTGAGCAGCAGGCCTCCAGGACACGGTAGGGTCACTGTCACACAACTACCCTGGCTGGGGTTAGGATGTCGTGTTGCACCACATGAGTATGGCCAGGGACCGAGGAGAACAGGTCCCAGAACTGTTCCACTATTTCTGTAAGCTCCTGTCATTGGGGCAGAGTGAGGTCTTCACCCCATTGGCAGTGGGGTCTAGGGAAGAAAAAGATGGCAATTCACTGGGCCTACCTTTTCCTTGACCAAATATGGCCCCTGCCAAGTCGGCAGGAACTTAAAGCCATGGGGACCAGGACCTGATCACCTGGCTGGAATTCCTTGGGTACGGCCGGCCGATTGTATGGTCGTTGTTGGGCTCGTTGGGCCTCCTCCATATGCTCACGCACAATGTTGAATTTTTTTATGTACGTACTCGATAATGGAGCAGTACAGGGATGGTTGCTGCTCCCAGGCCTCCTTGAAAACATTGAGAAGCCCTCGAGGCCTGCGAGAGTAAAGGAGCTCAAAGGGTCAAAGGGTGGAGGCTTAGGGTACTTCCCAGATGGCAAAGAGGACTTAGAGAATCAGCAAGTCCCAGTCCCACCCGTCTTGGTGGAGGCGATGAGCGTCTGGTGGGGGCCAGATCCATCCTGGGATAGCGGCGTGCCAGGGGCCATCACAGCGATGGGGGTTGACTCATGCTTCTCAGCGTGCATCAGGGCTGGCATGTAGTTCACTGTCTCGGCCACTTTCACCATGTCGCACAAGGATTTCATGGTCTGCATAGCCACCTCCTTTTAGACCTCTGATGGTAGCAACCGCAGAAACCGCTCCATGGCCACTTGTTCCACCACCACCTCAGACGTCCTGGCCTCCAGTCCAGACACCGCTAATGCTGTGCTCCTTAGGAGGCAGCCAACGTGTGCAATTATGCGCCCCGCCCTCCCAGCCATGCAGTCACGTGCTGTCCAAAACAAGAGGTGCTGAAGGAGCTGTCCACTCCTTCTGCTGACTGGAGAGCTTCCCTTGTCTGTGTTGTCGCGGGCAGTAATAATGTTACTAAATGCCTAAAACTTTCTTTTGGAAGCTCAAGGTTGGGAACCACTCTAAATGAAAATATCACCGCTAGAGACGATACGGTTTCAAAAAACTGTGGAAGCATCTCGTGTTTGTCGACAGATCAGACGCTGCTCCCTACAGGTGGTCTGGCTGGGTGGTCCAAAGCCTGTTCACAGTGTCTAAATGCCCTCACGTAACCACTGACCCCAACACCTCGTAACAGCTCGGTCAGAACCGCATAGACGGCAAGCAGTTTATGGAAATGACCTCCTGTTTCTCTCAGTCTGATGATGCGCATCTCAAAGTCTGTCTGGACAAAATATCTTCAAGCGAGTTGTAGAGGCAGCATGTCCAGGTTAAATGATTTCACAGCTGTTAAACTCAGTGTTGATTATTGATCAGTAGGTAATCAAAGCAGTAAAAGCAATTAAAAAAAAAAACCTTTATCCTCAGACCTTTGCGTCTGTTACATGCGGAAGAGGAAGAAGCCGCTAAAACTGGTGCGGAAGAGCGAATCATCCCAGACCACGTAGTTTGCTGGGAGTTTGGTGTACACCTGATCTCCCACCTCCAGCTCCAGAGTGACTCCACTAGAAACATGCTTAGCAATGCCATCAATGCCGTTTTCACCCTGATGCAGCAGAATTTGCCCATTCTTGTACAGATTCACTCCTATGTTGTATTGGTTTATGTTGTACACGCCGCCTGTGAATCTGATGTAGTAGACTGCTTTGTAGAGAGCTGTGAAGATTCCTGCAACAAGATAGACACACAGGTTAGAGCAGAAATCAAAACCCAGAAATCTCATTGGCATAGTGTACCCAGATGGGGAATCAAACCACAGGACTCTTATTGGTATTGTAGAGTGGTTACCCAGGTAGATAAACTGTAGAACTCCAATGGGTATAGGGTAAGGTAGTGACCCAGGTTGGGAATCAAACCCCAGGACTCTTATTGGTATAGTGTAGAGTCGTTACCCAGGTAGATAAACTGTAGAACTCCAATAGGTATAGGGTAAGGTAGTGACCCAGGTTGGGAATCAAACCCCAGGACTCTTATTGGTATAGTGTAGGGTGGTTACCCAGATGGGTAAACTGTAGAGCTCTAATGGGTATAGTGTAAGGTAGTTACCCAAGTTGGGAATCAAACCCCAGCACTCTTATTGGTATAGTGTAGGGTGGTTACCCAGGTGGGCAATCAAACAGGAAAACTCTTATTGGTATAGTATATGTTGATTACCCAGGTGGGAAATTGAACCCCAGGACTCTTATTGATGTACTGTATAGAAGTTTCCAGGTGAGGAATCGAACCCTAGGACTCTATATTTGTATAGTGTAAAGAGGTTACACGGCTGGGGATTCAAACCCCAGTACTCTAACTGGTACGGTGTATGGTGGTTACTGGGGGAAGAATTTACCCCCAGTCTACAGCATGGAGGATAGCAGTGTACCCTTACCTGTGGCTGGGTTGTAGGCTTTTCCAACATTTGTCAGGAAATTCTTGTATATGAGAGTAGTCTCAGTACTGAATGGGCCTCTCAGTTCAGCAGGTATGCCTAATGCAGCAGAGAAAGCCACCTTCGGGTTCCCTAGAATACACCCCCAATCCAGTGAATGCAGTGTAACTAACTGCTGAAACTAAAATCATCACATCACAGAGAGAGTAAATACATATTCAGAAGTTTGGACAAACGTATCTTGTTGATCTTTTGGTCTTTTGTGACCTAAACACTAGCCTCAACCACAGACCCTAACACTAACCCTGACCTGCAGTAGTTGGGAAAGGTACCAGACTCTCACCTAAACATTCCATTTAATCAAGCATGAATTACTGTAATCCATGTAAATACCTACTGAGTACTCAGTAGTAACTACCCTTTGTCAACTGTACCTGCAACCTGCTCCTAACATAGGCATGTACCTGCTATAGCAATTTAGAAGTATTAACCATCACCATGTAACTTCCTAGCACTGTAAGTAGAAACATACTACCATGAAGAAAGCCAACTGGAAAGTGATGAGTTGCAGTGTTTTAATCACCTGTGTTTCCTTTCTGCATGTGTCTCACCGTCGCCTTCAGCTCAGCCAAAGCGACTCCCTGCTCTTGGACAAGATTCCGGAGCTTCTTCAGGTCATTCGAGCAGTCTTTCGCCTTTGAAACCTCAGAGTCCTGCAGGCTGTCCTGAAACAGCAGCAGCAGCAGAGCAACAACGACAGCAGCAGTTCTCTCCATTCTCAGTATCTGGACTGGTCGTGTAGAGCACTTACTGGTATAGGACTCAAATATCCATATATATATACACCAACAGACTGGATTTACAGGTAAGGGGGTGCAGGAATGGGGCCAGGGGTGGGGCTACAGGGCACTGTTTATCAGTCTGAACTGGGTCAAGATGCAGCTATATAGATGTCTGGTGGCACCAATGTGGGTAAAGAAAAACCCCCGTGTGAATGTGGACCAACTAGATAAAGGACATTTCTGTGGAGGACTGCAGCAGGAAGCCATGTGTGAAGACGGTGGCTTGATAATGTTGTTATGTGGCATTTCTGTGAAATGGACCGTGCAATCATTAGAAAATCCCAAAGCGTGGACGAACAAACCAAACATCCAAGGCGGTAACCCTGACTATTACATAGAAGGCATGCAATTTCCTTATCAGTAGGCTAACATTTAAATTCACTTAACTTCAGCTTCCACTGTTAGCAGTCTACGCTCCTTTCCAGCACCTGAAGTCTTATTCAGAAGACATCTGGTCTTAGTGTTCTAGGACATACAGACACATATACTGTAACTGCAATAGATAAACTATAACCTCTTCATATGGCTTTCATTATGAAGTTCAATGTACAAGATGTGGTACGCTGGTATACCGGCACCAGGAGTCGCCTGATGGTGTCCACAGTCTTGAAGTCTTGACTTATGTCCATAGACCTGTGCACAGGTAACCAGGAACCATGCTCTGGGTTATTAATCATATACAAATATTATAAACGCTTTATCAAAATAATGTATGGTACAGCCTTCAAACATCACTTTGGCAGACTCCTTAGACTGCTACTGAAGATAGCAGTGGAGAAGACCTCTGGTGAAGCCTAGAGGGTCCTGCAAACTGGATAATAGGGAACATAGTGAGGTGCAGCTGCTGTAACTTTGGGTAGCTCAAATAATTTCTTGGCTTGTGATAAGATTTTAATAAAATCAGCAAGGGCGGATAACAAGAATCTGAAGATTTCAGAAAATGGAGAACTGGTATATAAGTAAAGTGGGTGGCACAAGAACCATTTTGTTCAAAAGCTTCTTTCTGGATCGAGGGGAAAATTATAATGATCTCAACATGATGGCTTCTCTATCATATATGTTGTTGATGCTAAACTTCTTGCCTCACTAATAATAGGATTTAGATGAGACTGGACATTGCACTGGACATGCAGTCAAATTCTTCACTTTTCCCACATTTTGTTATGTTACAGTCTTCTTCCAAAATGGGTTACAATCATTTTTTCCCTCAAAATTCTACACACGATACCCCAACCTGATGGAGCTTGAGAGCTTCTGCAAAGAAGAACTGGAGAAACTGCCCAAACATAGGTGTGCCAAGCTTCTGGCATCATACTCCAAATGACATTAGGCTGTGGTTGCTGCCAAAGGTGCTTCAACAAAGTATTGAGCGAAGGCTGTGATACGTACTTATGTACTTTATGGGTCATTATGGGATATCATGGGCAGAATTTTGAGGGAAAAACTTAATTACATTTATTTTGGAACAGTTCAAAACTAAGAAAAAACAGTCCAAGGAGATGGTGCGGGACCCAGGGGCTGCTGGTGTATAGAGATTCCGTACTAACAGTCATCACAGGGGTCGGTCCTCTGCTTGGTCCCATAGTGAGAGACAGGAGAGGGTCCCTGTGGGGGTAAAGAAAGCCACTTCCAGAAGGGGGAATGTCAGAGCAGTGAAGAGAGTCAAAGACAAGAGGCTGTGCTGGGAACGCCGCTGCTTCCACTCGATAGCCGTCTGCAAGCCACCACCAACCTCTCTCGCTGAGCACCGTGGAGGGTGGTCACCCAGGTGTGTTCACACAGAGGGAGCAGCTCCTTCAGCTGGATCTGGGAGGCCAGGAGCTTTGACCTTTCCAGGAGGGTGAGAGGAGACCCACTGGTGGAACGAGGTAGGTAGCTGAGATGGGAAGAGACCCGGCAAGGAGCTGGCCAGCAACTAGAACACGACAACCGGTGAGTAGATGGGTAGACACAGGGTTACAGGAGGGGATTATGAAGGCAGTGCCAAGGAGCCACCGCCTGGTGTGGTAATGAGTGCCAGGTGCATGTAATCAGAGGGGCTGTTTGAGTGAGGCCAGTGTGTCCTAGAATTCCGGAGACTGTGACCTCTTGTGGCGAAAAGAGGGAGTGCTTACAATAAGGCTGCAATGTAACAACATGTGGAGAAAGTGAAGCGCTGCAAAGCACTGTATGTAGCCTGCGTTCATTTAAAAATATTAGTGGTAATATGACCACTATGACCACCAAAAGAATTTTAATTCTAGATGATTCCTTAGCCTTTCCATTTTGCTATTGAAAACATAACCCAGCATCTCACTTATTGTACATACATCAGTGTGTACAATTTGTGGAAACATCTAACACCTGCTTTGACTGCTCAGTACTTCATTAAGCTAAATCAAGATTGCTGCTGAAGGAACTGAATACGTTCATACAATGTCTGGGGCATCCAGGAGAAATCTGGAACCTAACTTTGCTCTTCAAACCTGAGCTCAAGATATGATCTACTTGTTCTTCGGTGGACTCACACAGTCTCCGCCCATGCTGGCTGATAGGGAGTGATTCTATTGTTATCTTAGATCGGCGTCAAACCTCATTCAAAATCATGCCGTGTAAAAAGATCAGTAGGGACAGTACCGCTACAGCCCTTCCAGTAAACTGCCAATCAGACAATGGAACTCTTTCAAACGAGGACAAATACCTTACTCACAACAAAGAACTCTGAAACAATTGTTGGTACAAGCTGCAAAGTCCCCTCCGATCAGGGAAAACACCCTGCACTGCTCTTTATTTCCTGATGCGGTCTTCCTTGTAGGTCAATCCGTGAGGACTCTACGGCTATGGCAGTGGTCAAGAGTCAATGTGTTCCTCGAGCCATTCGAGCTCAAGCACAGCTCGGCTGGACCTGCTGTTCCTCAAGATGCATGGAAGACATGCAACAAGACTCTTCTCTGGCCAGGAGCCCAGATGGTGGAATGAACTTCTATTGCCTGTTTCAATTAGATGGGAACTGTAAATGATACTGGGTAGTTTAGGAGAAGCTTGGAAAGGGTTAAATAAACACACTGAGGTATGGAAAAGCACTACTTACTGGCGGGGAGCAACGCGGGCTTGAAGGCTTTTCTACCTATGTTGGCACTTTCAAAGAAAGGGAAACCAAAGTTGGGCACAAGCAGCGGGTCATCCAGGCGGCACGGAGTCCAGCGGCAGCTTCAGGTGATCCCGGTGGTGCAGATCAGTCCCCTAGGCAACAGAACAGGAAGAGAGAGCAGAGCATGGAAAAGAGAAAGACGGCACAAAGTGGAGACTTTAGCAACAGTCCTATAGCTTCAACGCTACTCACCCAACTGCGGCTCAGCATGCCATCTTTATGCTGCAGCTGCTGCAGGGGTGCGTGATCAGTGACCAAGACAAAGGGCCTACCGGTAAGGTAATATGAATTGCCTCCATGGCCCACTTAATAGCGAGGGCTTCTCGTTTCAGGGCCACGTAGCATTGTTCCGCGGAGGTGAGTTTCGGAGTGTTCCTCTCCATCAAAGTCCTGAACCAATACAGCACCGAGCCCTCTCTCCGAGGTGTCCGTCTGCACCCGGAATGGTTTGTTAAAGTCTGGACTGCGGAGGACTTGCTCAGAGGTCAGGTGGGCCTTCAGGATCTCAAAGGCCATGTCGGATTCTGGGGTCTAGGACACCTCATTTGATTGGCCTTTTCAGGTGAGATCTGAAAGGGGGGAAGCCACAGAGGAGAAGTCAAGGATAAACCGCCGGTAATATCTGGCCAACCCCAAGAAAGCACACACCTGTTTCTTCGTCTTGGGCATTGGACAGTTGAGGATGTCCTTAACTTTCTTTTCCTGGGGCCTCAGGAGCCCCTTGCCAATCCTTTACCCCAGGTTGTGAACCTCCGTCAAACCCAGGTGGCACTTCTTCGTGTTGGCGGTGGAGTGAGGTCTTTGCCCCACCGGATCAGGGACCGGGCAGGGGAGTCCAGGGAGGCAAAATCAGAGAGCATGGGGTTAGGTTTAATCCATTGTTTAAATTAATTGACATGGTAAGTTTGAGGGGGTTTCCTCTTCCCCGGCTGTTCCAGGCGGTAATTCACTGGGCCTACCTTCTCTTTTTCCCGTATATGGCCCCTGCCAAAGGAGCTCAAAGGGTGAAAACCCGGTTGAAGCCTGGGGTACTTCCTGGATGGAAAAGGTGGACATAGGGAATAAGCAAGTCCCAGTTCCGCTTATCTTAAGTCACCACCTTGCGGAGCATACGATTTAACATTTTATTGAAACTCTCCACCAGTCCGTTCTGGAGCTGATTAATTGGGGGAGGTGCTTAATTTGGAGGAGCCCGCAAAGGTCCCCCATGAGCTTAGAAACAAATGGGGTACCCTGGTCCGTGATGATGTCTTTGGGGATCCCCACTCGGCTACATAGTGTGAACAGCTCCCTGTCTTGAAGGTGGCCTTTCTTAGGGGGACCGGCTCTGGGTAACATGTTGCATAGTCCACCAAAACGAAAATGTAAGCGGGGTCGGGAGGGTTGGGTTTGGTGGGCAGGGGTTCTTCCAAGGGAAGTTGAGAGCACCGGTCATGATGGAGGGTATCTGCAGGAGCTAAAGTATCTGCTTGCGTGGGGGCTGGTAGGGCTGGAAGTTCCAGCGGTGGTGCTCGGCGGTGGCAGCAGCTGGGCTTAGTTCAGTCCAGGGCAGAATTTCCCCCTTCAGCTCCTCATAGTCCCAGGCCCAACCTGCAGAGAGAGAGTTGTAAGTGAGTTGTGCCTCATCTGTCAGGAAGTGGGCCAGGACTTCGGCCCACAGTTCCTTATTCAGCATTTCGCACTCAGCAATGACCTCAACCATGTGTAGGAATGCCTTGATGTCTTCTAGGCGCATGAGCTTGGTGAGGAGTTGGTGGGCGGTTTCTTCGGGCCATGGGAGCAGAGGCTCGATCTCGCCACACCGCATGGCTATAAGGTCCTCGGTAAGGGTCCAGACGCCCCTCATACTGTGCTCCTTAGGAGGCAGCCAACTTGTGCAATTATGCGCCCCGCACTCCTAGCCATGCAGTCATGTGCTGTCCAAAACAAGGGGTGCTGAAGGAGCTGTCCACTCCTTCTGCTGACTGGAGAGCTTTCCTCGTCTGTGTTGTCGCGGGCAGTAATAATGTTACCAAATGCTTAAAACTCTAAATGAAAAGATCTGCATTCTTTGCTGAAGACGATATGGTTCTAGTAAACTGTGGGAGCTACTGGTGCTTGTTGACAGATCAAACAATCCAAACAACTTTTAGATGTCCTCCAAGAACCTCCTCTAGTTTAGTCTGTGTTGGCAGGGTTGAAGCGCCACTATGAGACTCCATACCCAACCGGCATCAGATCCCAAACAGAATTTGGATTCACCGCTAGAGACGATACGGTTTCAGGAAACTGTGGGAGCATCTCGTGTTTGTCGACAGATCAGACGCTGCTCCCTACAGGTGGTCTGGCTGGGTGGTCCAAAGCCTGTTCACAGTGTCTAAATGCCCTCACGTAACCACTGACCCCAACACCTCGTAACAGCTAGGTCAGAACAGCATAGACGGCAAGCAGTTCTTCTTCTCCATCTCACTCTGTCCTCTGTGTCCTCTGTCCTCACACCAACCACTTCCATGTCCCCTCTAACTGCATTCATATGTCTTCTCTTTGGCCTTCCTCTTTGTCTTTTTCCTGACAGCTGCATTCCTTCTACCAACATACCCACTGTCCCTCCTCTGGACATGTCCAAACCATCTCAGTCTCTCCTCTCTAACTTTACTTCCTAGTTGCTGTCTAACTTTATCTCCTAGTTGTTCCTAACCCTATCCATCCTTGTCACTCCTAAAGGGAACCTCAACTTCTTCAGCTCTGCCACTTCCAGTTCTTTCTCCTGTCTGTACATTGGCTGATGGTGCATGCAAAGCCATTGACTGTACTGATGCTGCCCTCTGGTGGCACCTCATGCTCAGTGTCAAAAAATGCTTATTCCAGTTTTTTTTTGTTTCTCTTTTCATTTACCTACACAGTCCTGGAAAACAGCGGTCAGCTCAAACAATAAGAGTCATTTGTTTAGTACACCTGCAATAGTTTTATTGTGGTTTGTTATGATTTGACCCCCCCCCCCGTAAAAAGTTGTGACGCTGTGCAAGCATATGAATATGAACAGAATGTAATTAACTTTAGTAGAAAGACAACATATCAGCTGATCTAGATATTAAGATGTGATCATGTTCTTAAGAGACGTGTCTATATACACACACACACACACACACACACACACACACACATATACATATATATATATATATATATAATTTCCACCCAAACTGGGCTTTCATTGGTTGAAACAATGAAACACCTGAAAACACAGGAGAAGAACAAAGATGTGACTTTTGTGTAGAAGAATTTATTCAGGCAACATATTGATAATTATGAATACCACTGTAGACTGATTGGTGTTACTGCTACTGAGTACAGATTGATTGACTTTGTAGCTACTGAGTGCTGATTGGTTGGCATTACTGCCACTAAGTACTGCTTGGTTGGCATTACTGCTACTGAGTACTGATTAGTTGGCATTACTGCTACTGAGTACTGATTAGTTGGCATTACTGCTACTGAGTACTGCTTGGTTGGCCCTACTGTTACTGAGTACTGATTAGTTGGCATTACTGCTACTGAGTACTGCTTGGTTGGCCCTACTGCTACTGAGTACTGATTAGTTGGCATTACTGCTACTGAGTACTGCTTGGTTGGCATTACTGCCAATAACTACTGATTGGTTGGCATTACTGCTACTGAGTACTGATTGGTTGGTATTTCTGCTATTAATGCTCATTGGTAAGCATTAGTGTAATGAGTGCTGATTATTTAGCATAATTAATACTGAGTGCTAAATGATCAGCGTTACTGCTGCTGAGAGCTGATTGGTTAGTATTACTGTTATTGTATATTGTATTGATTTGTATTACTACTACTGAGAGCTGATTGGTTGGCATTACTGCTGCTGAGCGCTGATTGGTTGGCATTACTGTTACTGAATGCTGACTGGTTGGCATTACTGCTGCTGAATGCTGATTGGTTGGTAAGTGCCCTCTAGTGTCTGACAAAGAGAAGCAGATACTAGGTATAAGCAAAAGCCCCTTATCGAAAATGACAGAGCAGGTTAAATAACTTCACAGCTGTTAAACTCAATGTTGATTATTGATCAGTAATCAAAGCAGCTGCGTCAAGTTACATGAGGAAGAGGAGGAAGCCGCTAAAACTGGTGCGGAAGAACGAATCATCCCAGACCACGTAGTTTGCTGGGAGTTTGGTGTACACCTGATCTCCCACCTCCAGCTCCAGAGTGACTCCGCTAGAAACGTGCTTAGCAATGCCATCAACGCCGTTTTCACCCTGATGCAGCAGGTACTGCCCGTTCTTGTACAGATTCACTCCTATGTTGTACTGGTTGTTGCCATACACGCCGGCTGTGAATCTGATATAGTAGACTCCTTTGTACAGAGCTGTGAAGATCCCTGCAACAAGATAGACACACAGGTTAGAGTAGAAATCAAAACCCACAACTCTTATTGCTAAGTGTAGGGTGGTTGGCCAGGTGGGAAATAGAACCCCAGGACACTTATTGGTATAGTGTACGGTGGTTACCCAGTTTGAGAATCAAACCCAAGGACTCTTCTTGGTATAGTGTAGGGGGGTTACCCAGGTGGGTAAACTGCAGAACTCTTATTGGTTTAGTGTAGGGGGGTTACCCATGCTGAGAATCAAACCCTTGGACTCTTATTGGCATAGTGTAGGGGGGTTACCCAGGTGGGGAATTGAACCCCAGGACTCTTATTGGCTCTGTATAAGGTGGTGACCTACGTAGGGATTCAAACCCCAGGAATATTATTGGAATAGTGTAAGGTAGTTATCCAGGTGGGCAATCAAAATGCAGAGCACCTATTTGGGTAGTGTACATTGGTTACCCACGTGGGTACACTGCAGAAGTCTTACTGATATAGTGTAAGGTAGTTACACAGGTTGAGAATCAAACCCCAGGACTCTTGTTGGTATAGTGTAGGATAGTTACCCAGATGGGTAAACTGTAGAACTCTATTGGGTATAGTGTAAGGTAGTTACCCAGGTTGGGAATCAAACCCCAGAACTCTTCTTGGTATAGTGTAGGGTATTTACCCAGACGGGTAAACTGTAGAACTCTAATGGGTAAAGTGTAAGTTAGTTACCTAGGTTGGGAATCAAACCCCAGGACTCTTGTTGGTGTAGTGTAGGGTAGTTACCCAGGTGGGCAATCAAACCGGAGAACTTTTATTGGTTTAGCGTTGAATACTCAGGTGGGCAATTGAACCCCATGATTCTTATTGGTGTACTGTAATGAAGTTACCAGGTGAGAAATCGAACCCTAGGACTCATATTTGTATAGTATAAAGAGGTTATACGGGTGGGGATTCAAACCCCAGTACTCTTACTGGTACAGTGTATGGTGGCTACTGGGGGAGGAATTAACCTCCAGTCTACAGCATGGAGGATAGAAGTGTACCCTTACCTGTGGCTGGGTTGTAGGCATTTCCAATGTTTGTCAGGACATTCTTGTATATGAGCGTAGTCTCAGTACTGAATGGGCCTTTCAGTCCAGCAGGCATGCCTAACGCAGCAGAGAAAGCCACCTTCGGGTTCCCTAGAAAACAAGACACATGCAATGACAATGTAACTACTAATGATGAAGCAACTGTTGCAGATGGATTACAGCAGTACAGCTTATGTAGTTACACATGTGTATCAATTTCCTTTACGCCTCATGTAATTACATAGTGTAATCAGAAGGGTGGTTAATGGTTTAGTTTGCTAGCTTGATGTTGAATGTTAAAGAGATAAGTATACATTCTAAGCACGTAAATGTCTAGTCAAGTCAGGACTGTTTCGCGACAAATTGTGTTATGAAGCAGCAAATCCGAGTCCAAACCCCCCAATGAGCAAGCCAGGGGTGACGGTGGCAAGGAAAAACTCCCTCAGAGCAAGAGGAAGAAACCTTGAGAGGAACCAGACTCAAAAAGGGGGAACCCATCCTCCTCTGGTTGACACATTACATTTATACTTTATGGATCAATGAATTTAGAGAGGTTCTATCAGAGTAGCAGTGAAAGCAGCTCCGTGCTTGTAAAGTAGGAGTGATGAGACTCTAAGGAAAAGGAGAAGAAAATGACTGTGATTAAGTAAGCAAATGGAATCTTTGGAGGTGTTAGTGGTATGTAGGCGATATTTCCAGTAGACAGCAAGATGCTCCATCAAGGAGGTCTTGAGTAAGACTGAAAAGATGGGAATTCCAAACATTGGGGAAATCCAAAAGGCTAGCAGAAAATGACTGAGTGTGGAGAAAGGGGTCCAAGTATTGATGGTTGTTGCGGCAGATTAGAAGTTTTGTCTTTGAATAGTTTTTTGAGGAGAAGACATCTGAGCATGGTTTGGAGAAGGATAAGGTGAACCAGTTGCTAGTTGCAAAGAAATTAAATACAACCAAAGAAGCTGACGGAGTGCTTGGTTACATCTGAATGGCCTGGAGGAGGGTAGATTAAGGCAGGTATGAGGTAGTGCGTTAAGGGGACCTGTGAAGAAATGGCAGAAAGATCGAGGGAGGGAGGGAGGATGTGAGGGATGACTGAGGCACGCATGAGGCAAGGCAGTAGGGGACCTGTAAAGAAAAGGCAGAAAGATTGTAAAAGGGACGATTGAGGCAGGCAGGAGGTGCAGCAGTAGGGGGACCTATAAAGAAAAGACAGGAAGATTGAGGAAGGGGGAGAAGGCATATTTGAGGCAGGTATGGGAAACTGCAATAGGGGGACCTGTAAATAAATGTCAGAAAAATGGAGGGAGGGAGTGAGGGAGGGATGGATGATTGAGGCAAGCAAGAGGCAAGGCAGTAGAGGGACCTGTAAAGAAACAGCAGAAAGATTGAAGAAGGGATGACTGAGGCTGGCAGCAGGTAAAGCCATAGGGAGATTAAGGAAGGGAGCAGGATAAGGGCTGAATGAGAGAACGGAGGGATGATTGAGGGGGATGATTGGAGGAATGCTTTGAAGGGAAGGAAAAGTTGGATGATTGAGGTCGGGGAGGGACGATTGAGGGAAAGAAAGTTGGATGATTAAGGTAGGGGGGACGATTGAGGGAAAGGGGAAGTTGGACGATTGAGGTGGGTGGGGGCGATTGAGGGAAAAGGAAGTTGGACGATTGAGGTGGGGGGGACGATTGAGGGAAAGGGAAGTTGGACGGGGGGCGATTGAGGGAAAGGGAAGTTGGACGATTGAGGTGAGGGGAAGATTGAGGCAAAGGGAAGTTGGATGATTGAGTTGTGGGGGTACAATTGAGGGAAAGGGAAGTTGGAAGTTGGATGATTGAGTTGTGGGGCTACAATTGAGGGAAAGGGAAGTTGGAAGTTGGATGATTGAGGTGGGGGGGCGATTGAGGAAAAAGGAAGTTGGACGATTGAGGTGGGGGGGACGATTGAGGGAAAGGGAAGTTGGATGATTAAGGTGAGGGGAAGATTGAGGGAAAGGGAAGTTGGACAATTGAGGTGGGGGGGACGATTGAGGGAAAGGGAAGTTGGGCGATTGAGGTGAGGGGAAGATTGAGGAAAAGGGAATTTGGACGATTGAGGTGGGGGTGTGACTGAGGGCAAGGGAAGTTGGATGATTGAGGTGGGGGGGTGATTGAGGGAAAGGGAAGTTGGATGGGTGGATGACTGAGGGAAAGTCAAGTTGGACGATTGAGGTGAGGGGAAGATTGAGGGAAGGGGAAGTTGGATGATTGAGTTGTGGGGGTACAATTGAGGGAAAGGGAAGTTGGAAGTTGGATGATTGAGGTAGGGGGAGGGATGATTGAGGGAAGGGAAGTTGGAAGATTGAGGTGGGGGGGCGATTGAGGGAAAGGGAAGTTGGAAGTTGGATGATTGAGGTGGGGCGTGATTAAGGGGAAAGGGAAGTTGGACGATTGAGGTGGGGGGGGGCGATTGAGGGAAAGGGAAGTTGGAAGTTGGATGATTGAGGTGGGGGCAAGATTGAGGGAAAGGGAAGTTGGATGACTGAGGTGGGGGAGAGCGATTGATGGAAAGGGAAGTTGGATGATTGAGGCAGAGGGCGGGACGATTGAGGGAAAGGGAAGTTGAATGATTGACGTGGGGGAACGATTGAAAGAAAGAGAAGTTGGATGATTGAGGTGGGGGGGTGATTGAGGGAAAGGGAAATTGAATGATTGAGGTGGGGGGGACGATTGAGGGAAAGGGAAGTTGGACGATTGAGTTGTGGGGTTACGATTGAGGGAAAGGGAAGTTGGATGGGGGGATGACTGAGGGAAAGTCAAGTTGGACGATTGAGGTGGGGGGGACGATTGAGGGAAAGGGAAGTTGGACGGGGGGATGATTGAGGGAAAGGGGAAGTTGGACGATTGAGGTGGGTGGGGGGGCGATTGAGGGAAAGGGAAGCTGGACAATTGAGGTGGGGGGGTGACTGAGGGCAAGGGAAGTTGGATGATTGAGGTGGGGGGGTGATTGAGGGAAAGGGAAGTTGGATGGGTGGATGACTGAGGGAAAGTCAAGTTGGACGATTGAGGTGGGGGGGGCGATTGAGGGAAAGGGAAGTTGGACGGACAGATGATTGAGGGAAAGGGAAGTTGGACGATTGAGGTGAGGGGAAGATTGAGGGAAAGGGAAGTTGGACGATTGAGTTGTGGGGGTACGATTTAGGGAAAGGGAAGTTGGACGGGGGGATGACTGAGGGAAAGTCAAGTTGGAGGATTGAGGTGGGGGGACGATTGAGGGAATAGGAAGTTGGAAGGGGGGATGATTGAGGGAAAGGGAAGTTGGGTGATTGAGGTGGGGGGGACGTTTAAGGGAAAGGGAAGTTGGACGATTGAGGTGAGGGGGAAGATTGAGGGAAAGGGAAGTTGGAAGTTGGATGATTGAGATGGGGGGCGATTGAGGGAAAGGGAAGTTGGAAGTTGGATGATTAAGATGGGGGACGATTGACGGAAAGGGAAGTTGGAAGTTGGATGATTAAGATGGGGGACGATTGACGGAAAGGGAAGTTGGAAGTTGGATGATTGAGATGGGGGGCGATTGAGGGAAAGGGAAGTTGGATGATTGAGGCAGAGGGAGGGACGATTGAGGGAAAGGGAAGTTGGATTATTGAGGTATGGAGAAGAGTGATTGAGTAGGAGAGAGGCGACTGAGTTCGAGAGGACCATGCAAACACAGGTTTGTTGTCATGACGTTGTGACGTCCTATGTCTTTTGGTGACAATGGTGGCGTGACAGTGGCAAAATGTCATTTCACAGAAGCTAAGACAGCATAATACAAGATTCTGCAGTTACATAGTGACAACGTTGCCATGTACCTTGTCTATTCGTCAATTATACAGTCATAAATTGTCCAATATGACGTCATGGTACCATGAACCAACATTATGTAGTAGCGAAATTGGAGCATGAGAAGCGGCGTGTGAAATCAGCACGGTTGAGGCAGAGGCAACAGCTGCAAGCTGCAGTAGCCTGGAGGGCGTAGGGATATGGCCTGGTAGACCAGGCGTCGTTTCCTCGTTTCGTAATGTCATCGGGGCACCCAGGATGTTTACCTCCGACGGAGATGCAAGGAAAATACGGCTCAGTCCAAACTTCGGAGCCTGACAACAGTTCAGTCCAGTGTTCCCAGGGGCGAGATTTAGAGCATCAATTGCACGGGCAGCGCAGGGACCCGCCGTGAGGAGCAGTGAAGCAGCCGAGGAAGAGCCGAGGTGCGGCAGACGAGAGCGACCACGTTCGGAAGATGATAGAAATGAAGCAGCCCCAGCAGGAGGGGTGTTAAGGGACCCCGAAGGAGTAGAAAGTACTGATAATGGAGTGTAAATGTAAGGAGTAGAAAGTACTGATAATGAAGTGTAAATGTAAAGAGTAGAAAGTACTGATAATGGAGTGTAAATGTAAGGAGTAGAAAGTACTGATAATGGAGTGTATATGTAAGGAGTAGAAAGTACTGATAATGGAGTGTATATGTAAGGAGTAGAAAGTACTGATAATGGAGTGTAAATGTAAGGAGTAGAAAGTACTGATAATGAAGTGTAAATGTAAGGAGTAGAAAAACTGATAATGGAGTGTAAATGTAAGGAGTAGAAAGTACTGATAATGGAGTGTAAATGTAAGGAGTATAAAGTACTGATAATGGAGTGTAAATGTAAGGAGTAGAAAGTACTGATAATGGTGTGTAAATGTAAGGAGCAGAAAGTACTGATAATGGAGTGTAAATGTAAGGAGCAGAAAGTACAGATAATGGAGTGTAAATGTAAGGAGTAGAAAGTACTGATAATTGAGTGTAAATGTAAGGAGTAGAAAGTACTGATAATGGAGTGTAAATGTAAGGCATAGAAAGTACTGATAATGGAGTGTATATGTAAGGAGTAGAAAGTACTGATAATGGAGTGTAAATGTAAGGAGTAGAAAGTACTGATAATGGAGTGTAAATGTAAGGAGTAGAAAGTACAGATAATGGAGTGTAAATGTAAGGAGTAGAAAGTACTGATAATGGAGTGTATATGTAAGGAGTAGAAAGTACTGATAATGGAGTGTAAATGTAAGGAGTAGAAAGTACTGATAATGGAGTGTAAATGTAAGGAGCAGAAAGTACAGATAATGGAGTGTAAATGTAAGGAGTATAAAGTACTGATAATGGAGTGTAAATGTAAGGAGTAGAAAGTACAGGTAATGGAGTGTAAATGTAAGGAGTAGAAAGTACTGATAATGGAGTGTAAATGTAAGGAGTATAAAGTACTGATAATGGAGTGTAAATGTAAGGAGCAGAAAGTACTGATAATGGAGTGTAAATATAAGGAGCAGAAAGTACAGATAATGGAGTGTAAATGTAAGTAGTAGAAAGTACTGATAATTGAGTGTAAATGTAAGGAGTAGAAAGTACTGATAATGGAGTGTAAATGTAAGGCATAGAAAGTACTGATAATGGAGCATAAATTTAAGGAGTAGAAAGTACTGATAATGGAGTGTAAATGTAAGAAGTAGAAAGTACTGATAATAGAGTGTAAATGTAAGGACTAGAAGTAAAATGTCATCTGAAAAATAAATACTCCAGTAAAGTATAAATAATCAAAACTTCTACTTAAGTACAGTAATGAAGTATTTGTACTTCATTACTTGACACCTACTCACTAGCCTCAGACCCTAACACTAACAAACTCTCACCTATTGGTAAACATACCATTTCATCAAGAATTAATTACTGTAATCCATATAAATACTTACTGAGTACTCAGTGGTAACTATCCTTTGTCAATTGTACCTGTAATCTGCTCTAACCATAGGCATGTACCTGCTATAGTAGTTTGGAAGTATTTACCATCACCATGTAACTTCCTAGCACTGTAAGTAGAAACATACTACCATGAAGAAAGTCAGCTTTGTTTGTATCACCTGTGTTTACTTTCTGCAAGTAGCTCACAGTCACCTTCAGCTCAGCCAAAGCGATTCCCTGCTCTTGGACAAGGTCTTGGAGCTTCTTCAGGTCATCCGAGCAGTCTTTCGCCTTTGAAACCTCAAAGTCCTGCAGGCTGTCTTGAAACAGCAGCAGCAGCAGAGCAACAACGACAGCAGCAGTTCTCTCCATTCTCAGTATCTGGACTGGTCGTGTAGAACACTTACTGATATAGGACTCAAATATCCATATATATATATATATATACACCAACAGACTGGATTTACAGGTAAGGGGGTGCAGGAATGGAGCCAGGGGTGGGGCTACAGGGCACTCTGTCAAGGTGCAGCTATATAGATGTCAGGTGGCACCAATGTGGGTGAAGAAAAAGCCCTGCGTGAAGCCCAGCGTTCAAAACAGACATGCCATCACTCACAGGCTGAATGTGGACCAACTAGATAAAGGACATTTCTGTGGAGGACTGCAGCAGGAAGCCATGTGTGAAAATACTATGATGGCTTGGAAATGTTGCTAAGTGGCATTTCTTTGAAACCGACCACGTATTCAGTAGAAAACCCGACCCTTGGAAGAACAAACCACACTTCATTGTTTTACCTAGGAAGCAGGAACATTTTTCAGATATGCCTATCTGCAGTTGTCTTTACATGTTGAGGTATAAACTCAAGCTTTTTACTCCAATAAAAGTGAAAAAGTGCTGCTTACAAAACTATTTAAAGTATAAAAGGAAAAAATGCTTAGGTCGCACCATAGGGGTCTAAAGTGCACTAGCCCACCTCCCCATTCTTCTAGAAGCTATAATGACTACAATGTTATATTAAAATGTTAATGTTTGTACCATTTGCTGGGTTTACAGCGAGGCTAACTAAGAAGGGAACCACCACCGTAACTGCCAGGCCAACAACACAGGTTTACTTACATTGTTTACAATACAGTACAGAAGTCCCATCGGTATTTAGGACATTCACTCTCTCACCAAGTTTTTTTTATACCTCTCAGTAGGGCTGGGCGATAAAACCATAACGATAATTATCGTGAAATAACGTTTCCTCGATAGAACTATAAGACGTTGTCGATAGAAAGTCGATAGAATTAAGTTCCGTTCATGTTTTCAGAGACAACACGAACAGCCAATGAGAATGAGAATAGTGCCGCCCCAAACCAATCAGGTGGCTGAACTAGAGTTCCAGCCATTTCATGTTTAGCTGAAGCACACAGTACAGAGTGTAGACATAGCACCAGCTTAACCAACGTACTAGTAATCTGGTTACTGCAGGCGTCACAGTCGAGCAGAGAGAATAAAATAAGAGAAAATAACAGAAAACGTTAAACTACTACTGAAAGAAACATGATACACGTGTTAATAATCTATAAATAATCTATAAGATAAGATAAACAGGTAAACAGGTGCTGTCCTGCTGCTGTGTTGATGAAGATCTACGGGATGTTTGATCTTCAAGGTCTCGTGTATAGCAGTTGTACTGTTGTGATCATCTCCGCTGTGCAGAGCTGACAGAGCACCACACTGTTGTGTTAGATGTACGTGAGTGATTGTAGCTGCAGCTCGCGCTCCAGATAAATCCATGCTTTCAGTGGGCGTGGCCATCTTTGCGACGCATCGACGCATGTTAGCAGATTACATATTTACAAACAGTGATCTGTCCGTCAGACAGACATACAGACACACGACCTTAGCAACATCTAGGTCAACACCAGCTGCTGCATCAGATTCTGCAATTTCCCCCTGGGATCAATAAAGTATTTCTGATTCTGATTCTGAGATTCTGTGAGCAACACCATTCTTCCAAAAGACGTTCCTTCAGTAGTTGTTTCAATGGTGGTAAAAATCAGTGTCGTCATCCAAAATCTTCCACAAGCGCTAAGGTCCGGAGACCGCCAAAGCCACAGCTATGTTTTACATCATTTACATACGCATTACATCATTCAGAACACTGTTTCATCATTGAGAACACCATTACATCATTCATAACACCATTACATCACTCAGAACATCATTCAGAACACCCTTACAGAGTACATAGTTTTCAATTTCACCATCAATATCTTTTAAATTATGTAGAAATTAAATATAATTAGTAGAAAGTACTGATAATGGAGTGTAAATGTAAGGAGTAGAAAGTACTGATAATGGAGTGTAAATATAAGGAGTAGAAAGTACTGATAATGGAGTGTAAATGTAAGGAGTAGAAAGTACAGATAATGGAGTGTAAATGTAAGGAGTAGAAAGTACTGATAATGGAGTGTAAATGTAAGGAGTAGAAAGTACAGATAATGGAGTGTAAATGTAAGGAGTAGAAAGTACTGATAATGGAGTGTAAATGTAAGGAGTAGAAAGTACTGATAATGGAGTGTAAATGTAAGGAGTAGAAAGTACTGATAATGGAGTGTAAATGTAAGTAGTAGAAAGTACAGATAATGGAGTGTAAATGTAAGGAGTAGAAAGTACTGATAATGGAGTGTAAATGTAAGGAGCAGAAAGTACTGATAATGGAGTGTAAATGTAAGGAGTAGAAAGTACAGATAATGGAGTGTAAATGTAAGGAGTAGAAAGTACTGATAATGGAGTGTAAATGTAAGGAGCAGAAAGTACAGATAATGGAGTGTAAATGTAAGGAGCAGAAAGTACAGATAATGGAGTGTAAATGTAAGGAGCAGAAAGTACTGATAATGGAGTGTAAATGTAAGAAGTAGAAAGTACTGATAATGGAGTGTAAATGTAAGGAGTAGAAAGTACTGATAATGGAGTGTAAATGTAAGGAGCAGAAAGTACAGATAATGGAGTGTAAATGTAAGGAGCAGAAAGTACTGATAATGGAGTGTAAATGTAAGAAGTAGAAAGTACTGATAATGGAGTGTAAATGTAAGGAGTAGAAAGTACTGATAATGGAGTGTAAATGTAAGGAGCAGAAAGTACTGATAATGGAGTGTAAATGTAAGGAGCAGAAAGTACTGATAATGGGGTGTAAATGTAAGGAGTAGAAAGTACTGATAATGGAGTGTAAATGTAAGGAGCAGAAAGTACTGATAATGGAGTGTAAATGTAAGGAGCAGAAAGTACAGATAATGGAGTGTAAATGTAAGGAGCAGAACGTACTGATAATGGAGTGTAAATGTAAGAAGTAGAAAGTACTGATAATGGAGTGTAAATGTAAGGATTAGAAAGTACTGATAATGGAGTGTAAATGTAAGGAGCAGAAAGTACAGATAATTGAGTGTAAATGTAAGGAGTAGAAAGTACTGATAATGGAGTGTAAATGTAAGGCATAGAAAGTACTGATAATGGAGTGTAAATGTAAGGAGTAGAAAGTACTGATAATGGAGTGTAAATGTAAGGAGTAGAAAGTACAGATAATGGAGTGTAAATGTAAGGAGTAGAAAGTACAGATAATGGAGTGTAAATGTAAGGAGTAGAAAGTACAGATAATGGAGTGTAAATGTGAGTATTAGAAAGTACTGTCCTAGGTTATACATTACAATTAAAATTACTTTAATACAAAAACATTTATGGTTTTAAAAAGATCATTCCTTTCATCACCCAAAAAAAACACACACACCAAAATAATTATGATTTCAATTTTTTATAATAATTTAAACATCAATATTTTGCTACTTTGGCAGACTTTAAAACTTCTGGGCCCCAATAAAATGCTAAAAAGTGATCAATTTATGAAAAAGATCAAAATATGAGTTTCATAAAAACTTAAAAAGAAACTAAATGTACTGTTTACTTTCATATTTGTACCTATCCATATTTCTGAGCAATATATTATCATCCCCAACAATATCATCATTGCCACAACAGTGTATGACTTCTGCAGGGAACTATTTAAAGATAGCACTTTTATTTATGTTGTAACCATGGAAACAAAGACGATGTAGCACATCTCATCCATGAGCAAGGAGTGACGTGTTAATGTGTGTAAATGGGAGTAACTGAATGGTGTATTGCTCCTGATCATAGAGTACATTTATTCAGAGTCATTACCGTCTACATCAGTACAGCAGTACTAAACAACTAAACATTACATTTACACATTATTTATTTATTTATAACTAAACATTACATTTACACATTATTTATTTATTTATATATTTATGACTAGACATTACATTTACACATTATTTATTTATTTATTTATAACTAAACATTACATTTACACATTATTTATTGATTTATTTATTTACAACTAAACATTACATTTACACATTATTCATTTATTTATAACTAACCATAATTTACACATTATTTATTTATAACTAAACATTACATTTACACATTATTTATTTATTTATTTACAACTAAACATTACATTTACACATTATTTATTTATTTATTTATTTACAACTAAACATTACATTTACACATTATTCATTTATTTATAACTAACCATAATTTACACATTATTTATTTATGACTAAACATTACATTTACACATTATTTATTTATTTATTTATAACTAAACATTACATTTACACATTATTTATTTATTTATAACAAAACATTACATTTACACATTATTTATTTATAACCAAACATTGCATTTACACATTATTTATTTATGTATAACCAAACATTACACATTATTTTCTTTATTTATAACTAAACATTACATTTATACATTATTTATTTATTTATGTGTAATTAAAGTGCAGCTTGTACTAGCTGTTAACTAGCTTTAGCAAATTCATGGCCTAGCTAGCTTTTTTCTCAAAAAAGTGAAAATTGTCATTACCGCAACATGTCATTACCAACACATAACCTGTTGCGATGGTAATGACATGTGTTGATGGTAATGACAGGTTTTCAATTTCACCATCAATATCTTTTAAATTATGTAGAAATTAAATATAATTAAGTCTAACAGTGTGATATTTATATATATATTTATAATGAAATTCAAGTGAAATGCATTACTTTATAAAACTAAGTTAAGATAGCAAAAAGAGCCCGCAATTGAAGAATCACCCAGTTGCGTATTTTGTTCAAGGGCTTCTGGGAAACATATGGACTTAAACTGAATTTAAATTGAAAGTGAATAAACATGTTAAATAGATAAATCCCATTATGTAATCCATTTATTTCACCATTACAGCTGAATTCTGAATACTATCCATTTACACAGTAACTGTTTCGGAATGCAGTTACTTATGTTTTGTATTCTAAACACATGTATTCAGTTACTCCTCAACACCGAGTATAGCTATGTAGTTACACAAATATCCTTAGTCTTGTTGGTAACAGCACATTCTGTTTTGTGTTATTTCACAATGAGGAGCCCTCAGGGTTCGACCCGTAAGGAAGACTGCAACTGGAAATAAAGAGCAGGACGAGTCAGACGGGGTGTTTTCCCAAACCGGAGGGGACTTTACAGCTTATACCAACAATTGGTTTACAGTACTACACCACCTTACTAACCACTACACCACCTTACTAACCACTACACCACCTTACTAACCACTACACCACCATACTAACCACTACACCACCATACTAACCACTACACCACTACACTAACCACTACACCACCGTACTAACCACTACACCACCATACTAACCACTACACCACCATACTAACCACTACACCACCGTACTAACCACTACACCACCGTACTAACCACTACACCACCTTACTAACCACTACACCACCATACTAAACACTACACCACCATACTAACCACTACACCACCATACTAACCACTACACCACCATACTAAACACTACACCACCATACTAACCACTACACCACCATACTAACCACTACACCACCATACTAACCACTACACCACCATACTAACCACTACACCACCGTACTAACCACTACACCACCATACTAACCACTACACCACCATACTAACCACTACACCACCGTACTAACCACTACACCACCATACTAACCACTACACCACCGTACTAACCACTACACCACCGTACTAACCACTACACCACCGTACTAACCACTACACCACCTTACTAACCACTACACCACCATACTAAACACTACACCACCATACTAACCACTACACCACCATACTAACCACTAAACCACCATACTAACCACTACACCACCTTACTAACCACTACACCACCTTACTAACCACTACACCACCTTACTAACCACTACACCACCATACTGACCACTACACCACCATACTGACCACTACACCACCATACTAACCACTACACCACCATACTAACCACTACACCACCGTACTAACCACTACACCACCGTACTGACCACTACACCACCATACTGACCACTACACCACCATACTGACCACTACACCACCGTACTAACCACTACACCACCGTACTAACCACTACACCACCGTACTGACCACTACACCACCGTACTAACCACTACACCACCGTACTAACCACTACACCACCATACTGACCACTACACCACCATACTGACCACTACACCACCTTACTGACCACTACACCACCATACTAACCACTACACCACCGTACTAACCACTACACCACCGTACTAACCACTACACCACCGTACTGACCACTACACCACCGTACTGACCACTACACCACCATACTAACCACTACACCACCGTACTAACCACTACACCACCGTACTAACCACTACACCACCGTACTGACCACTACACCACCATACTGACCACTACACCACCGTACTAACCACTACACCACCGTACTGACCACTACACCACCGTACTGACCACTACACCACCGTACTGACCACTACACCACCATACTGACCACTACACCACCATACTGACCACTACACCACCATACTAACCACTACACCACCATACTAACCACTACACCACCGTACTAACCACTACACCACCGTACTGACCACTACACCACCGTACTGACCACTACACCACCATACTGACCACTACACCACCGTACTGACCACTACACCACCGTACTAACCACTACACCACCGTACTGACCACTACACCACCGTACTGACCACTACACCACCGTACTAACCACTACACCACCATACTGACCACTACACCACCATACTGACCACTACACCACCATACTGACCACTACACCACCTTACTAACCACTACACCACCATACTAACCACTAAACCACCATACTAACCACTACACCACCTTACTAACCACTACACCACCATACTAACCACTACACCACCTTACTAACCACTACACCACCATACTAACCACTACACCACCATACTGACCACTACACCACCATACTGACCACTACACCACCATACTGACCACTACACCACCTTACTAACCACTACACCACCTTACTAACCACTACACCACCTTACTAACCACTACACCACCATACTAACCACTACACCACCATACTGACCACTACACCACCATACTAACCACTACACCACCATACTAAACACTACACCACCATACTAACCACTACACCACCTTACTAACCACTACACCACCTTACTAACCACTACACCACCTTACTAACCACTACACCACCATACTAACCCCTACACCACCGTACTAACCACTACACCATCATACTGACCACTACACCACCGTACTAACTACTACACCATCATACTGACCACTACACCACCGTACTAACTACTACACCACCGTACTAACCACTACACCACCATACTAACCACTACACCACCTTACTAACCACTATACCACCATACTAACCACTACACCACCATACTAACCACTACACCACCATACTAACCACTGCACCACCATACTAACCACTACACCACCATACCAACCACTGCACCACCGTACTAACCACTGCACCACCATACTAACCACTACACCACCATACTAACCACTACACCACCTTACTAACCACTACACCACCTTACTAACCACTACACCACCTTACTAACCCCTACACCACCATACTAACCACTACACCACCGTACTAACCACTACACCACCATACTAACCCCTACACCACCGTACTAACCACTACACCAACAAACTAACTACTACACCACCATACTAACCACTACACCATCTTACTAACCACTACACCACCATACTAACCACTACACCACCATACTAACCACTACACCACCATACTGACCACTACACCACCGTACTGACCACTACACCACCGTACTGACCACTACACCACCTTACTAACCACTACACCACCTTACTAACCACTACACCACCATACTGACCACTACACCACCTTACTGACCACTACACCACCATACTAACCACTACACCACCATAATAACCACTACACCACCATACTGACCACTACACCACCTTACTAACCACTACACCACCATAATAACCACTACACCACCATACTAACCACTACACCACCGTACTAACCACTACACCACCATACTAACCACTACACCACCATACTAACCACTACACCACCTTACTAACCCCTACACCACCATACTTACCACTACACCACCGTACTAACCACTACACCACCGTACTAACCACTACACCACCGTACTAACCACTACACCACCATACTAACCACTACACCACCATACTAACCACTACACCACCATACTGACCACTACACCACCGTACTAACCACTACACCACCGTACTGACCACTACACCACCATACTGACCACTACACCACCGTACTAACCACTACACCACCATACTAACCACTACACCACCATACTAACGACTACACCACCATACTAACCACTACATCACCATACTAACCACTACACCACCGTACTAACCACTACACCACCATACTAACCACTACACCACCGTACTAACCACTACACCACCTTACTAACCACTACACCACCGTACTAACCACTACACCACCATACTAACCACTACACCACCGTACTAACCACTACACCACTATACTAACCACTACACCACCATACTGACCACTACACCACCGTACTAACCACTACACCACCTTACTAACCACTACACCACCATACTAACCACTACACCACCATACTAACCACTACACCACCATACTGACCACTACACCACCATACTAACCACTACACCACCGTACTAACCACTACACCACCATACTAACCACTACACCACCGTACTAACCACTACACCACCTTACTAACCACTACACCACCGTACTAACCACTACACCACCATACTAACCACTACACCACCGTACTAACCACTACACCACTATACTAACCACTACACCACCATACTGACCACTACACCACCGTACTAACCACTACACCACCTTACTAACCACTACACCACCATACTAACCACTACACCACCATACTAACCACTACACCACCATACTAACCACTACACCACTGTGCTGACCCAGATTTCTATGATCCTTGAAATGTTTCTTTACTATTCTCCGCCCCAGTTGTTTTTCCTGTAAGCATGAGATGTTCTGAGCTCACCCTGCCCCTCTACTACTGCTCCTCCGCTTTTCCTGAACCTTATACCAGCAAGTCTGCCACTAAAGAAGCACAGTTTCGAACGATCAATCAGAAAAGAGCTGCTTTTGTAAGACGTGCACCAGGTTCCACGAGCCACAAGTCACAAGCAAAGCAGCCCTATGCAAACATATGTCCTGACTAACTCAGGGTCTGTCGTTTGAATTTCAAGTTTGAGTGGCATTTCCCTTCGCAAACAAGCGTAAAAGTCAATAAGGTACAGGAGACCTTCAAAGACGTGCTCTCAGCAGCTGTACTGCTCCATCTCCTGTTCCAGGCTCAAGAGCTCTAGTAGAACTTCTAGTAGAACTTATACTGGGGTGTGTTTCCCGGTATCGATCGCAGTGATTTACGAACAACTTGAAGAACGACGTAACTTTAAGAAGCCCAATTTTGCTTAGTCTCCAAACTTGACTCCGCCCCCCCCACGTCAGCGCCAACTAGGCACAGCCAGTCGAGAACTGAACCACTGATTTATATAGGTTGCCTCATTACTATGCTACACATGTATCGTTATGTAAATGATTATAACAAAAAACAACAACAAATAAGGATCTTAATTAATTTAAAGTAAAATATTAATAAAAACAATTTTTCTCAGGATGAACTAAAACCCGAATTCTTGAAGAAATAGAGAAAAAACAAAACATACTATTTTCCAAAGCTCGGGGAAGTTCTATAGATAAAGAGAAAGAGCAGAAGTGGGAGGAGCTTGCTACTCACCTTTGTCAGCCTTCCTATTGGTAATTTATGTGTACATAATTGATCAGTTAGTTTGATTGGTTGAGGTATAAGAAGCTTAGTAAGCCAATGTCAATTTTTTTTTTAGAAAATAATATATGTATTAATTTACGACTATGACTTACAATGGAAGAAAATTAATTTAAATTATATACAGTTATATGTATATATGAACAAATAATATATTGTACTTTAAGCAGTTTAAACTGTTTGTTTACGTGATTACGATGATTCCAACCTTGAAATAATAAAAGTTAAATTTACATTTATGCTCAGTATTGAACTCCGGACCTTCAGAGTGGTGAGCAGTTGGCGTCCCCCTACACCATGATACAAGCAAACACCTGTTTATTCTAGAAGTAACTGTTTAGATCATTCAAGCTGTCGGATATGATATTTGTTGACGTTGGATGGAATATACGTGATGCAACTACGATTTCAAAACTCTTCAAATCTTCATGAATTCGTGTTTATATAAAAACAATGCGTTTTTAAAATGATGATTAGCGCCCTCTTGTGTTTTTGAGACAGAATTGCACGTGAACTTCCAGTTAAGAAGAACTTGCCGAGTTACGAGTGGGTCGGATTACTCTTCCATTTACGAACGCCTTTACGTACTATGTTAGGTACGAAGGCTTTCGGGAAACATTCGTAATTTTAAGAATGTTCTAAAGTATGAAGTTACGAAGTACTTAGCGTTACGAACGTTTCGGGAAACGCAACCCTGGTCCATACATAAGAACCAGGCCTTTCATGCACAGACTAATAATACGTAACATGGTGTATATGTAACGATGTACAATAGTTATATTAACGTTATATTATACGTGAATCAGCGGAGCTCAGTAAAGCTTTCTTTCTTAATATCTTGAGATACATGTATCACAGCCTAGAATAACAGGCTGGCTTCTCTGGAAACTCGATATTAAGTAAAAGTTCTAAATTCGAGGATCATTTCTGAGCTATGCTAATGTTGCTAATATCTCTGTAGCTGCATGCCGACCAAAGAACAGGCCGAGCGTTTACACCGTGTGCCATACTCATCGTCCGTGTTGTGAAACTCAGTATTAATAGGTGTAGCTATGCTAGCTAGCAGTCTTTCACCATGTGGCCTAAGTGCCATATCTTGGGTTCGCCACCAGATGGCAGAAGTTTGCATAGTGTCTTAAGAGTGGACAGTATGTAAATATGGATGGTATGCCCCCTTTTGGTAAGAGGACACCACCTGGGTCTTGCTCACAAGAGAGGACATCGGGTCCCTGTACCGGAAAATAATGGTATGCCCTATCTGGGTAAGGGGGCACAACTTGGGTCTTGCTCATGAGTGAGGGTAGCAGTAATGATGGTATGCCCTCTCTGGGTAAGGGGAGGGGACTTGCCCTGCGTGGAAGGGTTTAAATATCTCAAGGTCTTGCTCATGAGTGATTGTTAGGACAGGCATCAGCAGTAACATGGTCCCTGTGCTGGATTACAGAGTTGAGCTACAAGGCCAAGCCCTCAGTTGACTGGGTGGTCTACATCCCCACCCTCGCCTGTTGTCAAGGGTGTTGGATAATGACTGGAAGAATAAGATTGTAGATACAAGCAGCAGAAAACACATTCCTTCGCAGGGAGGAGAGCCACACTGCACTTGATGAGACGAGGAGCTCAGCCATCCAGGATGGGCTCAGAGTAGAGATGCTACTCCTCCACATTGAAAGAAAGCCAGTTGAGTGTCTGGCCGCCTCCTGTTACAAGTTGACCAGGCAAGGCCAACTGGGACCAGACCTAGAGATTGTCCCAGGACCTGCTGGAGGAACTGTATCTCCAAGCTAACCAGGGATCGACCTGGGATGAGCTGGAGGAAGTTGCAGGAACTGTCTGGGCCTTTCTGCCTACCCTCCTGGAGTAAGTGGTATAAGAAAAGATGAAAGGGGGGAAAACGAAAACAAGTGTCTGATCTCACCGATATGCACCAGAAATCATTTTTGATCAAAGTCAAACACCTCACTGCTTGTACACTAAAAATGACAAGTTTTTATAATTATTATTTTTTTTAGAATTATTATTTTTGAAACTGGACTGAGAATCAACTAGAACTGTCCTGTGGGCGGCGTCCTGTGTCCACCGATGAAGGACTAGAGGAACACAAGCTGTGCAGCAGCAGATGAGCCTCCTTCTATGACTTGACATCTACAAGATCTGAGTGTCTAATGGTGGGGTTTCTGTCTGACAGTAACTAAGCAATTCAATGTGGACTCATTCAAGAGTGCCCTCTTGTGTCTGGCAAACAGAAGCAACCACTGAGTAGAAGAAAAAGACCCATATCCAAAATGACAGAGCAGGTTACATGACTTCACAGCTGTTTTATTCAGTGTTGATTATTGATCAGTACTCAAGGCAGTACAAGCAATGTTAAAAAGTAGGCCTTTGCACCAGCTACATGAGGAAGAGGAGGAAGCCGCTAAAAGTAGTGCGGAGGAGCGAATCATCCCAGACCACGTAGTTTGCTGGGAGGCGGGTGTACACCTCATCTCCCGCCACCAGCTGCAGAGTGACTCCGCTAGAAACATGCTTAGCCATGCCATCCATTCTGTTTTCACCCTGATGCAGCAGATTCTGCCCGTTCTTGTACAGATACACTCCGATGTTGTTCTGGTTGTTGTCGTACGAGCCGGCTGTGAATCTGATATAGTAGACCCCTTTGAGCGGGGCTGTGAAGATCCCTACAATGAGACAGACACACAGGTTAGAGGGCATATTCCAGAGATCCTCAGTGACTGGAACCATAACGCAACTGGTTTATTGGTAATTGTCAAGGCCTGAATATATATATATATATATATATATATATAAAGTTTTGAAGGTGCATTGATTCCCCAGATGTGCAACTATATGAGGCCTCCAGAAAGGTCAAGCGTCTGGGTCTAGGTGAAGGTCTTGGCGGAGTTTAAATAATTATGAACTGCTCTGAAAAAGATGTAGTCTAGAAGGCACCATGTAAGCTCCTAATGGAGTTTTCATTGAAATGCAGACTCCACACAAAAACACCCGTCCCCCCACACACTCATACCTGCCCACCCCACCACCACCACTACCACCATGGCAGACACTCGATCGAGAACTTTATGCAATTGATGATCAGGATTGTCCTTCAGTTGCGTCAGTCAATCTCTGGAGAAGGAACTTGCATCCCAAATCTTTATGGAAATGAAGGTTGTCCTTTGCTTCGGGTCAAAGAACAACAGGACGATCCAGCGTTGTTGTACTGCTGTCCCATCTATCGGCAGCCCTATTACAAGTGTTACAGCATTTGCCATTGTTCTGTCGTGCTTTACCCCATTAAATAAAGTCAGTTAATTAGTAAATATGCAATTTGTTACCCTCTAACATTGTTGTAGTGTTCACGTTCAACCTCACCTGTGGCTGGGTCATAGGCATTTCCAATGTTTGTAAGGACCTTTCTGTAGATTAGAGTGGTCTCGCTACCAAATGGACCTTTCAGTCCTGCTGGTTCGCCTAAACCAGCCGAGAAAGCCACCTTGGTTCTCCCTGCAACAGCAGAAAACAGGCAGGTAAGAAGGAAATGAGGGTAATTCATTCGCTGTAGAAACTTCTACGGGTCAAGCAAGAGGGCTCGCGAAAGCCTGGGCACACTTTATCCGAATTTCTATGCAATATGCAATAAAATAAAAGACAATGACCCAAAACACACTTCAAAATCCACCATGTACTACTTCAAGAATCACATGCCAGTGATTCTGGACGGTCCCCCGAACTTCAACATCAGTGAAAATCTATGGGTACATCTTGCAACTTGCTGTGCAAGCAAGACAGCACAAGAATATCAAAGAACTAGAAGAAGGGCAGCGGAAAGGTGTTCTAGAAAGTTTTCTAGAAAAGCTGGGATATCTGCTATGGGAGTTTACTGAGACATTCATAGGATGTCCAACCCTTTGGAATTTAGAACCATTGACCAAAATCCAGGAGAATTTGACCTCTACTATGGGACAGTAAGTGCGATCCATAGGACCCAGGGAGCAGTTGGGATGGTAAGGTGTCATGCTCAAGGGCATTTTAGTCATGACCTGTTAGTTCAGGGGGAATAAACCCCATAACCTTCTGATCACAAGGCTGGTTCCCTAACCTTCAACCCATGGCTGCCTTTACAAGTGTCATTTGCTACTGTTCGCTACGGTCAAACGAAATTGAACCCTTCAAGCCTTCGTCTTTCGTTCAAACGCTTCAACACATGAGCTGAGAAAGCATGAATTTGCATTTACCTCCAATCTTGTTCGCCAGCTGCTCCAGTTCGGTGTTGATGGCTGAGATCACATCTGCTTGTTCTTTGACAAAAACATAAAGCGAAAGTAGGTAATCACTCTCAGAAACTTTCAAGGTTGGGTTCAAGTGAAACCTTTCTACTAAGATCTCAGCACCTTCTAGTGTTTAACAGTCCAATTTGACTCTATACATGTTGCTTCCTGTATGGCTCCTTAATAGCAATCTCGATAGTTAAGCAAAAAATCTAATGTCCACAGCTTTCCACTGACCCCAGATGCAGCTGATCTCCAGAGACATGAGGACCATATATCAGGTCTTTACTGGAGCTAACTATACTGGAGGTCAATAGTCACCCAAAGCTTTTCTGTCAACGTGTCCCCCCATAAACGTCTTATAACCAAAAAAGTTAACTTCTAATTAAGAGATTCCATTTTCTTCCTTACTCCATTGAATGTTTCTGCAATCACAACCACTAGAAATATGTCAAAACTTAAATTCCACAGTTTGTGCCTTAGTGTGTTATCAGATTTCACCGAAACCAGCAAAACCATCTCCAAAGTCAGTGCGTTATACTGGAAAGTGAAGGATTGAAGTCTTTTGCTCACCTGCGTTCACTTTCTCCAGGTAGTTCGCCTTCAGCTTCAGCTCAGCCAGAGTGGTTCCTTGTTGATGGACCATATCTTTGAGCTCCGTCAGTTCATCAGAGCAGCCCTGCAGCTCAGAGCCCCACGCGCTGTTCTGCACCATCAACATCAGAGTTACAGCGACAGCAGCAGTTCTCCCCATTCTCAGTTTAGGATTGGTCCTGTACTGTGTCTACTGAGGCAGGACTCCTCATGTACAGGTAAGAGATGCAGGAGTGGAGCCAGGGGTGGAGCTCCAGGGCTCTGGCTCCAGTGAGCTCTGATTGGCCCCTGGCTCAGTCCTTTTCTGGTCTGAAGTGAACCAAAGATCGGATGCGTTCTCAACTGTGGCAAGGGGCAGTGACGGGGACGACCAGGCCAATGGAATTACATCAGAAGTTGTGTGAAAAGACCTCATGGAGGTATCTCCCAGGTAATTAGGTTAATTGGCAACAAGTCAGTAACATGATTCGGTATAAAGGAGACTCCCAGAGAGTGGCCCAGAAAGGCGGAGTGTTTCAGATGGAGGGGGGGTGTCGCCCAGATAGGCTGGGTCTTTCAGAAGAGGGGGGGGGTCTCATAAAGAGGCGGTACCAACAGGTACCCTCCTCTAACAACTGAATTCTCTATTTAACTTTATATATACCCATTTTGAGAAGTTACCCCGGGTTCTACACTTTGCTCTTGAAGAGATCTTTGTTGGTTGACCATTCACTGGAGGTGGGGGTTAACAAGGGTCTCGAATCTCTTTCATTTGTACCCAATCTGTCCGACTGTGAAGTTTGATGAAGTCTGATGAGCCTCAACAGCTGGCGTTTTGAGGTTCCTCAGGATCTCCTGTGCTGGTTACATGATACACTTTCACCAACCATGATGTGTTTCTGATCCCAGTTCTTTGAACAAAACAGGACTCACACCTGACCATCATCCCACTGACTAAAACCATCTGAAACATTTCATATTTTTGTTCAACCCCTTAAATTAAACCTGAATGTTTACACTTGCATCCCAGTGGTTTCATTTGAAAAAATCATTGAGTGTCATGGAAGCTCACTTTCCACATCTCCACCACCTCCACCACCTCCTTTCTCCAGCTCCCATCTTCCCTATGGCATTGTCACTACCAGAGAACAGAAGAACCTTCACTCAGCTCTACTTCGGCCACCAGATGAGGAGGAACGCGGCTTCGGAAACCATTATTGTCACTACAGCATCTGTTGCGACCCCTAGCCTTGGTGTGCAGGCCTGTGATTGACAACTTGTGGTGTCTCTCTGCATCTACGGTCATCGATCGCCAGCTTCGGGGGGCTCTACTCCACTCTAGCTGCTTCCTTGCAAGCATCTTCAGTTTCTTGAGCCCCCATGTCTTTCTGCTGCTCTCCCTGCCTTAGGCTTTCCATGTGGGGCTGGCTGGTCCCAGGGAAATGAAGTGCTTTCTTTGACGTAGAGGTTCTGACTCAACTCTTGTCTTCTACGTTCTAGGTATTAACCAGGCAAGTTTAAGATATTCCAGAGTACTAGTTACTCAGTGACCTTTGAAAGCACTGTGTCAGTTCAATTGAAACGTCCAACAGATTCTAGCTATTAAGCTGGCAAATGTTTTGGAGGAGGCCAGTACAGGAAAGAACATCAGAACCCAAGTAATGATTGACTTGGGTGGCCTTCTGAAGCAAATGGTCCCAGTAGAAGCACAGTAAGAACCACAGCTTTCTTTTAGAACCCAAATTAGTTTATTAAATTAGTTGTAGAACCATCCAGTACTTTAATAGCTAGAACGTACAGGAGTATAAATGAAACCCCCTATGCACTGAAGGTCCTATACACTTCAACTTTGTAGTCTAGGAACGATTGAATGTTCACAAGCTACAACTTTAAACAAAAGGAATCCAATGAAGTTGGGCTTGCTCAGGCACGCCCCCTAGTGTCTAACAAGGAGAAGCTCCCGTATTATCTCCCATATACAAAAAAGACAGAGCAGGTCATGTGATGCACAGCTGTTTTATTCAATTATATGGATCCTTGCTATATTAGTGTGTAATAACTATGTAATTACACATGTAACAACAATGTAACTACTAGTGATGTAGTCACTGTTACAGATGGACTGCAGCAATACAGATTATGTAATTACACATGTAACAACAATGTAACTACTAGTCATGTAGTCACTGTTACAGATGGATTACAGCAGTACAGTTTATGTAGTTACACATGTAACAACAATGTAACTACTAGTGATGTAGTCACTGTTACAGATGGACTGAAGCAGTACAGATTATGTAATTACACATGTAACAACAATGTAACTACTAGTGATGTAGTCACTGTTACAGATGGATTACAGCAGTACAGATTATGTAGTTACACATGTAACAACAATGTAACTACTAGTCATGTAGTCACTGTTACAGATGGACTACAGCAGTACAGCTTATGTAATTACACATGTAACAACAATGTAACTACTAGTGATGTAGCCACTGTTACAGATGGACTACAGCAGTACATCTTATGTAATTACACATGTAACAACAATGTAACTACTAGTGTTGTAGTCGCTGTTACAGATGGATTACAGCAGTACAGATTATGTAGTTACACATGTAACAACACTGTAACTACTAGTGATGTAACCACTGTTACAGATGTATTACAGCAGTACAGATTATGTAGTTACGCATGTAACAACAATGTAACTACTAGTGATGTAGCCACTGTTACAGATGGACTACAGCGGTACAGATTATGTAATTACACATGTAACAACAATGTAACTACTAGTGATGTAGTCACTGTTACAGATGGATTACAGCAGTACAGATTATGTAGATACACATGTAACAACACTGTAACTACTAGTGATGTAGCCACTGTTACAGATGGATTACAGCAGTACAGATTATGTAGTTACGCATGTAACAACAATGTAACTACTAGTCATGTAGTCACTGTTACAGATGGATTACTTGTTATGTATCCAGATAGTTGTAATAGAAGATTCTCCATCATGTAATAACACATAGGTAATAACATGAGTGTAACTGAATTTGTAGTCAGCAGCTTTGTTATAGCTTATTAATATTAAGAAAATATTTACACTGGGGAAATAATGCTACTCCCAGATGTAGTTATACTTGTGTTATTACCGATGTGTAATAAAACATGAGAAAATATCCTGTTATAACTATTAAAATACTCTTACTGTAATTACAAGAAGCCAAAAAACAAATTGACACACCTGTGTAACTACGTAAGCTGTACTGCTGTAATCCACCTGTCACCGTGGCTACATCACCAGTAGTTACACTGTAGTTACACTGTAGTTACATGTGTTGTTACACAGTTACTACAGACACTGAACAACAATGAAAGCAACAGCAAGACGAGCCTATCGAATTCTCACATGGGAAATAGAAGGAAGCCGCTGAAGCTGGTGCGGCGGGAGGACAAAGCGTCCCAGACCACATGCATCGGTGGGAGGTGGAGGTACACCTGATCTCCCTCCGCCAGCTCCATAGTGACTCCGCTAAAGACATGCTTAGCGGCGCCGTCTGGGCCGTTCTCATACAGATACATCAGAAGCTGCCCGTTTCTGTACAGATTCACTCCGATTTTGTTGACCTTGTCTCCGTACACGCCAGCCGAGAACCGGAAATAGTAGAGCCCACTGAGCGGAGCTGAGAAGACCCCTGCAATAAGATGGACACACAGGTTAGAGCAGCAGTAAGTACCAGAGCTTCTCAGTGGCTGGAACAGTAATGCTTAATACTAATAATAATTATATCATAATTATCAGGGTCTTAATTATTTTTATGTATTAAAATGACTTCATTAAGAGAATTTGCAATGTTGTTGGTATCATTAATATCTTATTAACATGTTATAAACATATATTAGACAGTATTCCATATTTATCAGGCCTTAATTGGATTATTTAGCATACCTGATGGAAAGTAAAGGCCAATGATGTCATAGTAATGAATTATAAACATCTATTACACATTACTGAACATTTATAAGGTCTTAAGTACATTCAGTATACCTGATATAAAGTGAAGACCAATGATATATTAGTAATGATTAGAAACATCTATTACACATTACTAAATATTTATAAGGTCTTAATTACGTTCAGTATACCTGATGTAAGGTAAAGACCAATTATGCCTTAGTAATGAATTATAAACATCTATTGCACATTACTGAACATTTATAAGGTCTTAAGTACATTCAGTATACCTGATATAAAGTGAAGACCAATGATATATTAGTAATGATTATAAACATATATTACACATTACTGAACATTTATAAGGTCTTAAGTACATTCAGTATACCTGATGTAAGGTGAGGACCAATGATATATTAGTTATGATTATAAACATCTATTACACATTACTAAACATTTATAAGGTCTTAATTACATTCAGTATACCTGATATAAAGTGAAGACCAATGATATATTAGTAATGATTATAAACATCTATTACACATTACTGAACATTTATATGGTCTTAAGTACATTCAGTATACCTGATATAAAGTGAAGACCAATGATATATTAGTAATGATTATAAACATCTATTACACATTACTAAACATTTATAAGGTCTTAATTACATTCAGTATACCTGATATAAGGTAAAGACCAATGATGCCTTAGTAATGATTAAAAACATATATTACACATTACTGAACATTTATAAGGTCTTAAGTACATTCAGTATACCTGTTGTAAGGTGAGGACCAATAATGTCTTAGTAATGAATTATAAACATCTATAACACATTACTAATAATGTGTAAGATCTTTAGTGAAGTGAATGTACATGATGAAAATTTAAAAAAATATGTCTTAGTAATACTTTGCAAACATTCAGGGACATCTATAAGGTCTTATTCAGTGAATCCTATATACCTGATGAAATGTGAAAACCAATGATATGTTAGTAATGCAGTATTAACATGTATTAAGCATTACTTAACAGTAACAAGGTCTTATTTAGTCTATTAAACATACTTGTAGTGAAAACCAATGATATGTTAGTAATGCAGTATTAACATGTATTAAGCATTACTCAACATTAATAAGGTCCTAGTAAGTCTATTAAACATACTTTTCATTAAGTGAAAATATATGATGTGTTAGTAATGCAGTATTAACATCTACAAAACATTACTAAACATTTTATATTACTGGTTTAACATTTTATATTACTGCAGTATTAACATGTATTAGGCATTACTAAACATTAATAAAGTCTTATTTAGTTCATTAGACATACTTATCATAAAGTGAAAACCAATGATAGATTAGTAACACATTATTAACGTCTACAAAACATTACTAAACATTTTATAAAACTGGTTTTAGCGAATTTAATAATCCTGATGTGAAATAACAAAACATTAATATATTAGTAATGCAGTATTAACATGTATTAAGCACTACTAAACATGAATAAAGTCTTATTTAGTCCATTAGACATACTTATCATGAAGTGAAAACCAATGATAGGTTAGTAACACATTAGTAACATCTACAAAACATTACTAAACATTTTACAATACTGGTTTTAGTGAATTTAATACTCCTGATGTGAAGAAACAAAACAGCAATATGTTAGTAATGCAGTATTAACATGTATTAAGCATTACTAAACATTAGTAAGGTATTATTTAGTCTATTAAACATACTTGTAGGGAAAACCAATGATGTGTTAGTAATGCAGTATTAACATGTATTAAGCATTACTGAACATTAATAAGGTCCTAGTAAGTCTATTAAACATACTTATCATTAAGTAAAAAGATATGATACGTTAGTAATGCAGTATTAACATCTACAAAACGTTACTAAACATTATATATTACTGGTTTTAGTGAATTTAATACTCCTGATGTGAAATAACAAAACAGTAATATGTTAGTAATGCAGTATTAACATGTATTAGGCATTACTTAACATTAATAAGGTCTTATTTAGTCTATTAAACATACTTGTAGTGAAAACCAATGATATGTTAGTATTGCAGTATTAACATGTATTAAGCATTACTGAACATTAGTAAGGTATTATTTAGTCTATTAAACATACTTGTAGTGAAAACCAATAATATGTTAGTAATGCATTAGTAGCATCTAAAAAACATTACTAAACATTTTATAATACCAGTTTTAGTGAACTTAAAATTTCTGATGTGAAATAACAAAACAGTGATATATTCGTAACGCAGTATTAACATCTATTAAGCATTAGTAAACATTAATAAGGATAGAATTGTATAAATGTCAATATAATTGTCAGCACTTAACATGTTAATTAATGCTGTTTACATATTACATGTTTACATGTTTACTAAACATTACTTAACAAGTGTTAACGCATCACTACATGTAACAGAACATTAGTCGTAACTACCGGCCCCTATTCCAGCGCCCCCTATAGGAATCAGAACCAGCACTTATTTACTGCTACTGGCTCTCTGGACATTAGGACTTCTCTGTAATGAAGCAGCTATAAACTCTATCACCGCACAGACCGCCAGCACCTGTACTCGTTCAGGTACGACTGTATGTCTTTTGGCGGTAATGGTGCATCACCCCATCTCAGATGAGCTCGAGCCCAAAGGAGGCATTTGCAACAAACAGTTTGTCTTTTATTTGCATTTCAAATCTCGATGGAAATGAGGGACGTCCGGTTCGCTGGACCGCAGGGCGGCGTTGCCGTCCTGGTTCAGATCAGAGGCAGAACAGGCTCCACTGATCGGTCAGTGTGTGTTCTGGTCACCTCTGATGTCGTGACTGTAACGATACCTGTGGACGGGTCGTAGGCATTTCCAATGTTTGTGAGGACGTTTCGGTAGATCAGAGGAGTCTCGGCGGGCAGTGGACCTAGAGGTTGGCCTAAAGCAGCTGTGAAGGCCACCTTGGCGCTCGGTGCAGAGCCAGAACACAAATAAAGAACAGCAATAAATCAATAAATATATTAAAAGACAGGAAGCTACCTGAGCTGGACTGAGTAGAAAACACTGTCTCTCATTTGATGGGAATAAGGAAAAGAAAGATGGAGGTGGGGTGCAAAAGGGAAATGGTGGGCCTGGGGGATGGAGGCAGGGTGGGGGAATGGAGGCAGGGGTGGGGGGATGGAGGCACGGTGGGGGAATGGAGGCAGGGGTGGGGGGATGCGGGCAGGGCAGGAAAGGGAACGGAGGTGGGGTGGGAAGGGTAATGGAGGCAGAGTAGAAAGGGGAAATGGAGGTGGGTGGAAAGGGGAATGGAGGCAGAGTGGGAAGGGGAAATGGAGGTGGGCTGGGGGGATGAAGGCAGGGGTAGGGGGATGCAGGCAGGGCAGGAAAGGGAACAGAGGTGGGGTGGGAAGGGGAATAGAGGCAGAGTAGAAAGGGGAAATGGAGGTGGGTGGAAAGGAGAGTGGATGTCGAGTGGCAAGGGGAAATGGAGGTGGGGTGAGAATGGGAAATGGAGGCAGGGTGGGAGGGGAAAATGGAAGTGGTGAGGGACGGGGGGATGGAGCAGAGTGGGAAGGGGAAATGGAGCACCTGGGCAAATGGGGAAATGGAGGTGGGGTGGGAAGAGGAAATTTAGGTGGTGTGGGGGGATGGAGGCAGGGTGGAAAGAGGACATGGTGGTGGGGTGAGATGAGGAATGGAGGCAGGGTGGGAAGGGGACATGGAGGTGGGGTGGGAAGAGGAAATTTAGGTGGTGTGGGGGGATGGAGGCTGGGTGGGAAGGGGACATGGAGGTGGGGTGGGAATAGGAATGGGTGTTGGGTGGGAATAGGAATGGGTGTTGGGTGGGAAAGGAGAAATAGAGGCAGGGTGGAGTGGGGGGATGGAGGCAGGGTGGGAAGGGGACATGGAGGTGGGGTGGGAATAGGAATGGATGTTGGGTGGGAAAGGGGAAATAGAGGCTGGGCGGAGTGGGGGGATGGAGGCAGGGTGGGAAGGGGACATGGAGGTGGGGTGAGAAGTAGAGTGGATGCCAGGTGGGAAGGGGAATTGGAGGCAGGGTGGGAAAG
This sequence comes from Megaleporinus macrocephalus, assembly GCA_021613375.1. NCBI lineage: Eukaryota > Metazoa > Chordata > Actinopteri > Characiformes > Anostomidae > Megaleporinus > Megaleporinus macrocephalus. The sequence continues at coordinate 3,261,311 of CM038726.1, forward strand.
GAAAATGGGTGCCGGGAAGATGGGGAAATGAAGGCGGGGTGGGGGATGGAGGTGGTGTGGGGGATGGAGGCAGGGTGGGAAGTGGAAATAGAAGAGCTTTGGGAAACACAAATGGATGCCGGGTGGGAGGTGGAAATGGAGGCAGGGTGGGAAGGGAAATGGAAAGGGGCGGCGAAGGGTTAAATGGAGGCGAGTCAGGCGGATGGAGGCGGGGTGGGAAGGGAAATGGAGGTGGTGTTGGGGGATGGAGGCAGGGTGGGAAGGGAAATGGAAAGGGGTGGCGAAGGGTTAAATGGAGGCGAGTCAGGCGGATGGAGGCGGGGTGGGAAGGGAAATGGAGGTGGTGTTGGGGGATGGAGGCAGGGTGGGAAGGGAAATGGAAAGGGGTGGCGAAGGGTTAAATGGAGGCGAGTCGGGTGGATGGAGGCGAGGTGGGAGGTGCACTGTAGTTGACTTTAGTTCAAATGTTTAAACACACTTGCGCTTTGAGGAAGCATGAATTTGCATTTACCTGCAGTCTTGTTCTCCAGGGTTTCCAGATCGGTGTGGATGGCCGAGAGCGGACCTACTCGTTCTTTCGGGGGGACAGAAGCAAAACCTTTTAAGATCTCCAACATCTGGTGGCATGAGGTCATCAGAAGGTGCTGATTCTTTGAAGTACACATGTGACTTTGACATTTTATTGAGGAGGTCTCATAGGACCTCAGCATCAACTCACCTCCAGACTTCACAACTTCTCTTGTTCCAATCTGGCGGCTGTCATTTCTTACATGGTTCTATAACATCAATCTCAATAGTTCAGCCAAAACATCTAATGTCCAGCTAAAGCTAACTATACTGGAGGTCAACAGTCACCCAAAGCTTTTCTGTAAACATCTCCCCATAAAATTCTCTCAACCGGCTCTAACTGTTGCCCAGGCTTCATTAAGATGTTCCTTAAGATGTTCCTCATGCAGTGTAAAGTCTAAAGAAGATGTCAAATCTTAATTAAAGCACTTGAATCACCTGTGTGCACTTTCTCCGCGTGGCTCATCTTGGACTTCAGCTCAGCCAAGGCGCTTCCTTGTTGATAGACCACAGTTTTGAGCTGATTGAGTTCAGCAGTGCAGTCCAGAGCAGGAACCTCAGGGTCCTGCAGGCTGTTCTGCAGCAGCAGCATCAGAACCACAACGACAGCAGCAGTTCTCTCCATCAGCACAGTGACTCTCTCTTCTCGTATCTGACAGGTCCTGCACCGCACCTACTGACATGGGACTCTACACACTAACAGAGCAGGTGTACAGGTAAGGGACGCAGGAGTGGGACCAGGGGTGGAGCTACGGGGCACTGGCTCCACTGAGTTCTTATTGGTCTCTGACTCAATCCTGCAGTCTACATCATTTCTACATCATTCCAACACCAGCTGCTGGTTCTATCTTCTGGCTTGTATGTACAGTTCTTCTCTGGACAGCGATGGTACAATTGACTTAGCTAGTGATTTGTGGTTTTCTGAGTTCTGGGTCAGGCCATTTGGGTGCAGAGGAACTCCCAGGTAAGCATTCGTGTTTACATATGTCTACGTATCAACTGCCAGGCAAATACATTTGCCTTTGCCGACCTCTGCCACGGCTCTCCCATGCCCTCTGCATTCGTAGGCTCGAGTGTCTACCTGGCAGGTAAGGTGCAAGTTGGGTTTAGCTTATTAATTCATTGATTCAGCCGGTTCCTGCCTGCCATTGCATTTCATGACGTACTTGATAAACTTCGTTTGGTGCTACTAGCATACACAAGTCAGTTCAGCACTGGAGAGCATTTGTACCATCCCCCATTTCACTCTCCACCCATACACCACCCATCCCCGCCCATATCCCACCCACCATATCCTACTCATAACCCACTCATATCCAACTCTTATACCACCAATATCCTACCAATATCCTACCTCACCCACATCCCACCTATATCCTGCTCACTCATATCCCACCCCATCATCACCCAACCCACCCCATCATCACCATCCAAATCCCACCACCCCAATACACTACTTATAACCCACTCATATCTAACCCTTATACCACCAATATCCTATCCATACATCACCCATATCCCACCCACATCCCACCCATATCCCACCCATATCCCGCCCACATCCCACCCATATCCCGCCCACATCCCACCCATATCCCGCCCACATCCCACCCCGCATACATCCCACCCACATCCCGCCCACCCACATCCCACCCATATCCCGCCCGCCCACATCCCACCCGCCCACATCCCAGCCCGCCCACATCCCAGCCCTATCCCGCCCGCCCACATCCCACCCCTATCCCGCCCAAACCTTATACCGGCAATATTCTACCCATAATGCAACCACATTCGGCCCATCCGCATCCCACCTCGGACCACCCGCATCCCACCTCTGCCCACCCGCATCCCACCTCGGCCCACCCGCATCCCACCTCGGCCCACCCGCATCCCACCTCGGTCCACCCGCATCCCACCCGCATCACACCCGCATCCCACCCACATCCCACCCACATCCCACCCACATCGTCCCCACCCAACCCACACACATCATCACCACCCAACCCACCTCATCATCACCACCCAACCCAACCCATCACCACCCAACCCACCCCATCAACACCCAACCCACCCCATCAACACCCAACCCACCCCATCAACACCCAACCCACCCCATCACCACCCAACATCATCACCACCCAACATCATCACCACCCAACCCACCCCATCATCACCAACTCCAGCACCCCAAGGAAAAGAAGTGGTTTACAAGATAAACGAATGAAAGAATGTTTAATATGACCTGAAGCTTCATTAGCTAACATATGGGTCACGTCTTTCATAGATGTTCCCAGACCACTCCTGCGGGACCTCAAGTCAGTCCACGTTTGGGTTGTCCTAGCATGTGAATATGTCTGTTTGAAATTGGTGAAACTGGCAAAAATGTGAAGAAAGACTCCAGAAGAAAGTGGACGGGGTCATAGCGCACCACGGAACAGCCCTCAGGCCGGATAAAGGAGGAAGCCCGTAAACGTGGTCGAGTTATTGGAGTTATCAAAAAGCTTGTACGTCGCCGAGAGGCTGGTGTAAATGGTATCTCCCACGTCCAGCTCCAAGACGATGGCGTTGTTGATGTACTCGTGGAACCCGTGGGTGTTGTACGCCCCGGTGTGCATGAGTGTCTGGTGATTCTTATGCAAGTTGACAGACATGGCGTTGGAACGCAGATAGCCGAGAGCTGTGAACCTGAAATAGTAGATCCCCTTCACTGGAGCCGTGAACACTCCTGTAAATAGAAATAAAACCCAGAATTAGCATCCATAGTCATTCACAACGATGAGGTGATGAATTACCATGTGTGGTGCTAATGTACCTGTGGCTGAGTCGTAAGCTTGCCCAACGTTGGTGAAGACCTTGCTGAAGACCAGCTTAGTCTGAACGCTGAAGGGTCCCACAATTCCAGAATCACTCAGACCGACTGAGAACGCAACCTTAGGCCTCTCTGAAACCACAGGGTTAATAAGTAACCGTCCACTAACATCCAGTCAGAAGTGAATTCAAAGAAAAGACAGGACCGTGTCCAGTGGTTTGAAGATAAATCCCTGCGTTCTGTTTGGAACGTCTACAGAAACCAAACTCTAGTTTCATTTCTGGCCAGGCACACAAATTCACAACTAGGGGGCGCACTTAAGCCATTAAGAGAGGACCCTGATTGTCCAGCTGGGGAATTGAGCCCATGACCTTCTTCACTTTAGCCACATTTAGTTCATATGATTGAAGGTAAATAGACAATCTGACCGTCTCTGATTCTCAGGTCTGGGGGCCGCTATGCTTTGTAGCTATAAGCAGGTGGTGCCTCGGGTTGGAAAAGGTTGAGACCCCCTGATTTAGACCATTCAGTTGTGGTACCACTTGCCATGAACCCTCTAGTCATAATGCTTTATAAGAGCATTCATAAGACATTATATGACATACAGAACATATTGGCCTGGCATCAACTCATGTAAGTAATTATGTTTAACTACATAAGACTTTATTTAATAAGTGCCTGGCTACGTAATGCATTATAACCTGGGCTCATATGAATGCTGATATGCACTATGTATGTTCAGCAACCCAGGCATCCGTCCAGGTGAACACTCATTTCTTTTTGGGGCTCATGTAATTACATTAGCGTGACTTAACAGCTGTAACAACATTTTCATACATTGTATACACTACATGTTAGACTCTATATGGACTCTATACACTCTCTATACACTATATACTCTCTATACACTCTCTATATACTCTATATACTCTCAATATGCTATCTATATACTTTATATATTCTTTCTATACACTATACACTCTCTGTCTACTCTCTATGTACTCTCTATACACTCTCTATATACTTTCTATCGTTCTATATATACTCTCTATACATTCTATATAATGTCTATATACTCTCTATATACTCTCTATACACTCTCTATATATTCTCTCTATACACTCTATATATTCTCTCTATACACTCTCTATAAACTCTCTAAACTCTATATGCTCTCTATACATTCTCTATACACTCTCTATATGCTCTATGTACACTTAATATGTACTCTCTATACACTCTCTATATATTCTCTATATACACTCTCTATAAACTCTCTATACACTCTCTATATGCTCTCTATACACTCTCTATACACTATATAGATATATATATATATATATATGTCTATATACTCTCTATATACTCTCTATACACTCTCTATATATTCTCTCTATACACTCTCTATATATTCTCTCTATACACTCTCTATAAACTCTATAAACTCTATATGCTCTCTATACATTCTCTATACACTCTCTATATGCTCTATGTACACTTAATATGTACTCTCTATACACTCTCTATATATTCTCTATATACACTCTCTATAAACTCTCTATACACTCTCTATATGCTCTCTATACACTCTCTATACACTCTCTATATGCTCTATATACACTTAATATGTACTCTCTATACACTCTCTATATATTCTCTCTATACACTCTCTATATGCTCTATATACATTTAATATGTACTCTCTATACTCTCTATATATTATCTCTATACACTCTATATACACTTAATATGTACTCTCTATACACTCTCTATATATTCTCTCTATACACTCTATATACACTTAATATGTACTCTCTACACTCTCTATATATTCTCTCTATACACTCTCTATAAACTCTCTATACACTCTCTATATGCTCTCTATACACTCTCTATACACTCTCTATATGCTCTCTATACACTCTCTATATATTCTCTCTATACACTCTATATACTTCATATACTCTATATGGTTTCAACATTTCCAGTATTAATATGAAAATTAATCCAATTTACATTAGCGTTAAAAGAAAGAAGATCGTTTTTCTACTATAATCTTTAGGGGTGCTGGGATCAATTTAGGACTAGCCACGCCCTGATGAGTCTCATCAGTAGCATAACCCCAACACAGTGTTCCCACCTGAATTCTTCTCCTGCAGCTGGGCCAACTCCTTCCTCAGCTCCTCTATCACGCTCCCCTGCTGATTAATCAGGTCCTTCAGGCTCTTCAGCTCCGCAGAGATGTCCCGTTGGATGAACGGGCTGGACGAACCGTGGCTCTCCTGCATCCGAGCGACCCCGGCCCGGTCCAGAAAGAGCCACAGGCAGAGCAGCAGGGAAACAGCAGCTCTCGACATCTTCTCAAACCCGTATACAGGCCGTCCCGCGGAGCGTCGCTCACTGTCCAGCGGCTGGAGGTGGACTTTGGTTTCGGGACATTTGGTTTGTTTGCTCTGCACCAAAGTTTGATCTTTGCAACATCGCCTGACCTCTCTATACACTCTCTATATACTCTATACACTCTCTTTATACTCTATACACTCTCTATATACTCTATACACTCTATATACTCTATACACTCTCTATATACTCTATACACTCTCTATATACTCTCTTTATACTCTATACACTCTCTATATACTCTATACACTCTCTATATACTCTCTTTATACTCTATACACTCTCTATATACTCTATACACTCTCTATATACTCTATACACTCTCTATATACTCTATGTACTCTATACACACTCTCTATATACTCTATACACTCTCTATATACTCTATACACTCTCTTTATACTCTATACACTCTCTATATACTCTATACACTCTCTATATACTCTATATACTCTCTATATACTCTATACACTCTCTTTATACTCTATACACTCTCTTTATACTCTATACACTCTCTATATACTCTATACACTCTCTATATACTCTCTTTATACTCTATACACTCTCTATATACTCTCTTTATACTCTATACACTCTCTATATACTCTATACACTCTCTATATACTCTATACACTCTCTATATACTCTCTATATACTCTATACACTCTCTATATACTCTATACACTCTCTATGTACTCTCTATATACTCTCTATATACTCTCTATATACTCTATACGATCTTTATATACTCTATATATACTCTCTATATACTCTATACACTCTCTATACACTCTATACACTCTCTTTATACTCTATACACTCTCTATATACTCTATACACTCTCTTTATACTCTATGCACTCTCTATATACTCTCTTTATACTCTATACACTCTCTATATACTCTATACACTCTCTATATACTCTATACACTCTCTATATACTCTCTTTATACTCTATACACTCTTTATATACTCTATACACTCTCTATATACTCTATACACTCTCTTTATACTCTATACACTCTCTATATACTCTATACACTCTCTATATACTCTCTTTATACTCTATACACTCTCTATATACTCTATACACTCTCTATGTACTCTCTATATACTATCTATATACTCTCTATATACTCTATACACTCTTTATATACTCTATACACTCTCTATATACTCTATACACTCTCTATATACTCTATACACTCTCTATATACTCTCTTTATACTCTATACACTCTCTATATACTCTATACACTCTCTTTGTACTCTCTATATACTATCTATATACTCTCTATATACTCTATACACTCTTTATATACTCTATATATACTCTCTATATACTCTATACACTCTCTATACACTCTATACACTCTCTTTATACTCTATACACTCTCTATATACTCTCTATATACTCTATACACTCTCTTTATACTCTATACACTCTCTATATACTCTATACACTCTCTTTATACTCTATACACTCTCTATATACTCTATACACTCTCTATATACTCTATACACTCTCTATATACTCTATACACTCTCTTTATACTCTATACACTCTCTTTATACTCTATACACTCTCTATATACTCTATACACTCTCTATATACTCTCTTTATACTCTATACACTCTCTATATACTCTCTTTATACTCTATACACTCTCTATATACTCTATACACTCTCTATATACTCTATACACTCTCTATATACTCTCTATATACTCTATACACTCTCTATATACTCTATACACTCTCTATGTACTCTCTATATACTCTCTATATACTCTCTATATACTCTATACGATCTTTATATACTCTATATATACTCTATATATACTCTATACACTCTCTATACACTCTATACACTCTCTTTATACTCTATACACTCTCTATATACTCTATACACTCTCTTTATACTCTATGCACTCTCTATATACTCTCTTTATACTCTATACACTCTCTATATACTCTATACACTCTCTATATACTCTATACACTCTCTATATACTCTCTTTATACTCTATACACTCTCTATATACTCTATACACTCTCTATATACTCTATACACTCTCTTTATACTCTATACACTCTCTATATACTCTATACACTCTCTATATACTCTCTTTATACTCTATACACTCTCTATATACTCTATACACTCTCTATGTACTCTCTATATACTATCTATATACTCTCTATATACTCTATACACTCTTTATATACTCTATACACTCTCTATATACTCTATACACTCTCTATATACTCTATACACTCTCTATATACTCTCTTTATACTCTATACACTCTCTATATACTCTATACACTCTCTTTGTACTCTCTATATACTATCTATATACTCTCTATATACTCTATACACTCTTTATATACTCTATATATACTCTCTATATACTCTATACACTCTCTATACACTCTATACACTCTCTTTATACTCTATACACTCTCTATATACTCTCTATATACTCTATACACTCTCTTTATACTCTATACACTCTCTATATACTCTATACACTCTTTATATACTCTATACACTCTCTATGTACTCTCTATATACTCTCTATATACTCTCTATATACTCTATACGATCTTTATATACTCTATATATACTCTCTATATACTCTATACACTCTCTATACACTCTATACACTCTCTTTATACTCTATACACTCTCTATATACTCTATACACTCTCTATATACTCTCTTTATACTCTATACACTCTCTATATACTCTATACACTCTCTTTGTACTCTCTATATACTATCTATATACTCTCTATATACTCTATACACTCTTTATATACTCTATATATACTCTCTATATACTCTATACACTCTCTATACACTCTATACACTCTCTTTATACTCTATACACTCTCTATATACTCTCTATATACTCTATACACTCTCTTTATACTCTATACACTCTCTTTATACTCTATACACTCTTTATATACTCTATATATACTCTCTATATACTCTATACACTCTCTATACACTCTATACACTCTCTTTATACTCTATACACTCTCTATATACTCTCTATATACTCTATACACTCTCTTTATACTCTATACACTCTCTATATACTCTATACACTCTCTATGTACTCTCTATATACTCTCTATATACTCTATACACTCTTTATATACTCTATATATACTCTCTATATACTCTATACACTCTCTATATACTCTATACACTCTCTATATACTCTATACACTCTCTATACACTCTATATACACTCTCTATATACTCTATATACACTCTCTATATACTCTACACACTCTCTATATACTCTATACACTCTCTATATACTCTATATACACTATATACTCTACACACTCTCTATATACTCTATACACTCTCTATGTACTCTATACACTCTCTATACACTCTATATACACTCTATATACACTCTCTATATACTCTATATACACTCTCTATATACTCTACACACTCTCTATATACTCTATACACTCTCTATATACTCTATATACACTATATACTCTACACACTCTCTATATACTCTATACACTCTCTATATACTCTATACACTCTCTTTATACTCAATACACTCTCTATATACTCTATACACTCTCTATATACTCTCTATATACTCTATACACTCTCTATACACTCTCTGTACACTCTCTATATACTCTATACACTCTCTATATACTCTCTTTATACTCTCTATACTCTCTATATACTCTATACACTCTCTATATACTCTATATACAATCTCTATATACTCTATACACTCTCTATATACTCTATACACTCTTTATATACTCTATATATACTCTCTATATACTCTCTATATACTATCTATATACTCTATACACTCTCTATACACTCTCTATATACTCTATACACTCTCTATACACTCTCTATATACTCTATACACTCTCTATATACTGTCTATATACTCTCTATATACTCTATACACTCTTTATATACTCTATATATACTCTCTATATACTCTATATACTCTCTATATACTCTATACACTCTTTATATACTCTATATATACTATCTATATACTCTATATACTCTCTATACACTCTCTATATACTCTATACACTCTCTATATACTATCTATATACTCTCTGTATACTCTATACACTCTCTATATACTCTATACACTCTCTATATACACTCTCTATATACTCTATACACTCTCTATATACTCTATACACTCTCTATATACTCTATACACTCTCTATATACTCTATATACTCTATACACACTCTCTATATACTCTATACACTCTCTATATACTCTGTATACACTATATATACTCTATTCACTCTATATACTCTCTATATACTCTATATACTCTCTATATACTCTATACACTCTCTATATACTCTATATACACTCTGTATATACTCTGTATATACTCTGTACTGACTCTGTATATACTCTGTACTGACACTGTACACACTCTGTATATACTCTGTACTGACTCTGTATATACTCTGTATATACTCTGTACACACTCTGTATATACTCTCAATACGATCTCTGTATAATCTCCATGCACTCTCTATATACTCTATATACTATCTATATACTCTCTATATACTCTATACACTATCTATATACTCTCTATATACTCTCTATATACTCTCTATACACTCTATATACTCTATATACTCTCTATAAACTCTCTATATACTCTCTATATACTCTCTATATACTCTCTATACACTTTATACACTAGGTCAATCTTATGATTAAGGGTAAGTATACTTGTTAGTATAAGCTGAGTATACTTAAATACTGTGTTTAGTATTTCACTGATAAGTACATACAAAGTAAACTGAAAGTATAGTCACTTATTATTAGTTCAATAGAATTCAATCAATGGTACATTTGAGTAAACTTCTTTTTGGGGGCAAGAAAATATCCCACCTCCAGACGTTTGAGCAGATTTGACATGTTGGCAACTGTTAGGAAGCCTCGTTTGCATACTGGTTTGCTCCGGTCCTTCGTCTTTCCATCCTTATTTGACTGGAAGCCAGGGCTCTCCTGCCTCTCCTCGTTGACTGGTTGCAAAGGCTGTGAAGTGTAGCGGCCGCATTAGCACAACAAACCACAGAGTTGGCGAGACCTCCTCACCAGTGGTGCTCACACCATCTCTAGATGTTTAGAATTGACTAGGGTTGATGTGTTGATGTGTCAGGGCTGCCAACTCTGAGGAACTGACGAGGTTGAGGTACCTCTGTCTACCTGTTCAGTACAAATCCCTCCAGACACACAACTACAAACGTTTTCCACAGAGAACCTACCAACCATGTTCTAGAAGAACAGCAGCGTTTAGCTGAGCTTCATATACTCAGCGTGGTCGAGTTTCCCAACTGGAACTCCAGCTTCTGGGAAAGTTCCAAAGTAAACTTCTTCCAGGTCCAAGTCACAGACTTTGAATACGTGGTGAAGCTGCTGAAGCAGATGTTCGTAGGATGTACATTGGTGTCCACTCTGCAGTAAATTTTATATATTGAACTGCCTGACCTGCACTCGTCTGCTTGTCATTTATTCATCCCTCGTTCCTCCCATAGGATCCCATTCATTTTCGGCCAATCCCAAACATCATGGTTTTGTTCAATCTACAGCCTTCAAACTACCTGTACTCACTCAGATAGGTCCCCAAACTCTAATCCACACACATACTGACCCGCACTCGTCTAATTGTCGTTTATTCATCCCTCGTTCCTTTCATAGGATCCCATTCATTTTCGACCGAACCCAAACATCATAGTTTAATTTATCATTTATAGACTCCAAACTGCCTGTACTCACTCAGGTAGGTCCACAAACTCTAATCCACAGACATACTGACCTACACTCATCTAACTGTTGTTTATTCATCCCTCGTTCCTTTCATAGGATCCCATTCATTTTCGACCAAACCCAAACATTACGGTTTCGTTCAACCTACAGCCTCCGAACTGCCTGTACTCACGCAAAGCAGATCCCAAACTGTAATCCACAGACATAATGACCCGCACTCGTCTAATTGTCGTTTATTCATCCCTGTTTTTTCCCCAATAGGAACCCATTTATTCTCGACCGAACCTAAACATCACAGTTTAATTTATAATTTATAGCCTCCAAACTGCCTGTACTCACTCAGGTAGGTCCCCAATCTCTAATCCACAGACATACTGACCCACACTCATCTAATTGTCGTTTATTCATCCCTCGTTCCTTTCATAGGACCCGGTTCATTTTCGGCCGAAATCAAACATCATGGTTTCATTTAACCTACAGCCTCCAAACTGCCTGCACTCCCTCAGAGCGGACCCCCAACCTCTAATCCACACACATACTGACCTGCACTCGTCTAATAGTCGTGTATGTGCAACCATCCTACGTTTTCTTCAGGAAATACAACTTTCTAGTTTATTATACAATTATTAATCGCTTACTAACAGTAAATACATTGTTAATAAGTAGACCTTAAATCACAGAGCAGGTGAAATGAGTGCAAAGCTACGTTCGTTGGAGAATTTTGCTTATTGTGGGTCGATTTTTAGTGCAAACTCGTGCAAACTAGCACAGAAAGTATCACATGGGGAAGATGAGGAAGCCACTAAAACTGGTACGGAGCCCCGAATCATCCCAGACCACGTAGTTGGGCGGGAGGCGGGTGTACACCACGTCTCCCGCCGCCATCTCCAGGGTGACCCCACTCGAGACGTGCTTGGCTCGGCCGTCGATGCTGTTTTCACCCAGGTGCATCAGATGCTGCCCGTTCTTGTACAGGTTCAGTCCTATATTGTTGCTGTTGTTGTCGTACACGCCAGACGTGAAGCGAATATAGTAGACCCCTCTCAGTGGAGCCGTGAAGACCCCTGCGGCGAGATAGACACAGGAGTTACAGGTTAAATGTCCTTTATTCCCGTTTCTTTCTAAAGCCCTGTTGGAGCTGGATTAGTAATATCTGGGCACGTGGTGTAATTCATCTAATCAGTAAGTGTGTTTTCACCTCCAGATCTGATTAGAACAGATGTAGATGAGAGAAGTAGACCATATCATGAACAAAGTTAGGTTCCAGATTTCTCCTGGACGCCCCAGACATTGTATGAATGTGTTCAGTTCCTTCAGCAGCAAATCTTGATTTATCTTAATGAAGTACTGAGCAGTCAAAGCAGGTATTAGATGAGAACTGATAATAATACTGGGTTGTTTAGGAGAAGCTTGGAAAGAGTTAAATAAACACACTGACGTATGGAAAACACTACTTACTCTATTAATAGTAATTAATATTTAATAATAAAGTCTAAAAGCTCTACTTACTCTATTAATACTGATTAATATTTAATAATAAAGTGTAAAAGCTCTACTTACTCTATTAATACTGATTAATATTTAATAATAAAGTGTAAAATCACTACTTACTCTATTAATACTCTTTAATATTTAATAATAAAGTGTAAAAGCACTACTTACTCTATTAATACTGATTAATATTTAATAATAAAGTGTAAAAGCTCTACTTACTCTATTAATACTGTTTAATATTTAATAATAAAGTGTAAAAGTACTACTTACTCTATTAATACTGATTAATATTTAATAATAAAGTGTAAAAGCTCTACTTACTCTATTAATACTGATTATTATTTAATAATAAAGTGTAAAAGCACGACTTACTCTATTAATACTGATTAATATTTAATAATAAAGTGTAAAAGCACTACTTACTCTATTAATACTGATTAATATTTAATAATAAAGTGTTTCATTGAGGAAGTAAGAGATTCCTTGAGTAATAACAGTTCAGCCTGAATCCACATCTCTCATTCCACCTTAAATGGGGCAGAAGTTACAATTTATTAGGTGTTATAATAACTGCTGCTCTACTTAAGGTGGAACAAGACAATTGGAACAAGAAACCTGCCACTGAGAAACTTCAGCTTTATAGAAAACGGCTCTTAGTCTTCTGAAGACGAGGCTATCGGCTATCTTGTAAATTTCATCTCACAGTGTCTTGTTGGAAGATAAATCTTCGGCCCAGTCTCAGGTCTTTTGCAGACTCCAACAGGTTTTCTTCCAGAATGGTCCTGTATTTGGCTCCATCCATCTTCCCATCAGTTTTAACCATCTTCCCTGCTGAAGAACAGCAGGTCCAAACCATGATGCTGCCACCACCATGTTTGATAGTGGGGATGGTGTGTTCAGGGTGATGAGCTGTGGCCAAAAAAATCGATTTTGGTTTCATCTGACCAGAGCACCTTCTTCCACATGTCTGGTGTGTCTCCCAGGTGGCTTGTGGGAAACTTCAAACAAGACTTTTTATGGATATCTTTGAGAAATGTCTTTCTTCTTGCCACTCTTCCATAAAGACCAGATTTGTGCAGTGTACGTCTGATTGTCAGATTCTCCCACCTCAGCTGTAGATCTCTGAAGTTCATCCAGAGTGATCATGGGCCTCTTGGCTGCATCTCTGATCAGTCTTCTCCTTGTTCGAGCTGAAAGTTAAGAGGGACGGCGGGTCTTGGTGGATTTGCAGTGGTCTGATACTCCTTCCATTTCAATATGATCGCTTGCACAGTGCTCCTTGAGATGTTTAAAGCTTGGGAAATCTTTTTGTATCCAAATCTTTGGATACAAACTTCTCCACAACAGTATCTCGGACCTGCCTGGTGTGTTCCTTGGTCTTCATGATGCTCTCTGAGCTTTAAACAGAACTCTGAGATGATCACAGAGCAGGTGCATTTATACTGAGACTTGATTTCACACAGGTGGATTCTATTTATCATCATCAGTCATTTAGCTCAACACTGGATCATCAAAGATCCTCACTGAACTTCTGGAGTGAGTTTGCTGCACTGAAAGTAAAGGGGCCAACTTTTCAGTTTTTTATTTCTAAAAAAAGTTTAAAATATCCAATAAATTTCGTTCCACTTCACGATTGTGTCCCACTTGTTGATTGTTCACAAAAAATTACAATTTCATATCTTTATGTTTGAAGCCTGAAATGTGGCAAAAGGTTGAAAAGTTCAAGGGGGCCAAAGACTTCATTAGAACATCCCTGTAAGCAGGTTTGAGAACTGCCTCGTACACTGTTTGCGTGGACAGCTTTACCTGTGAACGGGTTATAGGCGCCTCCAATGTTGGTAAGGACTTTTTTGTAGATCAGAGTGGTCTCAACGTTAAATGGACCCCTCAGTCCAGCTGGAAGGCCGAGACCGGCCGAGAAAGCCACCTTTTGTCTGCCTGTAATGACGGAAGAGAAGCAGAAATGTTTAAAAATAATGGCATCAATGAAACAACAGTCAGCTCTTTTACTGCCCCCTTGTGGCTTCACAGCAGAAGGTGAAAATAAAATAATCCTCTTTAGCGTTATGGCCCAGCAGTTCTGCTGCTGGAGTGTTTAAACACTGTGTCCACTCACTGTCCACTCTATTAGACACTCCTACTACCTGCTGGTCCACCTTGTAGATGTAAAGTCAGAGACAGTAGCTCATCTGCTGCTGCACAGTTTGAGTTCCTCTAGTTCTTCATCAGTGGACACAGGACGCCGCCCACAGGACACTGCTGTCTGGATAGTTTTGGTTGGTGAACTATGATTCTCAGTCCAGCAGTGATGCTAAAGTGTCTGATCCACTCACACCAGCACAACACACACTAACTAACACACCACCACCACGTCAGTGTCACTGAAGTGGTGAGAATGACCCACCTCCCTAATAGTACCTGCTCTGCGGTGGTCCTGTGGTGGTCCTCATGATTGAAGAACAGGGGATCAAAGTATACATATACAAAGTCTAGGACCGAATCATAGTTTAACCTCAACATGGTTGCCCCAAAACACACATACCTTCTACGTAGAACATCAGAATACATATGTTCTATGTTCTATGTTCTATGTATCTACACAACCTGACACTTACCTGCAGACTCGTTCTTCAGACTCTCCAGCTCTCCCTTCACAGCCAACAGTTCACTGGCTTGCGCTTGGAAAACCATAAATAATATGTAATAATATAAGATAATAAATAATTATAATAATATAAAACGTATAAATAATAATAAATAATAATACACAAAAGCTCAAAACTGGTTTTACTTTATAGAGAACAGTGTTGGGGCTGGAGCCAATCCCATCATAGTGGTTAGTATGGTGGTGTAGTGGTTAGTATGGTGGTGTAGTGGTTAGTATGGTGGTGTAGTGGTTAGTATGGTGGTGTAGTGGTTAGTATGGTGGTGTAGTGGTTAGTATGGTGATGTAGTGGTTAGTACGGTGGTGTAGTGGTTAGTATGGTGGTGTAGTGGTTAGTACGGTGGTGTAGTGGTTAGTATGGTGGTGTAGTGGTTAGTATGGTGGTGTAGTGGTTAGTACGGTGGTGTAGTGGTTAGTACGGTGGTGTAGTGGTTAGTACGGTGGTGTAGTGGTTAGTATGGTGGTGTAGTGGTTAGTATGGTGGTGTAGTGGTTAGTACGGTGGTGTAGTGGTTAATGCGGTGGTGTAGTGGTTAGTATGGTGGTGTAGTGGTTAGTATGGTGGTGTAGTGGTTAGTACGGTGGTGTAGTGGTTAGTATGGTGGTGTAGTGGTTAGTATGGTGGTGTAGTGGTTAGTACGGTGGTGTAGTGGTTAATGCGGTGGTGTAGTGGTTAGTAAGGTGGTGTAGTGGATAGCATGGTGGTGTAGTGGTTAGTACGGTGGTGTAGTGGTTAGTATGGTGGTGTAGTGGTTAGTATGGTGGTGTAGTGTTAGTATGGTGGTGTAGTGGATAGCATGGTGGTGTAGTGGTTAGTATGGTGGTGTAGTGGTTAGTATGGTGGTGTAGTGGTTAGTATGGTGGTGTAGTGGTTAGTAAGGTGGTGTAGTGTTAGTATGGTGGTGTAGTGGATAGCATGGTGGTGTAGTATACCACCGTGCTATCCACTTTGTATAGTGTTTCCATTCATTTCTTTCAAGTCATGAAGTTTTTCACTCGTTTAGAGAAAGAAGAGTCAGTAGACTGGACCGAGTTTAAGTCTGGACTCTCACTGGACCCAAACAGTCAGTTAGAAGTATGTAATGTGAACCTGACCAGACCACCGGTCACATACCTGCATTCTCGTTCTGCACCCTTGCCAACTCGGACTTCAGCTCCACTAATGTCGCTCCTTGCTGGTCAACCAGGTCCTTCAGGCTCTGCAGCTCTGCAGAGATGTCCCGTTGGATGAATGAGCTGGTCTCCTGTCCCTGAGTGTCCTTCACGCAGTCCGGTAAGAGACAAGAAAGCAAAAGCAGAGAAGCGACAGCAGCTCTCGCCATTGTTACAGGACGATCCTCACTCTGTGTAGTACGTGTATGTGGGATTTGCCAAAGTTGGGTGGACTTTGATTAGTTTGTAGTCCCGATGATTGAGCCAAGAGCTCAACAGAGGAACACAGCCATGCACCCTGTTTGCTTTGAGGCAGATAGATTTGGGCTTGCAAACAATGAAATGCAGTTAACAACAACCCTTGACCTCCTGCCCATAGAGTGCACAAGTGTCCACTTGGCTGGCATGTATAATAGTGGAGTCTTACACTTTCGCGTCACACTAATATCCAGAGTGTGACTGGCGGACTCAATAAGGTCCTGGTAGGTTGTCACAAGTAAATGGCAGAGAAACAACAGCAGATCTTACCATTGTCACAGGATCCTTCCGGCACAGTCTCTCCCAATTTGCAGTGCTTGTATGCCAGAGTTCGGTGGACTTTGGTCCGTGTGTAAAATTAATGATTCAGCCAGCAGTTCAGCGGAAGAACACAGCAATGCATCCTGTGCACTTTGAAGCGTAAGATTTGGTTGTGGAAGGAAAGATTTGGTTGTGGAAGGAAAGATTTGGTTGTGGAAGGACAGATCTGGTTGTGGAAGGAAAGATTTGGTTGTGGAAGGACAGATTTGGTTGTGGAAGGACAAATCTGGTTGTGGAAGGACAGATTTGGTTGTAGAAGGACAGATTTGGTTGTGGAAATATAGATTTGGTTGTGGAAGGAAAGATTTGGTGGTGGAATGAAAAGATTTGGTTGGGGAAGGAAAGATTTGGTTGGGGAAGGAAAGATTTGGTTGTGGGTGGATAGATTTGGTTGTAGAAGGACAGATTAGGTTGTGGAAAGAAAAGATTTGGTGGTGGAAGGAAAGATTTGGTTGTGGAAGGACAGATATAGTTGTGGAAAGATATATTTGGTTGTGGAAGGACAAATTTGTTTGTGGAAGGACAGATTTGGTTGTGGAAGGACAGATTTGGTTGTGGAAGGACAGATTTGGTTGTAGTAGGACAGAGTTGGTTGTGGAAGGAAAGATTTGGTTGTGGAAGGAAAGATTTGGTTGTGGAAGGAAAGATTTGGTTGTGAAAGGACAGATATGGTTGTGAAAGGAAAGATTTGGTTGTGAAAGGAAAGATTTGGTTGTGAAAGGACAGATTTGGTTGTGAAAGGAAAGATTTGGTTGTGGAAGGACAGATTTGGTTGTGGAAGGACAGATTTGGTTGTGGAAGGAAAGATTTGGTTGTGAAAGGACAGATTTGGTTGTGGAATGAAATAAATTGGTTGTGGAAGGACAGATTTGGTTGTGGAAGGAAAGATTTGGCTGTAGAAGGACAGAGTTGGTTGTGGAAGGAAAGATTTGGTTGTGGAAGGAAAGATTTGGTTGTGGAAGGAAAGATTTGGTTGTAGAAGGACAGATTTGGTTGTGGAAGGAAAGATTTGGTTGTGGAAGGAAAGATTTGGTTGTGGAAGGAAAGATTTGGTTGTGGAAGGAAAGATTTGGTTGTGGAAGGAAAGATTTGGTTGTGGATGGAAAGATTTGGTTGTGGAAGGAAAGATTTGGTTGTGGAATGAAAGCTTTTGTTGTGAAAGGAAAGATTTGGTTGTGAAAGTAAAAAATATTTGGTTGGTGAAGGAAATATTTGGTTGTGGAAGGAAAGATTTGGGTGTGGAAGGAAAGATTTGGTTGTGGAAGGAAAGATTTGTTTGTGGAATGAAAAGATTTGTTTGTGAAAGGAAAGATTTGGTTGTGGAAGGACAGATTTGGTTGTGAAGGGAAAGATTTGGTTGTGAAAGGAAAGATTTGTTTGTGGAATGAAAAGATTTGTTTATGAAAGGAAAGATTTGGTTGTGGAAGGACAGATTTGGTTGTGAAAGGAAAGATTTGGTTGTGAAAGGACAGATTTGGTTGTGGAATGAAAATATTTGGTTGTGGAAGGAAAGATTTGGTTGTGAAAGGACAGATTTGGTTGTGGAAGGAAATATTTGGTTGTGAAAGGACCGATTTGGTTGTGGAATGAAAAAAATTGGTTGTGGAAGGACAGATTTGGTTGTGGAAGGATAGATTTGGTTGTAGAAGGACAGATTTGGTTGTGGAAGGAAAGATTTGGTTGTGGAAATACAGATTTGGTTGTTGAAGGAAAGATTTGGTTGTGGAAATATAGATTTGGTTGTGGAATGAAAAGATTTGGTTGTGAAAGGAAAGATTTGGTTGTGAAAGGACGGATTTGGTTGTGGAAGGATAGATTTGGTTGTAGAAGGACAGATTTGGTTGTGGAAGGAAAGATTTGGTTGTGGAAATACAGATTTGGTTGTGGAAGGAAAGATTTGGTTGTGGAAATATAGATTTGGTTGTGGAATGAAAAGATTTGGTTGTGAAAGGAAAGATTTGGTTGTGAAAGGAAAGATTTGGTTGTGAAAGGACCGATTTGGTTGTGGAATGAAAATATTTGGTTGTGGAAGGACAGATTTGGTTGTGGAATGAAAATATTTGGTTGTGGAAGGAAAGATTTGATTGTGAAAGGACAGATTTGGTTGTGGAAGGACAGATTTGGTTGTGGAAGGAAAGATTTGGTTGTGAAAGGACAGATTTGGTTGTGGAATGAAAAAAATTGTTGTGGAAGGACAGATTTGGTTGTGGAAGGAAAGATTTGGTTGTGGAATGAAAAAAATTGGTTGTGGAAGGACAGATTTGGTTGTGGAAGCAAAGATTTGGTTGTGGAATGAAAAAAATTGGTTGTGGAAGGAAAGATTTGGTTGTGGAAGGAAAGATTTGGTTGTGGAATAAAAAAAATTGGTTGTGGAAGGACAGATTTGGTTGTGGAAGGAAAGATTTGGTTGTGGAAATATAGATTTGGTTGTGGAATGAAAAGATTTGGTTGTGAAAGGAAAGATTTGGTTGTGAAAGGAAAGATTTGGTTGTGAAAGGAAAGATTTGGTTGTGAAAGGACAGATTTGGTTGTGGAATGAAAATATTTGGTTGTGGAAGGACAGATTTGGTTGTGGATTGAAAATATTTGGTTGTGGAAGGAAAGATTTGATTGTGAAAGGACAGATTTGGTTGTGGAAGGACAGATTTGGTTGTGGAAGGAAAGATTTGGTTGTGAAAGGACAGATTTGGTTGTGGAATGAAAAAAATTGGTTGTGGAAGGACAGATTTGGTTGTGGAAGGAAAGATTTGGTTGTGGAATGAAAAAAATTGGTTGTGGAAGGACAGATTTGGTTGTGGAAGCAAAGATTTGGTTGTGGAATGAAAAAAATTGGTTGTGGAAGGAAAGATTTGGTTGTGGAAGGAAAGATTTGGTTGTGGAATAAAAAAAATTGGTTGTGGAAGGACAGATTTGGTTGTGGAAGGAAAGATTTGGGCTTGCAAACATTGAAATGCAGTTGATTGTATAAGTAGGTCCAGTGGAGGGGCCTTGAGCCCTTAACCTTCTGCCCACAAAGTATATAGCTATCCTCTTGGTGGGTATCTGTAATAGTTGAGTTTGATGTGGCCATTCTGGACTGTCCAGGGTGTTTGCTGCCCTACACCAACTGAGCTCTGGGATGGGCTACAGCAACCAGGAGCACACCAGGAGAGGATCCCTGTGGGGGAAGCGACTTGATTGGAACCGAGTCTGAAATTGTGTTTACAGGGTCAAGGGCTGCAGGTGAGCTGGCTAGCTGGCTGAGTTAGTTGATCAAATAAAGACAAGAAACTTAGTGCTAAGCGTGATTTTATTTAGAGCTTAGTTTCAGACAGAAGCTTGAGCGAAACCAGAAACAACTGGATTTGAAGTCACAAAGTAGATCCAGCACTGTAACCGCATCAGAACGGCAGGGAGATCAAAGCCTATCAGGGAATGCTCTTCGGCTCTTTCACATGGGAAAAAGAAAGAAGCCGCTGAAACTGGTGCGGTAGTGCAAATCATCCCAGAGCACGTACTTGGCCGGGAGCTTGGTGTGCACCTGATCTCCCGCCGCCAGCTCCAGGGTGATTCCGGTGGAGACGTCTTTTGCTAGGCCATTAAAGCTGTTTTCACCCAGATGAACCAGCCATTGTCCGTTTTTGTACAGGTTCACTCCTATAATGTATTCCTTGTGATAGTACACACTGCCCGTGAACCGGAAATAGTAGACCCCTCGGACCGGAGCTGTGAAGACCCCTGCAGTGAGACATACACAGGAATTACAGGTCTTCATTCCCAAAGCTGGGAAGCTTTTTACATGTTGAAGCCCTGTTGGAGCTGGATTAGTATCGTTATCTGGGCACGTGGTGTAACCTGAGTAGAGATTTGAAGTCAAAACGCTTGCAATTGGAGAAACACATGAGATTCAAAATCAGCTGCTTGTGTCATGCTGTTGCACCAGCACCAAATCTGGAAGCATCAGTATCGGCGATGGGAATGCCGATACCTATGCCCAACTCCACCAAGCTCTTTCTGATACTTGCCCAAGTAGAACGAACTGAAAGGTGTGGGAGACGAGCAGCAGTAAAAAAAGCTCATGGTTAAATCTGGGGTTTTGAAACGTCTTTGGGTTTTGAAACGTCTTAACACTTGCTGTCCAAATCGTAGCTTTCTTTCTTGACAGATGCTACTCAACAGTTTTGAAATGTATTCCAATTCAATTCAAGTTTATTCGTGTAGCGCTTTTCACAACCATGTTGTCACAAAGCAGGTTTGAAAACAGTTTTGACAGTTTAAGAAGCTAAAAACCAAAGAAAAGAGTCTCTGTTTGAAATCTGGATATCAAAGCTTTAGAAGCTGCACAGGTAGAGGCGGTCTCTGCCACACCTACTCAAGTTTTAATGTGCCAAGCAAGTGCAGCCCAGCCGGTAATTGAAGTCTATAGTTTGTGTTAATGGTGTTACCTGTCGACGGGCTGTAGGCGTTTCCAACGTTTGTAATGACGTTTGTGTAGATCAGACGGGTCTCTGAACCGTATGGTCCTCTAAGTCCAGAAGGAAGGCCTAGACCAGCTGAGAAAGCCACCTTCGTCCCCCCTGTAATTGGAGCAGAGGAGTGTAAGACACTAAACACATTCAAACACATGAACATAGCATACAAATTTCTGAATGGACCAATAGAATCGCTCCACAAGGGCTGGGAAAGAGTTCGGAAAGAGTTCTTCATTGGACAGCAATCATATGTTGGCTTGATGTTTGTGTACGACCTTCTTTTCACCAACCACCCCAGGCCTAAATCCCTGGCACCCCCAAGATGGTTCTCCCAGGGTTCTACAGGAAAGAACCCTCAAGGATAAACCTTTGCCTGATTTAAAGGCTTCTCGTGAAAGAGTTCAGATTGGTGGAGGGTGACCACTGTGGTTAACCACTGTGGTTAATGAGAGTAGCAGCTCTGGGGAAAAAGCTGGTAGCATGTCTGGTTGTGCTGGTCTTGATGGTCCTAAATCGTCTGCCAGAGGGAAGTGTCTGGAAGATGTGATGTCCAGGATGGGAACTGTGGTCCAGAAGGTTCTACAGAACATCAATTAGGCAAAGGGTTCCCAGAGGGTTCCGTGTTTTTTTTACTATAGAACCTCTTTTTAAGTGTGCACAGAGTTTAACTGAACCAGGGACGCGAGGAAAAGAAGCCGCCTTGACTGAATAACTTATACCAACTATGTATCTGTACGTCAGGCTTTATAAGATATTATTCATAATATATTACACATTATATATTAACAGTGTTTAATAAGTGGAAAGTATAATGCAGTATAAAGCCTAAGGTTATGAACTCATATACTCTTGCCTCATAAAGTGTTATGCATGTTAATATAATTATTTATAAGAAATTATACAGCAACACACCCAGCTTTATAAGATATTATTCATGCTATATAACACATTATATATTAACAGTGTTTAATAAGTAAATAGTATAATGCAGTATGAAGCCTAAGGTTATGAACTCATATACTCTTGCTTTATAGAGTATTATGTATGTAAATATCTACTTATAAGCAATTATACAGCAACATGCCTGCCTTTATAAGATACTGTATATGCTATAACATGCATTATAAGTTTACAGTGTTTAATAAGTGGATATTATAATTCAATATGAAGCCTAAAGTTATGAAATCATATACTCTTGCCTTATAAAGTGTTATGCATGTTAATATAATTATTTATAAGAAATTATACAGCAACACACCCAGCTTTATAAGCTATTATTCATGCTATATAACACATTACATATTAACAGTGTTTAATAAGTGGATATTATAATTCAATATGAAGCCTATCGTTATGAAGTCATATTCTCTTGCCTTATAAAGTGTTATGCATGTAAATATAGCTACTTATAAACAATTATACAAGAACATGCCTGGCTTTATAAGATATTGTATATGCTATTATATGCATTATAGGTTTACATTGTTTGAATACATGGATAGTATAATGCAGTATGAAGCCAAACATTATGAACTCATACTCTTGTCTTATAAAGTGTTATGCATGTTAATATAACTACTTATAAACAATTGTACAGCAACATTTTAGTGGACAGGAGTGGTCCAGGATTCGGTTTTAACTCTACTCTTTCACTATATAAAAAGATTGGACCCTTGCCCCTTCAATCCCACCATCCTGACACCGGACCTGGTCTGGAATGCATTCTGGGTGACAAGCCCAGCTTTTCAAGCGAGGTCTGCACCAGCAAGTGGAACTCACTGCTGTGGAACCTGTGATGTGAACTTGAATGTGCATTTACCTGAATGTTCTCCAGCCTTCTTCAGGGTTTCCAGAACAAGCTTCATGGCACTCAGCTCATTCAATTGTACTGGGAAGGAAAACAATCAAAGATCTTCAGCATCTCTCAAGTCTACACCAGCTCTGACTGCCCTTGAGCTTCAGACAGTAAAGTCAGGTTCCATAACGCGTTATAACTGTTCAGTTACAAGTTTTAATATGCAAAACAAGCTGCTGGGTTTTAGCTAAGTGGGTAGCCACTGTTGTGTTGGGTCTGGGTTTTATAGAGGAAGCATACTAGAAGCCTGTTGTAGTGCATGACAGTGTTTTAATGAGTGGATGTTATGATGCATCATGAAGCCTATCATAATAAAGTTATATATGCATGTGATTACTTAATAACTACTTATAAGAAGTTGTATACCTGTATGCCAGGCAATATAAGCTATTATGTATGCTATACAATGCATTATATGTTATAATGCATCATGAAGCCTGACAAACTCCTCAAACTCCATATACCTTTTGCTTTATAAAGCATTATGTATGTAATTATAACTACTTATAAGCAATATTATAGCTGTATGCTAGATATTATAAGCTATTATCCATAGTATATTACATATTATATATTTACAGTGTTCTAGTAAGTGTATATTATAATGCATCATAAAGCCTAACATAATAAAGTCATACTTTTTGCTTTATAAAGTGTTATTCATGCACTTATAACTACTTATAAGCAACTATGTAGCTGTATGCCAGGCATTATAAACTATTATTCATGCTATATTATGCACTATATTTTTACAGTGCTATAATGAGTGGATATTATAACGCCAATTAAAGCCTAACTTTATAAAGTCAAATAATTTCACATTGGCATTATGCATGTAATTACTTATTAACTACTTATAAACAGTTATATATACCTGTATAGCAAGCATTATAAGATATTATTTATGCACTATATGTTTACAGGTTTCTAATTAATGGATGTTATAATGCATCATGAAGCCTGACATTACAAAGCCATAGACTTTTGCATTGTGCATGTAATTATAACTATTTGTAATCAATTACATAGCTGTATGCTAGGTATTATAGTCTATTATCCATGCTATATCACACATCACATGTTTACAGCGATCTAATGTGTGGATATTATAATGCATCATAAAGCCTAATATAATAAAGTCATATACTCTTGATTTAGAAAGTGTTATACATGCACTTATAACTACTTATAAGCAGTTCTATAACTGTATGCCAGGCATTATAAGCTATTATCCATGGTATATTACCCA
Organism: Megaleporinus macrocephalus; assembly: GCA_021613375.1. Taxonomy (NCBI): domain Eukaryota; kingdom Metazoa; phylum Chordata; class Actinopteri; order Characiformes; family Anostomidae; genus Megaleporinus; species Megaleporinus macrocephalus. Next base: position 3,286,350 of record CM038726.1, read on the forward strand.
TTATGTGTTTACAGTGATCTAATAAGCGTATATTATGATGCATTATAAAGCCTAACATAATAAAGTCATATAATTTTACATTAGCATTTTGCATGTAATTACTTATTTACTACTTATAAGTAGTTGTATACCTTTATGCCAGGCATTATAAGCTATTATCCATGGTATATTACCCATTATGTGTTTACAGTGATCTAATAAGCATATATTATGATGCATTATAAAGCCTAACATAATGAAGTCATATACTTTTGCTTTATAAAGTGTTATGCATGTAATTATAACTACTTATAAGTAATTATATAGCTGTATACCAGGTACTATAAGGTATTATTAATGCTATATTACACGTTAAAAGGTATTAACCTTGCTATAATATGCATTCTATGTTTACAGTGTGCAAATAAATGGATGTTATAATGCATCATGCAACCTAACATCATAAAATCATATACTTTCACTTCGTTAAGTGTTATGCTTGTAATTAAAACTACTTATAAGTAATTATATAGCTGTATGCCTGGCATTACAAGGTAATATATGCTGTATAATGCTTTATAGATGCATGTAATCTCTCCCACGTTATATTCCTTGAAGTAGTTTAGTGAAGAATATCACCAACAAAGAAATAATCAAAGAATTTAAATTAAATTAAAACCAGTTTTAATTACAGTAGAAGCAAATGGGTGGTTTTACCTGCAAACAGTGCCTTCAGGTTCCTCACCTCGCTGTCAGAAACTGTTAACATGGTCTGTATGTTATTGAGCGTAATTCTGTCTGTCGGAGCTGTGGATGGAAGGCAGTGTGGAGCTGGTAACTACAAGGCACCTTAGAAACCAACTAAACAACTTGAAATTGAGTCGAACCAGTTAACGAATCAAAATACCTGATTTCTCCTTCGCCAGCCTCTCCAACTCTTGCTTATTGGCGGCAACAGCTGTGTTCACAGCGGCGAGTGATGCTGTATTAGCTGTAATAGGATGGTAGAAACATGCCAATATGAATTACAGTTCAATACTATATATAACACACAGGTGGGGTTTACTTCTAGGGTTCGGGTTGGGTCACTAACAGCTCAGCCATAGGTTCCACACACAGTGAGGGTTTCCCAGGAACATCTCGACCAGATCCTAACACTTCCTTGTCCTGACCACTCACCAGGTTTATCACCAGTCTAGCATTTACGGGAGCCGCTGGGACTTCAGCTTCAGTACCTACGAGTGTGCTGGATCTACATTATCATCTGAAACATCTGTGGGTCAATGATAGAACCTGTACGTCTCCAACCGGATCTCATCTTGTATCCAGACTAGACGCCCAACAGGGAATTGGAGCCTTCTTTCAAACGTACAGTTTTCCCCACAATAAACATCTCTCACTTACATACATCATCATTACCTTCAAACATCTAGAGCTTCATTCAATTCCAACAACTATCAACACCTCAACGTTTACCTGCAACTTCTCTCCGGAGACTCCTCACATCGTCCTCAGTGTCAGATACTTTCTTCTTGAAAGCTAATTATATAGAAATATGTAGATTTTTGAAGTTATTTAACTGGAGAACAGTTATTATAGACACAATCTAATCAGTGTTGGCCATGTTTCCAAAATTCTATTCTGTACAGAGCAGATAGTGTATTTACCTTCATTGTCTTTCTTCAGTTGCTCCACGTCTTTCTCAGTGGCCGCCAGTCTGGTTCCTACGGCTGATATCTCAGCCTGTTGTGCTGTTGTTATGATGACAGGTCAATAACATACATTTAATATACCAGTACTGGTGGGGTAGTCAGTGACCACCCAGTGTTCAAGAGGGTAATACACTTGAATGAGGATACAGAGAAATACATTCGTCCCCGGTAAGAAGACAAGTGAACACTGTGGGTCTGAAAGGAGGTGCTGCCATGAAAAAGCAATGACTAAAAAAAACATGGGCGTAGCTTCACATGTAGGACTGCAGGGACACGTCCATACTGGTATTTTAGGAGGACGGGATTGTTCCCACCAATATTTGAGCAAACTTGTTTGTATCATATCGTACTATCAATGTTTAAACCAACTCTATGCAAAGCCTTTGCTTCGGTCAGGACAGGGGACGGACCAGTCCGGAGTCCAGACCTCAACGTAACTGAAAGTGTTTGGGAATATTTCGATCATTAGATGCAACAATACAACGAAGGTATAGAGAGTAAAGTGTGGAAACAAGATATTTGAGTTGTTACCATGATGTAATAAAGTGTGGGAACAAGATATTTGTGTTGCTACCATGATGTAATAAAGTGTGGGAACAAGATATTTGTGTTGCTACCATGGCTTACTAAAGAGTGGGAACAAGATATTTGAGTTGTTACCATGATGTAATAAAGTGTGGGAACAAGATATTTGTGTTGCTACCATGGCTTACTAAAGAGTGGGAACAAGATATTTGTGTTGCTACCATGGCTTACTAAAGAGTGGGAACAAGATATTTGTGTTGCTACCATGGCTTACTAAAGAGTGGGAACAAGATATTTGTGTTGCTTCCATGGCTTACTAAAGAGTGGGAACAAGATATTTGAGTGGTACCATGATGTAATAAAGTGTGGGAACAAGATATTTGAGTTGCTACCATGACTTAGTAAAGTGTGGGAACAAGATATTTGAGTTGTTACCATGACTTCGTAAAGTGTTGACAAAAGATATTTGAGTTGTGACCATGACTTAATAAAGTGTGGGAACAAGATATTACGTAATAAGTTTTGGAAACAAGATATGTCAGTTGCTACCATGATGTAATAAGCTATGAGAACAATATCGTTGTGGCCATAACTTACTAAGACGTGGGAACAAGTTGTGGCTATTATTAATAAGTCACAGGGAACTAAATAACGAAGTCCTGGCTGTGACTATGACGTAATAAGTGAGTCTGTAATTTACATTTGAGGGCATTTTCCAAAATTTGCGTAGAATTAAGATACAAAGCTCTTCATCTGTACTGTAGAAGAAATGACCCTCCACAGAAGATGACCTGAAGATTCTCAACCAAGAAACCACACGTGAACCAACAGAATGAGAGTATTCACAAACTTACATCCACCCATATGGGAAGTTAAGCAACCATGATTCTGCATATTCATCTTATCTCATGTGTTTACATTTTCCTGCTACAGAAAGAATTCTGGTTCCATTGACTTGCACTGAAAGTGAAGAAGGTTCGCGGCCTCTTCTGTAAAGTTGCAATTTTAGAAATGCTTGTTTTTCATTGGACAGCGACAAAACGACCATGACTGAAGAACAGAATAGCTGCTGTGTGTTTACTGTATAGACTGTATAGACTATAGATCACTGGAGAGAAAGTGTTCTTACCATCGTTATCGTTCTTCAGCTTCTTCACTTCATTCTCACTGGCGGCCAGTGCGTTTCTCAGGGCGGCCATCTCAGCCTTTTGTGCTGATGTGTGGAGAACAGATCAGTAAATAATGTTGAGGATGGATGATTACATAGAAATCTACTATATGTTAATGCTGTGGCAAGAAAACCCAACCGGTACTATAACGTTTGTCTGGTAGTGTATCTAAAACGTTTGTCTGGTAGTGTACTAAAACGTTTGTCTGGTAGTGTACTAAAACGTTTGTCTGGTAGTGTATCTAAAAGGTTTGACCGGTAGTGTATCTAAAACGTTTGTCTGGTAGTGTATCTAAAAGGTTTGTCTGGTAGTGTATCTAAAACGTTTGACTGGTAGTGTATCTAAAACGTTTGTCTGGTAGTGTATCTAAAAGGTTTGACTGGTAGTGTATCTAAAACGTTTGTCTGGTAGTGTATCTAAAACGTTTGTCTGGTAGTGTATCTAAAAGGTTTGTCTGGTAGTGTATCTAAAACGTTTGTCTGGTAGTGTATCTAAAACGTTTGTCTGGTAGTGTATCTAAAACGTTTGTCTGGTAGTGTATCTAAAAGGTTTGACCGGTAGTGTATCTAAAACGTTTGACCGGTAGTGTATCTAAAACGTTTGACCGGTAGTGTATCTAAAACGTTTGACCGGTAGTGTATCTAAAACGTTTGACTGGTAGTGTATCTAAAACGTTTGTCTGGTAGTGTATCTAAAACGTTTGTCTGGTAGTGTATCTAAAAGGTTTGTCTGGTAGTGTATCTAAAACGTTTGACTGGTAGTGTACTAAAACGTTTGTCTGGTAGTGTATCTAAAAGGTTTGTCTGGTAGTGTATCTAAAACGTTTGACTGGTAGTGTATCTAAAACGTTTGACTGGTAGTGTATCTAAAACGTTTGTCTGGTAGTGTATCTAAAAGGTTTGTCTGGTAGTGTATCTAAAACGTTTGACTGGTAGTGTATCTAAAACGTTTGACTGGTAGTGTATCTAAAACGTTTGTCTGGTAGTGTATCTAAAAGGTTTGTCTGGTAGTGTATCTAAAACGTTTGACTGGTAGTGTATCTAAAACGTTTAACTGGTAGTGTATCTAAAACGTTTGACTGGTAGTGTTCTAAATCGTTTGACTGGTAGTGTATCTAAAACGTTTGACTTGTAGTGTATCTAAAACGTTTGACTGGTAGTGTATCTAAAACGTTTGTCTGGTAGTGTACTAAAACGTTTGTCTGGTAGTGTATCTAAAACGTTTGACTGGTAGTGTATCTAAAACGTTTGTCTGGTAGTGTATCTAAAACGTTTGACTGGTAGTGTATCTAAAACGTTTGTCTGGTAGTGTACTAAAACGTTTGTCTGGTAGTGTATCTAAAATGTTTGACTGGTAGTGTATCTAAAACGTTTGACTGGTAGTGTACTAAAACGTTTGGCTGGTAGTGTACTAAAACGTTTGTCTGGTAGTGTATCTAAAACGTTTGACTGGTAGTGTATCTAAAATGTTTGACTGGTAGTGTATCTAAAACGTTTGACTGGTAGTGTACTAAAACGTTTGGCTGGTAGTGTATCTAAAACGTTTGACTGGTAGTGTACTAAAACGTTTGACTGGTAGTGTACTAAAACGTTTGACTAGTAGTGTATCTAAAACGTTTGACTGGTAGTGTACTAAAACGTTTGTCTGGTAGTGTATCTAAAGCGTTTGACTGGTAGTGTATCTAAAACGTTTAACCGGTAGTGTATCTAATACGTTTGACTGGTAGTGTACTAAAACGTTTAACTGGTAGTGTATCTAAAACGTTTGACTTGTAGTGTATCTAAATCGTTTGACTGGTAGTGTATCTAAAACGTTTGACTTGTAGTGTATCTAAAACGTTTGTCTGGTAGTGTATCTAAAACGTTTGACTGGTAGTGTATCTAAAACGTTTGACTGGTAGTGTATCTAAAACGTTTGACTGGTAGTGTACATCAACAAATACAAAGTTCATTGCACTTAATTACAGAAATTAAGAACCTACCCGACATTTCTTTGTTCAGAGTGTCCATCTGACTCGTCGCTTGTTTGATCAGCTTCTCCGTTTCGTTTTTCAGACCTACCAAAACAAGCAAGGCTTCCTCACTGACCTCGGAATATTCCAGACCTTAGTAGCAATGCTCAATGTGATCTGCTATATATTGCAAGTGAGTCAAACATAATCAGGTATGGAGCCGAGGGCCGTACCCTCGTTCTCCTTTTTGACGTCCTCCAGTTCCATCTTCATGTCCACCAGCATGGTTCCTTGCTGATACATGATGTATCTCAGCTGCTTCATCTCCTCTGAGAGGATTATTGGCTTCAGGACGTCCACAGCTCTGCCGCCTTGAAGGGCGCTCTGCAACAGAATCAGCGGCAGCAGCAACGAGGCGACGACGCTTCTCTTCATCTTTGGAGAAGTTCTCCTCTGACTGTGTACGGCTCACAAACCTCATAGACCCTGTGCACCGCTTCCTCACACGCTTATCTCTCCTTCCTGAAGGCGGTTCCTTCAAAGTCGGACCTTCTCAAGCTTCACTCCCTCGTGTATTGGGACACTCGCAGGAGCAGGAGCAGGAGCAGGAGCAGGAGCAGGAGCAGGCAATTCGATTGTATTTTCTACCATAATCAAACACTCAATATTCAATAGTCAATTATTTAATAACCTAATTACATCAATCCATATAGCCGTTGGTGGTGATGGTGGTGTTTACAGTGGTGGTAATAATGTTTACAGTGATGGTGGTGATGATGTTTACAGTGGTGGTGATGAAGACGTCTACAGTGGTGGTAGATCACCACCATCACCACCACTGTACACATCATCACCACCACAGTAAACACCATCACCACCACTGTAAACACCATCACCACCACTGTACACATCATTACCACCACTGTATACATCACCACCACCACTGTAAACACCATCATCACCACTGTAAACACTATCACCACCACTGTACACATCATCACCACCACTGTACACATCATTACCACCACTGTATACATCACCACCACTACTGTAAACACCATCACCACCACTGTAAAAACCATCACCACCACTGTACACACCATCACCACCACTGTACACATCATCACCACCACTGTAAACACCATCATCACCACTGTAAACACTATCACCACCACTGTACACATCATCACCACCACTGTAAACACCATCACCACCACTGTAAACACCATCACCACCACTGTATACATCATCACCACCACTGTACACATCATCACCACCACTGTAAACACCATCATCACCACTGTAAACACTATCACCACCACTGTACACATCATCACCACCACTGTAAACACCATCACCACCACTGTAAACACCATCACCACCACAGTAAACACCATCACCACCACTGTAAACACCATCAACACCACTGTAAACACTATCACCACCACTGTAAACACCATCACCACCCCTGTACATATCACCACCACTCTAAACATCATTACCATCACTGTAAACACCATCACCACTGTGAACACCATCACCACCACAGCATACACCATCACCACCACTGTAAACACTATCACCACCACTGTACACATCATCACCACCACTGTAAACATCATTACCACCACTGTATACATCATCACCACCACAGTAAACACCATCACCACCACTGTAAACACTATCACCACCACTGTACACATCATCACCACCACTGTACACATCATCACCACCACAGTAAACACCATCACCACCACTGTAAACACTATCACCACCACTGTACACATCATCACCACCACTGTAAACACCATCACCACCACTGTACACATCATTACCACCACTGTATACATCATCACCACTACTGTAAACACCATCACCACCACTGTAAAAACCATCACCACCACCGCTATAAACACCATCACCACCCCTGTACATATCACCACCACTCTAAACATCATCACCACCACTGTAAACACCATCACCACCACTGTAAACATCACCACCACCACTGTAAACACCATCACCACCACTGTAAACACCATCACCACCACTGTACACATCATTACCACCACTGTATACATCATCACCACTACTGTAAACACCATCACCACCACTGTAAACACCATCACCACCACTGTACACATCATTACCACCACTGTAAACATCACCACCACCACTGTAAACACCATCATTACCACCACTGTAAACACCATCACCACCTCTGTACACATCATTACCACCACTGTATACATCATCACCACCACTGTAAACATCACCACCACCACTGTAAACACCATCATTACCACCACTGTAAACACCATCACCACCTCTGTAAACACCATCACCACCACTGTAAACACCATATTTACCACCACTGTAAACACCATCACCACCACATCGGCTATATGGATTGATGTAATTAGGTTATTGAAGCGAGATTATGGTAGAAAATACAATCGAATTGCCCGCTCCTGCGAGTGTCCCAATACTTTTTGTCCATACAGCGTACGTCAGTCATTGTGTCTTGTTATGTAAATGTAACCTGGTTGTGAGGAAAGTTCTGAACTCTGGCCAGGATTTGCATGTAATCCAGTCTTTGATATTATGATATTATGATCTTATTCAAATCAAATGCTATTGTCCAGTTAGGACTAATTTTATTAGAGTTACACAACGTAACGTGTTGTAATTCTGGACTAGAACAACAACCCTGAAGCTGATGGACAGGATGAGTCGGTATAATGTGGAAATTCAGATAAGCGTCCTTATCAGCATCAATCAGGACGACACCCGAACAGAGCTGTTATTCGCCCTCAGCAGAAATTTATGAACTGCAAAGGTTATGAACTGTACTACTGTTAACCCTTCGTTTCCATGTTTTCATAGACCGTACTTTGCTAAACCGAAAATTAACCACTGGTTACTGATTAATTGTAACCACGACTGTAAACATAATCACCACTATACACATCACCACCACTGTAAACATCATCACCACTATACACATCACCACCGTAAACATCATCACCACTGTAAACCTCATCACCACCGTAAACATCACCACCACTGTAAACATCATCACCACTATACACATCACCACCGTAAACATCATCACCACTGTAAACATCATCACCACCGTAAACATCACCACCACTGTAAACATCATCACCACCGTACACATCACCACCACCACTGTACATAACATCACCACCATTGTAGACATCACCACCACTGTAAACATCATCACCACCGTAACATCATCACATCATCAGTAAACATGGTCTACTGGTATCTACAGTGGTGGTGATGATGTTTACAGTGGTGGTGGTGATGTTTACAGTGGTGCTGATGTTTACAGTGGTGGTGATGTTTACAATGGTGGTGATGTTATGTACAGTGGTGGTGGTGATGTGTACGGTGGTGATGATGTTTACAGTGGTGGTGATGTTTACGGTGGTGATGATGTTTACAGTGGTGATGATGTTTACGGTGGTGATGTGTATAGTGGTGATGATGTTTACAGTGGTGGTGATGTTTACGGTGGTGATGAGGTTTACAGTGGTGATGATGTTTACGGTGGTGATGTGTATAGTGGTGATGATGTTTACAGTGGTGGTGATGTGTATAGTGGTGATTATGTTTACAGTCGTGGTTACAATTAATCAGTAACCAGTGGTTAATTTTCGGTTTAGCAAAGTACGGTCTATGAAAACATGGAAACGAAGGGTTAACAGTAGTACAGTTCATAACCTTTGCAGTTCATAAATTTCTGCTGAGGGCGAATAACAGCTCTGTTCGGGTGTCGTCCTGATTGATGCTGATAAGGACGCTTATCTGAATTTCCACATTATACCGACTCATCCTGTCCATCAGCTTCAGGGTTGTTGTTCTAGTCCAGAGTTACAACACGTTGATGATGAACAGATGTAAATAATCAGACATACAATACAAAGTATCATGAGTGTGTTATTGTGAGAGAAGATCAGATCTTGATCCAGTTTGAAGAACAAAGTTAGGTTCCAGATTTCTCCTGGACGCCCCAGACATTGTATGAATGTGTTCAGTTCCTTCAGCAGCAAATCTTGATTTATCTTAATGAAGTACTGAGCAGTCAAAGCAGGTATTAGATGAGAACTGATAATAATACTGGGTTGGTTCCACATGGAGAAGCTTGGGAAGCTTCCACGTGCAACGTGAACAGTGATGCCTTCATGAAGTCTGGCTGGATTGAACCAACCAAACAAAAACTTGTGGTGCGTTTTCGATTTTATTGAACATGTGCACTAAGATATGCAAGAACTGCAACTTTGATGATGTGTTTATTTATTTGAGCCTAAAAAAACAAGATCTAATATTTTATCCAGAGCCTTCAAACCTTTGCCCATTGAGCTTGAGTAGGACGTGTAGGCTACATGGGGAAAACGAGGAAGCCGCTGAAAGTATTGCGGAGCATGGAGTCTTCGTACAGCGCGTAGTTGGCGAGGAGCCGAGTATAAACCACATCTCCGGCCTCCAGCTCCAGAGCCAGGCCGGCCGAGACGTGCCTAGCTCTGCCGTCGCTCTCGTATTCGCCCAGGTGCATCAGGTGCTGCTCGTTCTTGTACAGATGCAGTCCCATGTTGTGGCTGTTGCTGTTGTACGCGGCCGCCGTGAATCTGATGTAGTAGACCCCTCGGAGTGGAGCTCTGAAGACCCCTGCGGTTAGAGAGAGAGATGGTCGGGAAGTCACTTTCCACACATGGTGAAGCAGCTTGTTCCACCTTGAACGGTGGAGCAGGAGCCAGAACGTACCTGCAGCTCCATTTAAGGTGGAAACAGGAGAACTGGTGAAGGAGAAGCTGAGCTGATGGTGCTGGTGGTCAGTAGGAGTGAGTGTTGTAGTGTGTAAGAGTGATCTGGGGGTTTATGACGAGAGGGGCGGAGTTGAGTGTGTGGTGCTGGTTGATCCACAGGACAGTAAAAGAAAACCAAACCACAGACGTTGTGGAGCTCCTCGGTATGGAGGTCCACCAACCTCCAACACACCAGTTGTAGCTCAACACTTTAGGATGTGGTGGTTTGTTTTCTTGGTGGTTCTTAATCTGCTGCTCGATATCAGCTCATCTTTCAGTTCAGCTCAAACCTCTCTTCATCACATCAGCACCACCTCCAACATCTACTGTAACATCTCACCTCCATCTCCTCCACTCTGTTCCTCACCTCCATCTACTTTACTCTGTTCCTCACCTCCATCTCCTCCACTCTGTTCTTCACCTCTATCTCCTCCACTCTGTTCCTCACCTCCATCTACTTTACTCTGTTCCTCACCTCCATCTCCTCCACTCTGTTCCTCACCACCATCTCCTCCACTCTGTTTCTCACCTCCATCTCCTCCACTCTGTTTCTCACCTCCATTCTGTTCTTCACCTCCATCTCCCCCACTCTGTTCCTCACCTCCATCTCCTCCACTCTGTTCCTCACCTCCATCTCCTCCACTCTGTTCTTCATCTCCATTCCCTCCATTCTGTTCTTCACCTCCATCTCCTCTACTCTGTTCTTCACCTCCATCTCCTCCACTCTGTTCCTCACCTCCATCTCCTCCACTCTGTTCTTCACCTCTATCTCCTCCACTCTGTTCTTCACCTCCATCTCCTCCACTCTGTTCCTCACCTCCATCTCCTCCACTCTGTTCTTCACCTCCATCTCCTCCACTCTGTTCTTCACCTCTATCTCCTCCACTCTCTTCCTTACCTCCATCTCCTCCACTCTGTTCCTCACCTCCATCGCCTCCATCTGGGTCAGCATTGTCTCCATGATATATATAAATATATATATACGTACCTGTATATGGGTTATAAGCACTTCCGATATTCGTCAGGACTTTGCTGTAGATCAGATTAGTCTCGACACTGATAGGGCCTTTCTGTCCAGGAGGTAAACCAGCCGAGAACGCCACCTTGGGTCTCCCTGTAATTCCAGAAGAGAATTATATAAACAGCATGATGCCTGCATGTTCCACCACAAGGGAATTTCTATTAGACAAACCTGGAACCTGGTACCTGTCGAGGTTCCATGTGAAGTAAAAACTCTACCGATTACTGATTGGTCATCAGCACCACCTCCAACATCTACTGTAACATCTCACCTCCATCACCTCCAACATCTGCTGTAACATCTCACTTCCATCTCCTCCACTCTGTTCCTCACCTCCATTCCCTCCATTCTGTTCTTCACCTCCATCTCCTCCACTCTGTTCTTCACTTCCATCTCCTCCACTCTGTTCCTCACCTCCATCTCCTCCACTCTGTTCTTCACCTCCATATCCTCCACTCTGTTCTTCACCTCCATCTCCTCTACTCTGTTCTTCACCTCCATCTCCTCCACTCTGTTCCTCACCTCCATCTCCTCTACTCTGTTCCTCACCTCCATCTCCTCCACTCTAGGGTTAGGGTTAGGGTTATCCCAGAATCATGAATCCCAGAATCATGATACCCTGGTCCATGTGCGTGGGTGGTAGACATTCAGATGGTAGATCTGTATGTCATCCACATAGCAGCAAATGTTCAGCTTAAAGCAATGTTCTATGCAAGCATGAGGAAGCCTGTAGACAATAAACCAAAGGGGTCCAAGGGTTGAGCCTTGAGGAGCCCCTTGATTGACAACAGCTGTAAAAGAAGTATGGCCACCAACTGCTTTCTGTTGGAGCAATCCAGGGCCAATGGCCAGATCACTCATTGTTATGCAGATGGTGGGCACTCAATGTTTGAGAGTTCCCCAGACTTGAACCTAATTGAGCATCTGTGGGACCACCTGGATGGTGGTGTTGGCTCTATGGATCCTCCTTCACGCTCCCTCCAGCAGCTGTGGGATGCACTGCAGTCAGCATGGGTCCAGATACCTGTGACCACCTACCAGGACCTTACTGAGTCTCCCAGTCCGTCTAGCTGCAGTGGTCATTCCAGACCAGGGATGGACATAATATTTGAATATGACTGTGTATGTACTCTGCTCTACAAATTATCGGCGGGTCTATAATTCTTCATGGACGCAGCATGGCTTGAGTTATCGAACGGGAATTCCAACTTTATGGAGCGTTTCATTATAAACATCCTAGTTGGAGGTCCGAATTCCAAGTATGGATCATCGGTTTTAAAGTGTAAGCACTTACCTTCAACCTCGCTCTTCAGCTTTTCCAGCTCACCCTTGACGGCCGAGAGGGCACCTTCCTGCGCTTGGAACAACAAATGCAAAGCCTTTTAAAACCTTCATAAACAACTTGCTATGAAAAAAAAGTATGTTGCTGATGAGGTTTCACAACATCTCAGCATCTTCTGTTGTTCCACCTCACTTGTGGTTGAAAGGGAGACAAAAGCTACAACATCTCTGTCACTAAGGGGGCACTCTGGCTAAGCTAACCATCGCTTGAACTTGTTGTAAACAAGCCCACTCAGTCTGAGATCTTCTAGTTGAGGAAGGGGGGGGTAACATTGTTTGGCAAATTGTTCAGTCATGGACTGGCGGTTAGGAACCAGCCTTGTGACCAGAAGGTCATCGGTTCAATCCCCATACAGACAGGACACGACTGAAGTGCCCTTGAGCAAGGCACCTAACCCCCAAACGGTTCCAGGGCAGTGTAGATAAGGCTGCCCACTGCTCTGGGCAAGCGTGCTCACTGCCCCCTAGTGTGTGGGTGCTACGCTGCATGGAAGTCAAATTCTAGAACCACAGAAATAATGAAATCTTACAAACCAGTAAGGCCAAGAGATGCAATGCTGTTAAATGTTAAAGGATTTACACTGAAAGGCCTCGTCTAAACATCTGACTGTATTTCATACAAAACTAAGCTGAATGTTGACATATTCTGGTGGTCCAGGTGTCGTCCACCCGGAGACAATAGACCTCTTACCTGCATTCTCTTTCTTCAGACTGTCCATCTCTTTCTCGCGTCCTGCCAGTCTGGCCTCCAGAGCTGTCGTGAGTAAAATACCCAAAATATTAGCAGCTTCTTCCACACAAAGGCAAGCAATGACAAATCCTGGATTTCCATTTTGAAAAATTTAGGCAAAACGTCTCTTGAATTATTAAATTCTACGTCCGAAATAGTAACTTTACAGTAGAAGCCAAAAATAGTCAATAATATGCATAGGGTTTTTAATGAATAGCGGGACGTGTACAGTGGTGGTCTTGTGTTGAAGGCTGCTGGTAAAATGGTGGACGTCCAGCAGTGACCACCGGGTCCAGTCTAGTATGTACGGTCTTATATGCAGCCAGTGATTCTTTGTCTGTCTGAATGTTCTGGAAGTGTTTCCATAACAAACTTCATCTTTAACAAGTCCTGGTTTGTGCTACTATCCTAGTATAGGATCTCTAGAAGGATACTATCAAGGTAAAAGGTCTCAACGTCCACCTGCTTGTTGCAGGTTAAACATCTCAAATGCATCAGGCGTTTTGACTAATGGGTATCCTGTGAATCCCAACCACGTAAAACAATAGCAGTAGATCACCTGTGTTCTCCTTCTCCATGTAGCTCACCTTCACCTTCAGCTCAGCTAAAGTGGTTCCCTGTTGATAGACCAGATCATTGAGCTGCTTCAGTCCATCAGGGCAGTCCTGAGACTTGGCAGGAACCTCAGCCTCCTGTTGGCTGCTCTGAAGCAGTAGCAGCATCAGAGCCACGACGAGACCAGCAGTTCTCTCCATTGGCACTGCTTCTGAGCTCTCTGCCTGGTCAGGCACTGCGCTAACAGGTTCCTGTGTAAGACCTGAGGTGCTGTGAGTCCAAAGGCAGGCTTTCAATAACGATGCAGCAGTGCTGTTGTCAGGATCACGTCAGTGTGGCAAGTCTGCGACCAAATGTTTCTAAATGTGACCAAAGTTCAGGTCAATGATTAAACTCAAAAAAAGCCCAGGACTAAGGTTAATAATTGTCATACACTATACCAGTAAGAGTTCTGGAGTTTGATCCCCCTTCCAGGAAACCCCCCTACACTATGTTAGTAATAGTCCTGGGGTTTGATTCTCCACCTGGGCAACCATCCTACACTATACCATCAAGAGTCCACCTGGGTAACCCCCATACACTATACCCATAAAAGTTGGACAACCAACCATCCTACACTATACCATCAAGAGTCCACCTGGGTAACCCCCCTACACTATGTTAGTAATAGTCCTGGGGTTTGATTCTCCACCTGGGCAACCATCCTACACTATACCAACAAGAGTCCTGTGACTTGATTACCCAGCTGGGTAACCCCCATACACTTTACCCCATAAAAGTTTTGGGGTTGGATTCTCCATCTGGACAACCATCCTGCACTGTAGCAATAAGAGTCTTGTGGTTCAATTCCCCACCTGGGTAACTTGTCTACAATATACAAATAAGATTCCTGAGGTTTGATTACCCACCTGGTAACTGCCCCAACACCGTACACATAAGAGCCTTGGGGTTCGATTCCCCCACCTGGGTAACCCCTCCTACACCATACCAATAAGAGTCCTGGGGTTCGATTGCCCTCCTGGGTAACCTCTCCTACCCTATACCAATAAGATTCTTTGGGTTTAGTTCCTCACCTGGGTGACCACCTTACACTATTCCAATAAGAGTCCTGAGGTTTGATTACCCACCTGGGCAAGCATCCTACACTATACCTTCAGCAATGCGTCAAGCTTCAACACTGGACTCTGGAGTGGCGTCAAGCTCCACCACTGGACTCCAGAGTGGCGTCAAGCTCCAACACTGGACTCTGGAGAGGGGTAAAGCTCCACCACTGGACTCCGGAGTGGCATCAAGCTCCATCATTGGACTCCGGAGTGGCGTCAAGCTCCAACACTGGACTCCGGAGAGGGGTAAAGCTCCAACACTGGACTCTGGAGTGGCG
>CM038726.1:3309045-3374045 GCA_021613375.1 Megaleporinus macrocephalus
GATACGATATATACACTCATTGACTGTATAGACGATACGATATATACACTCATTGACTGTATAGATGATATGATATATACACTGACCTGAATCTCTTCCTGGTACATCTTCATGCTCAGGTCACTTTTAGTGCGTGACCTCCGGCCCAGGAACACTAAACTAGGGTGCTGAGATCAAAGGGAAAGCAGCATTACCCAGCATGCACCACACGCCAATCTATAAATGTGTTCGTTAGGGAAAGTGTACGGGTGTGAACGAGCCTCACCCCACTCCTGTCCATGGCCACACACATTTCCTGCAGGGAGCTGACGCTGGTTCCAGCGAGCGAGTGCTTGTAGAGCTCCAACGTCTGCAGAGCTTCAGCACGAGTGACCTCCGCCTCGAACACGATCCCCTTCTCGTCTGCAACACATACAGTCACGCCGACGGTTCTCAACAACAAACTGAGCAGATACTCTACCGCCAACGGTACAGCTGTACAGCCAGAAGTTCTCCACCGCTCAGGAGGAGCTTCCGAGGAGGTCTCAGATCTCAGAAAATGAAGGAAAGAGTTAGAAACCCGAACCCAGAGCTTCAGCAGCTCACTGAGACTCCTAACAACCACCTGGAAGACCTGCTGGACCCACCACCACTGTTCCAGTCAGATAAACAACACTTTGATCTTGGGAGAACATCAAGCTCCTCATTCAGATCTGAGAACATCCACAGGTGTTTCTGTCCATCCTTCCACTCTGAGAAGACCCCTCAACACTATGGGTCTGAAAGGATATGTAGCTGTACTGTAGTGGGCAGTCTCTGACTGGAAGAGGGGGGTCTCTGACTGGAAGAGGGGGGTCTCTGACTGGAAGAGGGTGGTCTCTGACTAGAAGAGGGTGGTCTCTAACTAAAAGAGAGTGGTCTCTAACTAAAAGAAAGTGGTCTCTAACTAAAAGAAAGTGGTCTCTAACTGTAGTGGGTGGTCTCTGACTGTAATGAGTCATCTCTTAATGTAGTGGGCAGTCTCTGACTGGAAGAGGGGGGTCTCTTACTGGAAATGGATGGTCTCTAACTAAAAGAAAGTGGTCTCTAACTAAAAGAGAGTGGTCTCTAACTAAAAGACAGTGGTCTCTGACTAGTGGGTGGTCTCTGACTGTAGTGAGTCATCTCTTAATGTAGTGTGCAGTCTCTGACTGGAGGAGGAGGGTCTCTGAACGGAAGGGGGTGGTGCCTGACTGAAAGAGGATGGTGCCTGACAGAAAGAGGGTGGTCTCTGACTGTAGTGGGTGATTCCTAACTGGAAGAGGGTGGTCTCTGACTGTAGTGGGTGGTACCTGACTGGACAAGGGTGGTCTCTGACAGTAGTGGGTGGGCTCTGACAGTAGTGGGCGGGCTCTGACAGTAGTGGCTGGTTTCTGACTGTAAGGGGGTGGGCTCTGACAGTAGTGGGCGGGCTCTGACAGTAGTGGCTGGTCTCTGACAGTAGTGGGTGGGCTCTGACAGTAGTGGGTGGGCTCTGACAGTAGTGGCTGGTTTCTGACTGTAAGGGGGTGGGCTCTGACAGTAGTGGGCGGGCTCTGACAGTAGTGGCTGGTCTCTGACAGTAGTGGGCGGGCTCTGACAGTAGTGGCTGGTTTCTGACTGTAAGGGGGTGGGCTCTGACAGTAGTGGGCGGGCTCTGACAGTAGTGGCTGGTCTCTGACAGTAGTGGGCGGGCTCTGACAGTAGTGGCTGGTCTCTGACAGTAGTGGGTGGGCTCTGACAGTAGTGGGTGGGCTCTGACAGTAGTGGGTGGGCTCTGACAGTAGTGGCTGGTTTCTGATTGTAGTGAATTTCAATTCTGAAATCTGAGACCGTATGATGCACTGAATCGTTTCCTACAGTAAACTACGCTGGTAGGTGGGACACTGAGACCCCCGGTGTGTATGATATATAGAAATTGTGTGCGGAACCTTCCGGGTCGTCCAGCGGTTCCCTGTTCTTCCGGCTGTAGTTCATCCGGAACACGAAGGCGTCGAGGATGAAGGCCACGATTATAGTCATGACAACCTGCAACAGGACCAGACCACAATGTGTCAATCAATCAATTACACACACACACACATATACATACATACATAAAACACATTATATATATATATATATATACACACACAAAGACACACACACACACACACACACATATATATACACATACACACACACACACACATACATATATATACACATACTCACCATAGTAACAATGTAGAAGGTCATGAAGTACAGCCGGCTCCAGTGTGTTGTCTGTGATGTCACACCCTCCTGCACAACACACACACACACACACACACACCGTGGTTACGTTCCAGCAACAGACTTTACACCCACACAGTAGTCTGTAATGCGCTGGTTACGTCTTTAGACGTCCAGACGCGCTTACCATAGTGATGTACCAGTTATTCACCACGGTCAGCTCGAACAGGGTCACTGCGGAAACAAAGACAAGCGAGAAGCTGAACGACTGCTGGGGGGGGAGGGGGGGGGGGGGGAGTCGGGAGAGCTGCTGTGAGGGGGTCTGTGTGTGCGGAAACCCACCGAAGCTGCTGAGAATGTTGTTGAAGTTGTTGAGATAGTAGTAGCCCTCCTCCAGGACGGTGCGGTTGCCGATGGTGACGTTGACCTGGCGGTAGGCGTCGGCGACGGTGCTGGTGCTGGGAAAAAAACGGTAGAGTTAGACGTTCCGTTACGTCGTGACCGTTAACGTTACTCACGAGCGCACGACTCCGGGCCACGGAACCCGCAGAGCTCACTTGCAGCAGTTGGGGTAGATGACGTCGGCGAAGAACTCCATCCCCACGATGGCGAAGGAGTAGTAGAAGATGATGAGAGTCAGACCCAGACTGGAGAGGAGAAAACCAACGGGACACATGACACATACAACCCAGTTCCAAGAGACGTTCCGAGACCCCCACAGGACCACCACAGAGCAGGTACTGTCCAGACAGCAGTGTCCTGTGGGCGGCGCCCCGTGTCCACTGATGAAGGACTAGATGAGCTACTGTCTCTGACTTTACATCTACAAGGTGGACCAGCAAGTAGTAGGAGTGTCTAATAGAGTGGACAGTGAATGACCCACCTCCCTAATAGTAGCTGCTCTGTGGTGGTCCTGTGGGGGTCCTGATCAGAGTAATAATGTATACAGAGATTCAGATGAACTACAGTCTTTAAGGATGTTTTGTAACTGAGCTTAAAGCTCCCCCACCTGGCCATGCGTGGGAACAGCTCAAACATGGTGTCCAGCACATTCCGGTATCGCTGCTTGATCTTAAACAACCTGTGAAGATACAGGAGATCAGTATGTTGATATCTTGTATATATATATATATATATATATATATATATATATATATATACATATATATATATATATATATACACTTCTTATTTTATTTATATATATATACACTTCTTATTTTATTTATATATATATACACTTCTTATTTTATTTATATATATATATACACTTCTTATTTTATTTATATATATATACACTTCTTATTTTATTTATATATATATATATATATATATATATATATATATACATACACACACACACACACACACACACACTTATTATTATATACTACATATATACTATATATATACTATATATATATATACATATATACACACTTATTATATACTATATATACACACTTATTATTATATTATATATATAATATATATATAAAATACACTTACTATTATATACTATATATATATACACACATATTATTATATACTATATATATATATATATATATATACACTTCTTATTATATACTATATATATACACATACTTATTATTATATACTACATATACACACTTATTATTATATACTATATATATACACTTATTATTATTATTATATACTATATATATATATACACTTATTATTATATACTATATATATATATATATATATATACATATATATATATATACACACACACACACACACACACACACATTATATAATATATATATATATATATATATATATATATATATATATATATATATATATATATATATATATATACATACTTATTATATACTATCTATATATATATATAATTATTATTATATACTATATATGAACTTATTATATATATATACACTTATTACATACATACATACATATATATATAAAGAACTCACCGTAGAAGCTGAAGGGGCCTCAGCACCACGATGAAGTAGAAGGGCTCCATGTGGAAGGCCAGAGCAATCAATCCCAGAAAGGCAAAGACGGTAACCGAGAAATCGAACCTTGGAGAGAAAACAGAGCACATGATTGGCAGGGAGTCCGAGAGGGACGGGTCAGGGGTCTGTCTGCGGGTGGGCGGGGGCTCTTACAGGTTCCAGCCGGAGCTGAAGTAAGCGACCGGACCGAGTCCCGTGATCTTCAGCAGGACCTCCACGCCGTAAACTAGAAACAAGGCCAGAGCAGAAAATCAGTGAACAGCCCTGTACGTATACAATCAGACCTGATATCACAGCTAGCTCAGACAACTAGACAACCCGGACAGAGCGCCCTCTGGTGGTCATATGTAGACATGGACACGAGAGATGCTGAAGCTGTCAAGTGAAACAAGGAGCTACAGACCAATTATATCACCACGACTTCACTCAGAGTTTAGCAGCAGCGGCTACTATCATGCTAACGAAATGCTAAAGGCTAAACGCTAATCCCAGTGAAACGCAGTGAAACTAACTTCCTAGCGCACTCGTTACCTCACGTTCTTGTTGAAGGGTCTCTTCGTGACTCACTCAGAGCAGATGCTCAATCTCTAATCCACAGGCATACTGACCCGCACTCGTCTATTCATGGTCGTTTATTCATCCCTCGTTCCTCCCATAGAGTTCCATTCATTTTCAGACAAACCCAAACATTAGGTTTTGTTCAACCTACAGACACCAAACTGGCTGTACTCACTCAGGGCAGATGCTCAACCTCTAATCCACACACATACTGACCCGCACTCGTCTATTCATGGTCGTTTATTCATCCCTTGTTCCTCCCATAGAGTTCCATTCATTTTCAGACAAACCCAAACATTAGGTTTTGTTCAACCTACAGACACCAAACTGACAGTACTCACTCAGGACAGATCCCCAACCTCTAATCCACAGACACACTGACCCGCACTCATCTTTTCATGGTCGTTTATTCATCCCTCGCTACTCCCATAGAGTTCCATTCATTTTCAGACAAACCCAAACATTAGGTTTTGTTCAACCTACAGACACCAAACTGGCTGTACTTACTCAGGGCAGATGCTCAACCTCTAATCCACACACATACTGACCCGCACTCGTCTATTCATGGTCGTTTATTCATCCCTCGTTCCTCCCATAGAGTTCCATTCATTTTCAGACGAACCCAAACATTAGGTTTGGTTCAACCTACCGACACCAAACTGACAGTACTCGCTCAGAGCAGATGCTCAACCTCTAATCCACACACATACTGACCCGCACTCGTCTATTCATGGTCGTTTATTCATCCCTTGTTCCTCCCATAGAGTTCCATTCATTTTCAGACAAACCCAAACATTAGGTTTTGTTCAACCTACAGACACCAAACTGACAGTACTCACTCAGGACAGATCCCCAACCTCTAATCCACAGACACACTGACCCGCACTCATCTTTTCATTGTCGTTTATTCATCCCTCGCTACTCCCATAGAGTTCCATTCATTTTCAGACGAACCCAAACTTCATGGTTTCGTTCAACCTACAGACACCAAACTGTCTGTACTCACTCAGGGCAGATGCTCAACCTCTAATCCACACACATACTGACCCGCACTCGTCTATTCATGGTCGTTTATTCATCCCTCGTTCCTCCCATAGAGTTCCATTCATTTTCAGACGAACCCAAACATTAGGTTTGGTTCAACCTACCGACACCAAACTGACAGTACTCGCTCAGAGCAGATGCTCAACCTCTAATCCACACACATACTGACCCGCATTCGTCTATTCATGGTCGTTTATTCATCCCTCGTTCCTCCCATAGAGTTCCATTCATTTTCAGACGAACCCAAACCTTATGGTTTCGTTCAACCTACAGCCTCCAAATTTCATGTACTCGCTCGAGGCAGAAAAGGTTGCTTAGAACCCCTTCGCTACATGTTGTGATGCATTATGGGTGATGGACAGTGAGCTATACCGGGAATGGAACGTACCACTGAGATTTCGTACCACTCTACAAAGTGTAGTCAGACCTACTTGTAAGGAAGACGATGTAGTTCCAGGGTACTTGCTGGGACCAGGAGAAATCACCTGAGGAGAAAAGCCCACACACACACATACATCAGTAACACACCCACTGCTGGGAAACATGAAGTAGAAGAAGAAGATCTGGTGGTCTTACTGTTCAACATGTTGGTCTCCACCAGAATCCAGACTCCGTTGACGGCTACGACAATATCTGCAGAAACATCAGCTCATAAACCTTATGGATGAACCTTCCTACCAAGCTAGAGATAGATTATGACCAGTCTAGTGGGGTTAGTGAGCGCAGGGGACCACTGGGAGTTCCACTAATGTCCAGCATCTCTACTGGTCCACCTTTGCTATTCAAAGTATGAAGTGAATGAGAACTTACAAATGGTGTACTGAAAGGCTTTGGACTTCACCACAAGATTGATCCCTGTGAGAGGAGAACGCAGTGGTCAGCGGTTTGTACATACCCCAGAACTCCATTCCCTCTAGCCGAGGTCAGGTCAAGAAGATAAACCAAGACGTTGATCAAATAGAGTAAAGGAAACCTTTAAAAATGAGGAAGGCCGTGTGAGGAAGATCATCGAACCAGTGCTCCCCGCTACGCCGAGCCTGGCACACATACAGACGCGTACATGAATCATTCCAATCGAATCCAAACTCAAACCATTCAAACCGAGTCCAGGTTTCATCTACAGTCCTGTGCAACAGCCGGAGACCTACAGAGAACGTTCAACTCCTGACAACCACCCGGAAGACCTGCTAGACCCACCAACACTGACCCTGGGGCAGTCCAGAGTCCAGAGCTCAGATTGGCAGAAAAAGCTAAACCAGCTTCTGAGACTGAACTCTGAAGGTGAGACTCTTTCAGGAACTGAAAGAATGGACGCTGTAATGAAGGTAAAGCGCGATAATAAAGCTGTAATAAAGCTGTAATAAAGCTAAGTAGCTGTAATAACCTTGTATTAAAGGTAAAGAACAGAAATGAATCAGTAATGAAGCTGTAAATAGCTGTAATAAAGCTGTAATAAA
The DNA here is from genome assembly GCA_021613375.1 of Megaleporinus macrocephalus. Classification (NCBI taxonomy): domain Eukaryota; kingdom Metazoa; phylum Chordata; class Actinopteri; order Characiformes; family Anostomidae; genus Megaleporinus; species Megaleporinus macrocephalus. The sequence goes on from CM038726.1 coordinate 3,316,328, forward strand.
GCTAAATACCTGTAATAAAGCTAAACAGCTGCAATAAAGCTGTAATAAAAGTAAAGAGCTGTAATAAAACTAATAGCTGTAATAAAGCTGTAATAAAAGTAAAGAGCTGTAATAACATTGTATTAAAGGTAAAGAACAGAAATGAATCAGTAATGAAGCTGTAAATAGCTGTAATAAAGCTGTAATAAAGCTAAATACCTGTAATAAAGCTAAACAGCTGTAATAAAGCTGTAATAAAGCTAAATACCTGTAATAAAGCTAAACAGCTGCAATAAAGCTGTAATAAAAGTAAAGAGCTGTAATAAAACTAATAGCTGTAATAAAGCTGTAATAAAAGTAAAGAGCTGTAATAAAACTAATAGCTGTAATAAAGCTGTAATAAAGCTAAATACCTGTAATAAAGCTAAACAGCTGTAATAAAGCTGTAATAAAGCTAAATACCTGTAATAAAGCTAAACAGCTGTAATAAAGCTGTAATAATAGTAAACACCTGTAATAATGCTAAACAGCTGTATTAAAGCTGTAAAAGCTAAATAACTGTAATAAAGCTGTAATAAAGGTAAACAAAGCTGTAATAAAGCCTGTAATAAAGCTGTAATAAAGCTAAGTAGCTGTAATAAAGCCTGTAATAAAGCTAAAGGGCATTAATAAAGCTGTAATAAAGCTAAATAGCTGTAATAAAGCTGTAATAAAGCTGTAATAAAGCTAAAGGGCTGTAATAAAGCTAAATAGCTGTAATAAAGCTGTAATGAAGTTAAATAGCTGTAATGAAGCTGTAATGAAGCTAAATAGCTGTAATAAAGCTAAAGAGCTTTAATAAAACAGTAATAAAGCAGTAATAAAGCTAAATAGCTGTAATAAAGCTAAAGAGCTTTAATAAAACAGTAATAAAGCAGTAATAAAGCTAAATAGCTGTAATAAAGCTGTAATAAAGTTAAATAGCTGTAATGAAGCTGTAATAAAGCTAAATAGCTGTAATAGAGCTAAATAGTTGTAATAAAGCTAAAGAGCTTTAATAAAACAGTAATAAAGCAGTAATAAAGCCAAATAGCTGTAATAAAGCTGTAATGAAGCTGTAATAAAGCTGTAAGGAAGCTGTAATGAAGCTAAAGAGCTTTAATAAAACAGTAATAAAGCTAAAGCTGTAATAAAGCTGTAATAAAGTTAAATAGCTGTAATGAAGCTGTAATGAAGCTGTAATGAAGCTAAAGAGCTTTAATAAAACAGTAATAAAGCAGTAATAAAGCTAAATAGCTGTAATAAAGCTGTAATAAAGCTGTAATAAAGCTGCAATAAAGTTAAATAGCTTTAATGAAGCTGTAATGAAGCTAAAGAGCTTTAATAAAACAGTAATAAAGCAGTAATAAAGCTAAATAGCTGTAATAAAGCTGTAATAAAGCTGTAATAAAGTTAAATAGCTGTAATGAAGCTGTAATAAAGCTGTAATAAAGCAGTAATAAAACAGTAATAAAGCTAAATAGCTGTAATAAAGCTGTAATAAAGTTAAATAGCTGTAATGAAGCTGTAATAAAGCTGTAATAAAGCAGTAATAAAACAGTAATAAAGCTAAATAGCTGTAATAAAGCTGTAATAAAGTTAAATAGCTGTAACGAAGCTGTAATAAAGCTGTAACAAAGCAGTAATAAAGCTAAAAAGTACATAGTCGATTCTTAAGCTTGCCCGATTGGTGGTCTCAGACTGCTGCACAGGACGATGTAGAACACACCTGTACCTGAAACATGTCTGCTACACGTACCTTCCACTTGAGGCCCATCACCTCGTAGATCTTGTAGAAGTCCTGGAGGCTGAAACCCAAACACAGTGTGTGACGCAGGACGCCTGACTGTATTCGGCACGAGCGTGTACGCCTGTGTGTGTGTGTGTGTGTGTGCCCACCTGAGCGTGGCGGTGCCCGCCTGGTTGAGGGCTTTGAAGGTGAGGAAGCGGTCGCGGGCGCTCATACGGGGCCGGTAGAACCGGAGCAGGCCGTCGAACTGTTTCAGCGAGACCCCGTCCGGCCTCTGCGGCACAAACACAGACAGACGTGAGGAACTGAAGCGCCGAGGACTCGGCCGGCGGGTGGGCGGGCAGGGGGGCGGGGCTTACCTGGCGGCTAACCAGCAGCTGGAAGGCGTGCTCGATGGCGGAGCGCTTGTGCAAAAGGAGGGACTTAAACTTCACCTTCTCTACGCCGTTAAAGGTGTCGAAGACCACCGCCAGGAGCTGCACAGGGGGGCAAACATTATTATCATCTGTACACACTTCATACTGACCACCTCCTTATATCTCTTATATCAGCTCCACTGACCATACAGGACCTCTCTCCACTGTCCTCTGCGTATCAGCTCCAGCTGAGCCAACTGACCTCCCTCCTGTCCCTCTGTATCACTCCACTGACGCTACAACCTCGCACTCACAGTCCACTGTATCACTCCACTACATACAGGACCTCCACTCACTGTCCACTGGGATCACTCCATGACCATACAGGACCTCCACTCCACTGGCCACAGTATCAGCTCGCTGACCATACAGAGACCTACACTCTCCTGTCCTTTCGTATCAGCTCCACGACCATACTGAATCCTCCACACACTGTCCACTGTACACTCCGGCTGACATACAGACCTCCACTCACTTCCACTGTATCAGCCCACTGACCAAACAGAACTCCACTCACGTCCCTGTATCACTCCTCTGACCATACAGACCTCCAGTTCCCCTCACTGTCCCACCTGTATACAGCTCCACTGACCATACAGGACCTCCACTCACTGTCCAATGTATCAGTCCACTGGACAATACAGGAACTTCCACACACTGTCCACTGTTATCAGCTCATGACCATACAGGAGATCCATCACTGTCACTGTATCAGCTCCATGACCATACAGGACCTCCACTCACTGTACACATTGTATCAGCTCCTTGACCATGCAGGGACCTCCAAATTCACTGTCCCTGTATCCAGACTCCATGACCATGCAGACCTCCACTCACTGTCCACTGTATCAGCTCCACTGACCATACACGGACCTCCACTACTGTCCACTGTATACAAGCTCCATGGACCATACAGGACCTCACTCACGTCCACTGTATCAGCTCCACTGACCATACAGGACCTCCACTCACTGTCCACTGTATCAGCTCCTCGGGACCCTACCAGGACATCCATCACTGTCCACTGTATTCAGCTCCCACTGACCATACAGGACCTCCACTCACTGTCCACTGTATCAGCTCCAACTGGACCTACAGGACATCCACTCACTGTCCCACTGTATTCAGCTCCTCTGACCAGTACAGGTCTCCACTCAACGTCCACTGTAGCAGCTCCACCTGACCATACGGACCTCCACGCACTGTCCTACTGTATCATCCACTGATCCATCAAGGACCTCCACCACGTCCTCTGTATACTCTCCACTGACCCATGCAGGACCTCCACTCACTGTCCACTGTATCTCTCCACGGGACATACAGGAACCCTCACTCTCTGTCCACTGTATCATCTCCACTACCATACAGGACCTTCGCCACGCACTGTCTCACTTGTATCAGCACCACTGACCCTACAGACCGCCACGCACTGTCCCTGTATCAGCTGTGCAGCAGCAGATGAGAATCCTGTCTACTGACTTTCACAATCTACAAGGTGGACCTGCAAGTAGTGGGAGTGTCTAATAGAGGTCGGACGTGGAGTGGAAACAGTGTTTAAAAAACTCCAGCAGCAGCCCTCCTGCTGTGTCTGATCCACTCACACCAGCACCACGTCAGTGTCACTGCAGTGCTGTGTTGGTCCTGTGGGGGTCCTGATCATTAGAGAACAGAGTAATAAAGTGGTCAGTGGATGGTCAGTGGAGCTGGTAGACTGGACGGTGATGAGTAAACAGAAGTAAACAAACCAGGTTCATGATGAAGTACAGCTCGATGGAGAGATAAACAATGAAGAAGACACACGACCAGCGGTTCCGCGAGTACGCCGGCATCATGACGTCAGGAAAACTGTCAGAAACACAAACGCAATCTTCATAATAATAATACTTATAATAATAATAACAATAATAAATAGCAATAAAAATAATACATCATCATAATAATAATAAATAATAATAAATAATAATAATAATAAATAATAATTATCAGAAATATACAGACAGGAATGAAGGGACACTTACTTTGCAGTGGTCAGCAACACGAACAAACTGACGATGCTGTTTTCCAGCGTGTTAAAATACTGTGTGGAGAGAGACAGAGAGAGAGAGAGAGAGAGATGGAGAGAGACAGAGAGAGAGAGACAGAGAGAGATTAGAGAGAGAGTGAGAGAGACGATAGAGAGACAGAGAGAGATAGAGAGAGTTGAGAGAGAGACAGAGAGAGATGGAGAGAGAGAGAGAGATAGAAGAAGTTGAGAGAGAGAGAGACAGAGAGAGATAGGAGAGAGTAGAAGAGACAGATGAGAGAGAGACAGAAGAGTGAGAGAGAGACGGAGAGAGGAGAAGAGAGAGAGGACAGGAGAGAGACAGAGAGAAGAGTGAGAGAGAGAATAGAGAGGGTAGAGAGAGAGAGAGAGAGACAGAGGAGATGAGAGAGAGGAGAGACAGAGAGAGATGAGAGAGAACCACTAGAGAGATGAGAGAGAGAGACTGATGAGAGAGAGAGGACGGAGAGAGACGAGAGAGACAGAGAGAGAGAGAGAGAGAACGGCAAGAGAGTAGAGGAGAGACAGAAGAGAGAGAGAGAGGACAGAGAGAGAGAGAGAGAGAGAGAGAGAGAGGACGAGATGTGAAAGGACAGAAGGACGAGAGAGAGGAGGAGAGACAGAGAGAGGGAGAGAGAGAGCAGGGACAGATGAGAGAGACATAGAGAGTGAGAGAGAAAGAGAGAGAGGACTAGAGGACGAGAGATACTAGGAGTGGGAGAAGAGGTGAGGAGAGAGAGAGAGGAGGAGACAGCAGCAGGAGAGAGAGAACGAGAGAGGAGGAGTGAACAGAGAGAGGTAGAGAGGAGAGAGAGGAGGAGAGAAGGAGACAGAGGAGAGAGACAGAGAGAGCGAGTAGAGAGACAGGAGAGAGAGGGAGAGGTGAGCGAGTGAGAGAGAGAGAGAGAGAGAGTGAGGAGAGAGAAGAGGAGAGAGGGCAGAGAGAGAGAGAGACGGAGGAGGTAGAGATGTAGAGGAGAGAGAGAGAGAGAGAGGGTGAGAGTGAGGGAGGAGGAGGGCGTCGGAAGGGAGGGGAGGAGAGTATGGGGGGAGAAGAGAGAGGAGAGAGAGAGTGGGAATGGAGGAATGAGTGGTGGAGGACGTGAGGGATATGAGACGAGAGGAGGTGAGAGAAGGATAAGGGAGAGTGAGGAAGGGGGCTCGGAAAGAGAGGGAGAGAGTTAGAGAGGATTAGAGCGAGAGAGAGTAGAGGAGACGGTGAGGAAGTGACATGAGCTCAGGTATGACGTAGAGAGAGACAGATGGAAGAGGAGCGAGCGGCTGGAGAGAAGAAGGAATCGGGCATGGGGGAGATGAGAAGGAGCGTGGAGGGAAGTAGTCGGAAAGGGGGGAAAGAAGAGGGGGGAGAGAAGAGCAAGAAGAAAGGAATGGAGACGAGATCGGATGGAAGTAGAGCGAGGAGAAGGAGGAGAGGGAGTGAGATGAAAGAGAGGAGAGAGAGAGAGGGTAGGAGGAGATAATAGGGAGAGAGTGAAGAAGAGAGAGAGAGAGGAGACGAGATGGAGGAGAGAGAGGAGGATGAGCGATATAGAGTAGAGACGCGAACGAAGAGAGGATAGGGAGAGGAGGAGATAGATAGACGGATGAGAGACGGAGTATGAATGTGAGAGACGACGTTGAGGAGGGGATTGAGAGTTGCAGAGAGAGGAGAGCAAAGATGACAGTGAGATGAGAAGACAAGATGAGACGAGAGGGTAGACAGAGAAGAGAGAGAGAGGGAGGAAGGGAGGGAGTGAGCGAGAGGAGAGAGACGGCCAGAGTGGGAGATGCAGAGATGAGCGAGAGGGGAAAACGAGAGAGAAGAAGAGAGGAGAGAGAGTGGCAGAGAGAGAGAGGCAGAGGAGGAGAGAGAGAGAGAGACAGAGAGAGACAGACAGAGACTGAGGAAAGAATGGAGTGAGATGAGAGAGAACAGGAGAGAGACAGAGAGAGAGAGATGAGAGGAGAGAGAAGAGACGATGGGAAGAGAACGAGAGAGAGGAGACAGAGAGAGGGGGAGAGAGAGAGAGAAAAGACAGAGAGAGGAGAGAGGATGGAGGAGGTAAATAGAAAGACAGAGAGAGAGGCACGATGGGAGAGAGAGAGGGAGAGAGGGATGAAGAGAGAGAGACAGAGAGAAGAGAGAGACAGAGGAGAGACTGAGAAGGAGAGAGAAGAGAGAATGAGAGAGAGACAGAGAGAGAGACGAGAGGAAGAGAGAAGGCAGAGAGAGAGGGAGAGAGAGAGGAGATGAAGAGAGTTCAGGTGAGAGAGGTGTGAGAGGGTGAGAGAGACGAGAGAGAGTGGGAGGCAGAGAGAGAGAGAGAGTGAGGAGACCGAGCAGAGAGGGGAGAGGAGAGAGAGAGAGGAGAGAGAGGAGAGTAGGGAGGTGAGAGAGAGAGAGAGAGAGAGGAGAGTGAGAGAGAGACGGCAGAGAGAGAGGAGAGAGAGAGAGATGAGAAGAAGTGAGAGAGTGAGAGAGAGACAGAGAGAGAGAGAGAGAGGAGAGAGAGAGGGAGGGAGTGGGGGAGAGAGAGAGAGAGAGAGAGAGATGGAGAGAGGGAGGGAGGGAGGGAGAGAGAGAGAGAGAGAAGACAGACATGAGAGACGAGAGGAGAGGGAGGGAGTGGAGAGGGAGGAAGGGAGAGAAGGGAGAGGGAGAGAGGGAGGAAGAGAGAGAGGGAGGGAGGAAGGGAAGAGAGAGGGAGGGAGTGGAGGGAGAGAGAGAAGGAGAGAGGAGGAGAGAGAGAAATAGAGAGAGAGGGAGGGAGAGGGGAGGAAGGGAGAGAGAGGGAGGAAGGGGAGAGGGAGGGAGGAAGGGAGATAGGGAGGGGGGAGGGAGGGAGGGAGAGAGAGAAGGAGAGGTGAGAGAGATGAGAAATAGAGAGAGGGAGAGACAGAGAGGGTGGAAGAGAGAGAAAAAGTGAGAGAGAGAGAGAGAGAGAGAGAGAGAGAGGGAGGAAGAGGAGAAAATATATATATATCATATATATATATAGTGAGAGAGAGAGAGAGAGAGAGGGAGAGGGAGTGGGAGAGAGTGAGGGAGAGAGAGAGGGAGGAGAGAGAAATAGAGAGAGGAGAGAGAGAGAGAGAGAAAGAAGAGAGGGAGAGATGAGAGAATAGAGAGAGAGAGAGGGAGAGGGATAGAGGCGTGAGAGAGGGAATGAGAGAGGAGAGGCGAGGGCATGAGTCGAGAGAGAGAGAGAGGCAGTGAGAGAGAGACAGAGAGAGGAGGCGAGAGGAGAGAGACGAGAGGTAGGAGGATGGAGGGAGAGAACGAGAAGGAGACGAGAACGGGAGAGAGAGAGAGGACAGAGAAGAGAGAGAGTGAGAGAGAGATGTGAGAGAGAGGGAGAGAGAGAGTGAGAGGGAGAGAGAGAGGGAGAGGGAGAGAGAGAGAGAGAAAAAGAGAGAGAGAGAAACAAGAGAGACGAGGAGAGGGGGAGTGAGCAGAGAGAGAGAGGAGAGATGGAGGAGTTGAGAGAGAGAGAGGGAGAGAGAGAGAGAGGAGAGATGGGAGAGAGAGAGAGAGAGAGAGGAGAGGGGGGGGCGGGGAATGGGAGAGAGAGAGAGAGGGAAGAGAGAGAGGTGAAGTGGGGAGGGGGAGACGAGAGAGAGAGAGAGAGAGACAGAGAGGGAGGGAGGAGGAGAGAGAGAGAGAGTGAGATGCGGAGAGAGGAGAGAGAGAACGAGATTAGAGAGAGTGTGAGGGAGAGAGAGAGAGGGAGGAGAGAGAGAGAAGAGAGGGGTGAGGTGGTGTTGGGCTGAGCTGGGTTTGTGGGGTGAGGTGGTGTTGGGCTGAGCTGGGTTTGTGGGGTGAGGTGGTGTTGGACTGGACTGGGTTTGAGGGGTGAGGTGGTGTTGGGCTGGACTGGGTTTGAGGGGTGAGGTGGTGTTGGACTGGACTGGGTTTGAGGGGTGAGGTGGTGTTGGGCTGGACTGGGTTTGAGGGGTGAGGTGGTGTTGGGCTGGACTGGGTTTGTGGGGTGAGGTGGTTGTGGACTGGACTGGGTTTTTGTCGGTGAGATGGTGGTGTTGGGCTGGTCTGGGTTCTGTGGGGGGTGAGGTGGTGTTGGACTGGAATGGGTTTGTGGGTGAGGTGGGGTTGGACTGGACTGGCGGTTTGAGGGGTGAGGTGGTGTTGGCTGGACTGGGTTTTTGGGGTGTGGTTGTGGGTGTTGGGCTGAGCTGGGTTTGTGGGTGTGAGGTGGTATGTGGACTGGACTGGGTTTGTGGGGTGAGGTGGTGTTGGCTGGACTGGGTTGAGGGGTGAGGTGGTGTTGGGCTGGGCTGGGCTTGTTGGGTGAGGGTTGGTGTTGGGATGGAACGGGTTTGAGGGGTTGAGGTGGTGTTGACTGACTGGGTCTTGTTGAGGGGTGAGGTGGTGTTGGGCTGGACTGGGTTTGAGGCGTTGACGGTGTTGTTGGGCTGGGACTGGGTTTGTGGTGGTGAGGTGGTGGGGACTGGCCTCGGGTTTGTGGGGTGTGGTGGTGTTGGGTTGGACTGGGTTTCGAGGGGTGAGGTGGAGTTGGTGCTGGACTGGGTTTGAGGGGGTGAGGTGGTGTTGGGGCTGGACTGGGTTTGTGGGGTCGATGGTTGGAGTTGGGTTGGACTGGGTTTTGACGGGGTGAGGTGGTGTTGGACTGGACTGGGTTTGAGGGGGTGTTGGTGGTGTTGGATCTGGATGGTTTGTGGGGTGGGTTTGGTGGGCTGGATGGGGTTTGTGGAGGTGAGGTGGGTGTTGGGTTGGACTGGGTTTGAGGGGTGAGGTGGTGTTGGGCTGGACTGGGTTTGTGGGGTGAGGTGGTGTTGGGTTGGACTGGGTTTGAGGGGTGCGGTGGTGTTGGGCTGGACTGGGTTTGTAGGGTGAGGTGGTGTTGAGGGGGTGAGGCAGATCTGATTGGTTACGCTGAGCAGCTCGACCAATCACGAAGAAGCAGACACCAAGCAGTGTTTATTACTGCTGCTCTGAGGACGACACAGACGTTACTCTGGATTTCCATGCAAATGTAAATAACAGTGTTTACATCCCTACTTCTGACCAATCAGTGAGCAGCGTTGTGTACGGCTTGGTGATTGTGAGGAACAGAACCCCCTTCTTTTACTCGGACCCCCAGCGGCGCGGCTGGTTGTCGGCAGGGTACCTGCGCACGGCTCCGCAGTAGCGACAGTCTACGAGGAAAATCGGACGTAAAGCCCGAGTCACACGCAGGTGAGACGTCTGCCGCACCAGCACCACGATCGCCTCGATAAACTGTATGAACAACACACACGTCTGACACACACGCACACACACACGCGCACACACACACGCAGCATCCTCACGCGCGGCACACTACACACAGATTAGTTATGAGCAGTTTCAAGTGTGTACAGGTGTCTTACTCCTAAGATCTGGCCTTGTGCCAGCAAATATCGTCGCTTTCCAAAGAACAGTAACTTTACTTTGGGTTTTTGGGTTGGGTTTGGGGTGTGAGGTGGTGATGGGTTAGGTTTATGGGGTAATGTGGTGGTAGTGTTCAGTTGGGTTTGGGGAGTGGTGTGTTAGGTGGGTAGGGTTTGTGGGGTTTGGAGGTAAAGCGATGTTGGGTTTAGAGGTGAAGCGATGTTGGGTTTGGAGGTGAAGCGATGTTGGGTTTAGAGGTAAAGCGATGTTGGGTTTAGAGGTTTAAAGCGATGTTTTGGGTTTTTAGAGTGTAAAGCAGATGTGGGTTTGGAGTATAAAGCGATGTTGGGTTTAGAGGTAAAGCGATGTTGGGTTTAGAGGTAAAGTTATGTTGGGTTTAGAGGTAAAGCGATGTTGGGTTTGGAGGTGAAGCGATGTTGGGTTTGGAGGTGAAGCGATGTTGGGTTTAGAGGTAAAGCGATGTTGGGTTTAGAGGTGAAGCGATGTTGGGTTTGGAGGTAAAGCGATGTTGGGTTTGAAGGTAAAGCGATGTTGGGTTTAGAGGTGAAGCGATGTTGGGTTTGGAGGTGAAGCGATGTTGGGTTTGGAGGTAAAGCGATGTTGGGTTTAGAGGTGAAGCGATGTTGGGTTTAGAGGTGAAGCGATGTTGGGTTTGGAGGTAAAGTGATGTTGGGTTTAGAGGTAAAGCGATGTTGGGTTTGGAGGTAAAGCGATGTTGGGTTTGGAGGTGAAGCGATGTTGGGTTTGGAGGTAAAGCGATGTTGGGTTTGGAGGTAAAGCGATGTTGGGTTTGGAGGTGAAGCGATGTTGGGTTTGGAGGTAAAGCGATGTTGGGTTTGGAGGTAAAGCGATGTTGGGTTTGGAGGTAAAGCGATGTTGGGTTTAGAGGTAAAACGATGTGGGGTTTGGAGGTAAAGCGATGTTGGGTTTAGAGGTAAAGCGATGTTGGGTTTAGAGGTGAAGCGATGTTGGGTTTGGAGGTAAAGCGATGTTGGGTTTAGAGGTAAAGCGATGTTGGGTTTAGAGGTAAAGCGGAATGTTGGGTTTTTTAGAGGTAAAGAGAATGTTGGGTTTGGAGGGTAAAGCGATGTATTGGAGTTGGAGGTGAAGCGATGTTGGGTTTAGAGGTGAAAGGAATAGGTAAAAAAAAACGATGTTGGGTTTAGAGGTTGAGCGAGGTTGGGTTTGGAGCGTTAAAAGCGATGTTGGGTTTGACGGTAAAGCGATGTTTGGGTTTTAGCGGTGACAAGCAGATGTTGGGTTTGGAGGTGAGGATGTGGGTTTAGAGGGGATAAGTGATGTTGGGTTTGGAGGTTAAAGCAGAATGATGCGGTTTTGGAGGTAAAGCGATGTTGGGTTTGGAGGTAAGCGATGTTGGGTTTGGAGGTAAAGCGATGTTGGGTTTAGAGGTGAAGCGATGTTGGGTTTGGAGGTAAAGCGATGTTGGGTTTAGAGGTGAAGCGATGTTGGGTTTGGAGGTAAAGCGATGTTGGGTTTAGAGGTAAAGTGATGTTGGGTTTGAAGGTAAAGTGATGTTGGGTTTAGAGGTAAAGTGATGTTGGGTTTAGAGGTAAAGTGATGTTGGGTTTGAAGGTAAAGCGATGTTGGGTTTGGAGGTAAAGCGATGTTGGGTTTGAAGGTGAAGCGATGTTGGGTTTAGAGGTAAAGCGATGTTGGGTTTGAAGGTGAAGCGATGTTGGGTTTAGAGGTGAAGCGATGTTGGGTTTGGAGGTAAAGCGATGTTGGGTTTGGAGGTAAAGCGATGTTGGGTTTGAAGGTAAAGCGATGTTGGGTTTAGAGGTAAAGCGATGTTGGGTTTAGAGGTAAAGCGATGTTGGGTTTAGAGGTAAAGTGATGTTGGGTTTAGAGGTAAAGCGATGTTGGGTTTGGAGGTAAAGCGATGTTGGGTTTAGAGGTAAAGCGATGTTGGGTTTAGAGGTGAAGCGATGTTGGGTTTAGAGGTAAAGCGATGTTGCGGTTTCGGATAAAAGGTAAAGTGATGTTGGGTTTAGAGGTAAAGCGATGTTGGGTTTAGAGGTAAAGCGATGTTGGGTTTAGAGGTAAAGCAATGTTGGGTTTAGAGGTGAAGCGATGTTGGGTTTAGAGGTAAAGCGATGTTGGGTTTGGAGGTGAAGCGATGTTGGGTTTAGAGGTAAAGCGATGTTGGGTTTAGAGGTTAAAGCGTATTGGTGGGTTTGAAGGTAAAGTTATGTTGGGTTTAGAGGTAAAGCGATGTTGGGTTTAGAGGTAAAGCGATGTTGGGTTTGGAGGTAAAGTGATGTTGGGTTTAGAGGTAAAGTGATGTTGGGTTTAGAGGTGAAGCGATGTTGGGTTTAGAGGTAAAGCGATGTTGGGTTTAGAGGTAAAGCGATGTTGGGTTTGGAGGTGAAGCGATGTTGGGTTTAGAGGTAAAGCGATGTTGGGTTTGGAGGTGAAGCGATGTTGGGTTTAGAGGTAAAGTGATGTTGGGTTTGGAGGTAAAGCGATGTTGGGTTTGGAGGTGAAGCGATGTTGGGTTTAGAGGTAAAGTGATGTTGGGTTTGAGGGTAAAGCGATGTTGGGTTGAAGGTAAGCGATGTTGGGATTTAGAGGTGAAAGCGTTGTTGGGTTTAGAGGTTAATCGATGTTGGGGTTTGGAGGTAAAGCGATGTAAGACTGTACGGACTGTATGGTCTGTATAGACTGTATGGACTGTGTGGTCTGTATAGACTGTGATCTGTATAGACTGTATGGACTGCGTGATCTGTATAGACTGTATGGACTGTATGGTCTGTATAGACTGTGTGATCTGTATAGACTGTATGGACTGTGTGGTCTGTATAGACTGTACGGACTGTATGGTCTGTATAGACTGTATGGACTGTGTGGTCTGTATAGACTGTGATCTGTATAGACTGTATGGACTGTGTGGTCTGTATAGACTGTGTGGTCTGTATGGACTGTATGGACTGTGTGGTCTGTATAGACTGTATGGACTGTATGGTCTGTATAGACTGTGTGATCTGTATAGACTGTATGGACTGTGTGGTCTGTATAGACTGTACGGACTGTATGGTCTGTATAGACTGTATGGACTGTGTGGTCTTATAGACTGTGATCTGTATTAGAACTGTATGGACTCGAGTGATTGTATAGACTGTTTGGACTGTATGGTCTGTATAGGACGTGTGATCTGTATAGACTGTTATGGACTGTGTGGTCTGTATAGACTGTACGGACTGTAGGTCTGTATAGACTGTATTGGACTGCGGGAGCTGTAGAGACTGTATTGACTGTATGATAGTTTAACTGTGTTATCTGTATAGACTGATGGACTGGTGGTCTGTATTTTGACTGTACGGACTGTATGGTCTGGTATAGAGAAAACCCGCCTTTGGGGGTTTTTTTTTGTAAAAAATGGGGAAACTGTTTTTGGGGGGTTTGGGGGGGGGGGGGGGGGGGGGGGGGTTCCCCCCCCCCTCCTGTATAACCGGTGATCGTATAGACTGTATGGACTGTGTAAGGTCTGTATAGACTGTGTGGTCTGTATAGACTGTATGGACTGTATGGTCTGTATAGACTGTGTGGACTGTGTTCTGTGTTACGGGCTCTTTAATGGGCGGTGTGTAGGTGGTCAGGTGTACGTACGTAGACGTCCAGGCGGAGGGAGGGCACTGCAGGGGCTTCGGAGAGGGACAGCAGCATGAGCAGAGCTCCGGTCAGCAGCTCCATCAGGTAGAACAGGTGATTATGGGCGAACAGGTAGGCACTCAGTGCCCGCGGGCTCCGGGGGTGAGTGTAAAACTTATCATTGTTCTCCCCTTCCTGAGAGGAACACACACACACACACGCACACGCACACGCACACACACGCACACACGCGCACACACGCACACGCCCACGCACACATAAGCACAGAAATTAATACATACATATTTGAACCTTCCAAACCACAAACACATAAACATACACACTAGTGAACACCCACACTAGTGAACACCCACACTAGTGGGCAATAAGGCACACACACACACAAAGTGAACACATACACTAGAGAGCAGTGAAACACCAACATACACACTAGTGAGCCAGACACACTAGAGGGCAGTGAAACACACCCACTAGTGAACACACATACACACCAGACAGCAGTGAAACACACACCCACTAGTGAACACATACACACCAGACAGCAGTGAAACACACACCCACTAGTAAACACACACACACACACAACAGATAGCAGTGAAACACACACCCACTAGTGAACACACACGCGCACACACACATCCACACTAGTGGACAAACACGCGCACACACATGCACGCACACGCATGCACACACGCGCACACACACAGAAATTAATACATGCATATTTGAACTTTCCAAACCACAAACACATTAACATACACACTAGTGAACACCCACACTAGTGAAACCCCACACTAGTGAACACCCACACTAGTGAGCAATAAGGCACACACACACACAAAGTGAACACATAAACTAGAGAGCAGTGAAACACCGACATACACACTAGTGAGCCAGACACACTAGAGGGCAGTGAAACACACACACTAGTGAACACACACACACACACACCAGACAGCAGTGAAACACAAACACACTAGTGAACACACACACACACCAGACAGCAGTAAAACACACACCCACTATTGAACACACACACACCAGAGAGCAGTGAAACACACACCCACTAGTGAACACACACACCAGACAGCAATGAAACACACACACATACACACACACCAGATAGCAGTGAAACACACACTCACTGTACAGCTGTTTACATACAATACTGTTTATAAACAATACTGTTTACACTCACTGTACTGCTGTTTACATACAGTACTGTTTACACTCACTGTACTGCTGTTTACATACAATACTGTTTACATTCACTGTACTGCTGTTTACATACAATACTGTTTACATTCACTGTACTGCTGTTTACATACAATACTGTTTACACTCACTGTACTGCTGTTTACATACAATACTGTTTACACTCACTGTACCGCTGTTTACATACAATACTGTTTACACTCACTGTACTGCTGTTTACATACAATACTGTTTACACTCACTGTACCGCTGTTTACACACAATACTGTTTACACTCACTGTACTGCTGTTTACACACAATACTGTTTACGCTCACTGTACTGCTGTTTACATACAATACTGTTTACTCTCACTGTACTGCTGTTTACATACAATACTGTTTACATTCACTGTACTGCTGTTTACATACAATACTGTTTACTCTCACTGTACTGCTGTTTACATACAATACTGTTTACACTCACTGTACTGCTGTTTATATACAATACTGTTTACTCTCACTGTACTGCTGTTTACATACAATACTGTTTACACTCACTGTACTGCTGTTTACACACAATACTGTTTACACTCACTGTACTGCTGTTTACATACAATACTGTTTACATTCACTGTACTGCTTTTTATATACAATACTGTTTACATTCACTGTACTGCTGTTTACATACAATACTGTTTACATTCACTGTACTGCTGTTTACATACAATACTGTTTACACTCACTGTACTGCTGTTTATATACAATACTGTTTACACTCACTGTACTGCTGTTTACATACAATACTGTTTACACTCACTGTACTGCTGTTTACATACAGTACTGTTTACACTCACTGTACTGCTGTTTACATACAATACTGTTTATAAACAATACTGTTTACACTCACTGTACTGCTGTTTACATACAATACTGTTTACACTCACTGTACTGCTGTTTACATACAATACTGTTTATAAGCAATACTGTTTACACTCACTGTACTGCTGTTTACATACAATACTGTTTACACTCACTGTACTGCTGTTTACATACAGTACTGTTTACACTCACTGTACTGCTGTTTACATACAATACTGTTTATAAACAATACTGTTTACACTCACTGTACTGCTGTTTACATACAATACTGTTTACACTCACTGTACTGCTGTTTACATACAATACTGTTTATAAGCAATACTGTTTACACTCACTGTACTGCTGTTTACATACAATACTGTTTACACTCACTGTACTGCTGTTTACATACAGTACTGTTTACACTCACTGTACTGCTGTTTACATACAGTACTGTTTACACTCCCTGTACTGCTGTTTACATTCAATACTGTTTACACTCACTGTACTGCTGTTTACATTCAATACTGTTTACACTCACTGTACTGCTGTTTACATACAGTACTGTTTACACTCACTGTACTGCTGTTTACATACAGTACTGTTTACACTCACTGTACTGCTGTTTACATTCAATACTGTTTACACTCACTGTACTGCTGTTTACATTCAATACTGTTTACATTCACTGTACTGCTGCTTACATTCAATACTGTTTACACTCACTGTACTGCTGTTTACATTCAATACTGTTTACATTCACTGTACTGCTGCTTACATTCAATACTGTTTACACTCCCTGTACTGCTGTTTACATTCAATACTGTTTACACTCACTGTACTGCTGTTTACATACAATACTGTTTACACTCACTGTACTGCTGTTTACATACAATACTGTTTACACTCACTTTACAACTGTTTACATACAATACTGTATACACTCACTGTACTGCTGTTTACATACAATACTGTTTACACTCACTGTACTGCTGTTTACATACAATACTGTTTACACTCACTGTACTGCTGTTTACATACAATATTGTTTACACACACTGTACTGCTGTTTACATACAATACTGTTTACACTCACTGTACTGCTGTTTACATACAGTACTGTTTACACTCACTGTACTGCTGTTTACATACAATACTGTTTACATACAATACTGTATACACTCACTGTACTGCTGTTTACATACAATACTGTTTAAATTCACTGTACTGCTGTTTACATACACTACTGTTTACATACAATACTGTTTACATACAGTACTGTTTACACTTACTGTACTGCTGTTTACATACAGTACTGTTTACATTCACTGTACTGCTGTTTACATACAATACTGTTACACTCACTGTACTGCTGTTCACATACAATACCGTTACACTCACTGTACTGCTGTTTACATACAGTACTGTTTACACTCACTGTACTGCTGTTTACATACAATACTTTTTACATTCACTGTACTGCTGTTTGCATACAATACTGTTACACTCACTGTACTGCTGTTTACATACAGTACTGTTTACACTCACTGTACTGCTGTTTACATACAATACTTTTTACACTCACTGTACTGCTGTTTACATACAATACTGTTTACACTCACTGTACTGCCGTTTACATACAATACTGTTCACACTCACTGTACTGCTGTTTACATACAATACTGTTTACATTCACTGTACTGCCGTTTACATACAATACTGTTTACACTCACTGTACTGCCGTTTACATACAATACTGTTTACATTCACTGTACTGCCGTTTACATACAACACTGTTTACATTCACTGTACTGCCGTTTACATACAATACTGTTCACACTCACTGTACTGCTGTTTACATACAATACTGTTTACACTCACTGTACTGCTGTTTACATACAATACCGTTTACACTCACTACTCGCACAAAACATTGCAAAGTAAGAATTTGATTGTATAGTGTAACTGTCTGTTCTGCTGTACACATGACAATAACACTCTTGAATGACTTGTATTAGTGAACACACATAACAGACAGCAGTGAAACACACACACACTTGTACGTGGTTGAGCAGGAAAACAAGATCAAGATCCCCCAACACTTGTATGCATACCTGCAGATATATAGCTGCTTCCTGGTAGTTCATCTCCCAGCTCTGCCGCAAGGAATTCTGGGATCTAGAGTCCGGGGGTCCTGGAATGCTGACATTGTTGGCGATATCGTAGTTGCCCACTCCGTCTGCGCGCAAGACAAACAAAACAAACTGTACTTCTTCACCGTGTAGTGATCGCACGATATAAAGGCCGTGAGTTCCAGGGATTTTATCACATGAGCGTCGTTTACGAGGTTCAGCAGGAGGCGGGAAAGAACCACCTCATTCACCATCAGCTCACTGGAGCCTGAAGCTGTTTGATAATAAGTACTGTAAACAAGACTTCCTCAAAAGAAAGTTTATCCAGAGTATGTTCCTGCTGCTTAGTAACCATGGACAGCTGAATGAGTACTTTCAGTTCTCCTTTATTGTCTATTGAGGAACTTTATGAACTTTCTGTTATACAATAATGAACAGATTTGTGGTGGGGGGCTCGCGGTTGGGCTCAGCTGCGGGCCAGTGGGCTGTAATAAATAAATAAAGAATTTTTTTTTTTTTTGTATTTCCACCTAGTGGTTCAGATAGGAATTGCAAGGACCTATATATATATATATATATCTTCACCAACTCACCGAAACACTACCAAAGTCCACTCAGTAGGTGTTAAGAGACCAGAGAGGAACCATGAGGTACAGAAACAAGTCTGTATTTTACGGTTCCTCTCTGGTCTGTTAACACCTACTGAGGAACCGTGAGGTACAGAAACAAGTCTAAGACTGTAAGAGGACGCCTCCCCCCTCGTCCAAGTCATAAGAACCTACGGCTGCTTGACTGCTCCCTACATAACAACCTTAACAACAAGGGTGGCACGAGGGGCGTAAGAAAATATTGGAAATATTGACCAAACACAACAACACACACCTCGTAGAAAAGCAGGTAAGGTGCCCTCAAAGGTAAGTCAGTGGTTTTAAGAACCACTAGTCAAAGGTACATACCTGTACCTTTTCATAATCATATGGTCTTAAAGCAGGACAATAAAATATAGAGGCTGGAGTCAAGACAGCATCCCCTGATGGTTGGTAAGCTGAGACTGATTGTCAGATAAAGGGCAAAAAAACTATTGTCCTGCATCAAACAAGTGAGGAGAAGCTGGAATGACTGGAACTGGGATCACCTTATCAATACTCAGAAGGAGTCAGGAGTGCAGAACCTCCACTTCATGTAAAGATGTGGTGGGATCAAAGGGTAAAAACTGGACAGTAGAACCCACAACGTTTACTGGTGAACGTTTGAGCATTTCCACATGAGCAGAATTCACAGGACTGGCTCAACTAGTCAGCTTCAGTTTGCTGAGGATCAATAAGACCCACCTACCTGTGTACAGGTAAACCAGAACACTACCTTCAGCTATCCGTGTACAGGTAAACTGTCACTTGGCTTAAGAGGAGATACCTGTAAACGCAAAATCATTCACACAAACAACAACCCAATCTGAAAAGATTAGATCCAAGATTGTTAGTTTTCAACATTTTGAAATCGAGACTCCTAACAACCACCTGGAAAAATCTGGTAGACCCACCAACACAGTCCCCATGAGATAAACAGCATTTATCTTTGAGAGAGAGGAGAACGTCAAGCTCCACCTTCAGGTCTGAGAACATTCAGATACAAACAAACAAGCTGCTGCTGTTCTCAGAGTCCAAACCTCAACAGGTGATAAGCAGAAAATGCTAAACCTACTCTAAGACTCTGAGCCTCTTTGAGGAACTGAACGTGAATCTTCTGAAAAGAATGGAAGCTGTAATTACAAAGTAGACACAAGCCTAACGTTCTACACACCCTCGACTGGAGTAACAGAATTTGGATCTCCACATACCAGCGCAGCCGCACGGTTGGTAGAAAGAGGACGACTGGAAGGGCCATTCAGGTGTCCGTTCAGCCCCAATGGCATGGTTACTGCCGGCTTCCATGACGGTAGATGATTGCACCGGTCACCAAGTTAAAGAGTCAAATCGACAAGCATCAACTGTGTGGCATCATCTCCATGTTTGAATGCTACAATAAAAAAAGACACTCAAAGACACCCCAAAAGTCCAACAGTAGAGCACCTCAATTCCCACATTCCTGCGCATCGGTCCACTCCTTCCGCCTCAAGGAAGCAAACTACCACTCCATTTCCAAAGACTGCAGTAGAAGATGATCCAGTGAAACTTGCTGAGACCTGGCAGAAAGTTCTTTTCCATGTACTGAACCCTCAGAAAGAACTTTGCAACAGTCCGGCGACATCAAAAGACGTCAAGGGGAAGTGGGTCCCAAGGATCCCGGAATCTTCTTGAACGGTAGAACGGAGCCTTCGGTTCAGACGTGCCTCGGTTGACGGGCTCTCGAACGGGCTTGCCAGGAAAAGCTTCCAGCGGTCATTTCCTCTTTTTGGGTGCCACTTCCATCTTTTCTCGAAAACCAGCCCCGCTCGTCGTTCCTGCCTTCAAAAAGGCGCAACAAACATGCCGGAGCGAAGGCGCCGCAAGCCGGTTCCGTTGCAGAGTTGCTTCGGACTGAGCCCAATCCCAAGAGAACATCCGGCCGAGCGAATCCAGGGAAGGGTTCGTTTAGGAGTGGGGAAGCTTTCTGGGAAGATAACCTAGGAGCTTCCGCTGACCAAATAAAAAAAAGACCTTACCTGCGGCCCCGCAAATCAGACAGGACGAGGAAAGGTCACCGGAATCCACCGAACGATGAAGCAAACCAAAAGAAAAGCGCTTTCAACAGATCCGTCTTGTCCATCCATTGTAATCCAGGGATGTCATGGTCCAGACGCAAGCCTTCGCAGAACAAACCACGTGCTCCCAAGTTCTCCGACACTGAACTCTCTTCTTTTATCCCCAAAATAGCCTTCAGCTGCACCCACGGTCGCAAAGGCCGGACGAGGACACACCAGAGAGAGAGACAGGATAGGGAGGGCCTATACCTAGAACTCCTGCAATTTCCAGAAAGCTTCCGATTGCTGGCTTACAGAAGATCCATGTCCAGGTTAACAGATGAAGTGGTCCTCAAACGCCGCAGCAGGACAAAAACATTCAGCTCCGCTCACCACCTCTCGGCCCCGGCAGCATTGTGTGCTTGTGTTTTGCGGGTTGGATGGAAAGTGGACGGGGGCCACAAACAAGCGCTGCGTCGACCGCTAAGCTGACACAGCAGGTTCGCTCGTGTGCCGCTGCTTGTGTACGTGTGTGTGTGTTCAAAGACCAACAGATTGCTGTGGTTGACACTCAGACACATGACTGCCACAGTCAGGAAACAGTTGAATTAATATGTATGATGAATGTGATAAAGCCCCCAAAAACATATGCTTATGGGGTCCAAAACTGAGATAAAAAATGTTTTTATATTATATATAATTTAATATATTATTAAATATAATATATTCATATTAAAGTTGCTGCTTTTTGAATGAGGTGCAATAATAATAATAATAATAATAATAATATACACACATATACACACACTAGGGGACAGTAGTGCACACCCTTGCCCGGAGCAGTGGGCACTGTGCCAGTCGTGTCCTGTCTGTTCATGGGATCAAACCAGCAACCTTCCGGTCACAAGGCTGGTTCCCTAACCTACAGCCCCCAACTGCCCCCACATATGGGTAACATTTAAAGGGGCTCCATTCGGGGAAAACTGAACTTCCAGTTTCAAAATAAAAGTCGGAATTCATAATATATTCATAATTAATATATAATATACATATATATATATATATATATATATATATATATATATATATATATATATATATATATATATATATATATATAATAATAGCAGCAACAACAACAATAATAATTCAAAAACATCAGAAATGATAACTTTTCAAAAAGACTTCATTTGGGCAAAACTTTCAGATTGAAAATAGTTTCAACATTTCGCAAAAACATATGCTTATGGAGTCTATACGTAAAAACTAAGCGGTAGCCACACCCACTTATTTTGTTTTTTAAAAAAGTTATTTAGCCAGGTCTGCTTTTTGAATATGGTGCAATAATAACAATATTAATACAACTAATAATTTCAATAATAACAACAACAATAACAGCAGAAATAACTGAACTTTCAGTTGATAAATAAAAGTCTGAATCAATAAATGCAAATATACATGAGTGCAAATATCACAACTAAAAAATATTAGCCCCGCCCTTATGTTTTTGAAGTTATTATCATGCTTTTTGAATGAAGTGCAACATAATAATATTAATAATAATAATAGTGGTCAGGGTAGTGGTCAGGGTAGCAGTAAGGGTAGCAGTAAGGGTAGTGGTCAGGGTAGCGGTAAGGGTAGTGGTCAGGGTAGTAGTATGGGTAGTGGTCAGGGTAGCAGTATGGGTAGTGGTCAGGGTAGCGGTATGGGTAGTGGTCAGGGTAGCAGTAAGGGTAGTGGTCAGGGTAGTGGTCAGGGTAGTGGTCAGGGTAGCGGTCAGGGTAGCGGTATGGGTAGTGGTCAGGGTAGCAGTATGGGTAGTGGTCAGGGTAGCGGTATGGGTAGTGGTCAGGGTAGTGGTCAGGGTAGTGGTATGGGTAGCGGTATGGGTAGCGGTATGGGTAGCGGTATGGGTAGTGGTCAGGGTAGCAGTATGGGTAGTGGTCAGGGTAGCAGTATGGGTAGTGGTCAGGGTAGTGGTCAGGGTAGCGGTATGGGTAGCGGTATGGGTAGCGGTATGGGTAGCGGTATGGGTAGTGATCAGGGTAGCAGTAAGGGTAGTGGTCAGGGTAGCGGTCAGGGTAGTGGTCAGGGTAGTGGTCAGGGTAGCGGTATGGGTAGTGGTCAGGGTAGCAGTAAGGGTAGTGGTCAGGGTAGCAGTAAGGGTAGTGGTCAGGGTAGCGGTATGGGTAGTAGTCAGGGTAGTGGTCAGGGTAGCGGTATGGGTAGTGGTCAGGGTAGCGGTAAGGGTAGTGGTCAGGGTAGTGGTCAGGGTAGCGGTCAGGGTAGTGGTCAGGGTAGCGGTCAGGGTAGTGGTCAGGGTAGCGGTCAGGGTAGCGGTCAGGGTAGCGGTATGGGTAGTGGTCAGGGTAGCAGTAAGGGTAGTGGTCAGGGTAGCAGTATGGGTAGCAGTAAGGGTAGTGGTCAGGGTAGCAGTAAGGGAAGTGGTCAGGGTAGCAGTATGGGTAGTGGTCAGGGTAGCGGTATGGGTAGTGGTCAGGGTAGCGGTATGGGTAGTGGTCAGGGTAGCAGTATGGGTAGCAGTAAGGGCAGTGGTCAGGGTAGTGGTCAGGGTAGCAGTAAGGGTAGTGGTCAGGGTAGTGGTCAGGGTAGTGGTCAGGGTAGCAGTATGGGTAGCAGTAAGGGTAATGGTCAGGGTAGTGGTCAGGGTAGCAGTAAGGGTAGTGGTCAGGGTAGCAGTATGGGTAGCAGTATGGGTAGTGGTCAGGGTAGTGGTCAGGGTAGCGGTAAGGGTAGTGGTCAGGGTAGCAGTAAGGGTAGCAGTAAGGGTAGTGGTCAGGGTAGCAGTATGGGTAGCGGTAAGGGTAGTGGTCAGGGTAGCAGTAAGGGTAGTGGTCAGGGTAGCAGTAAGGGTAGTGGTCAGGGTAGCAGTATGGGTAGCAGTAAGGGTAATGGTCAGGGTAGTGGTCAGGGTAGCAGTAAGGGTAGTGGTCAGGGTAGCAGTATGGGTAGCAGTATGGGTAGTGGTCAGGGTAGTGGTCAGGGTAGCGGTAAGGGTAGTGGTCAGGGTAGCAGTATGGGTAGCAGTATGGGTAGTGGTCAGGGTAGTGGTCAGGGTAGCGGTAAGGGTAGTGGTCAGGGTAGCAGTAAGGGTAGCAGTAAGGGTAGTGGTCAGGGTAGCAGTAAGGGTAGTGGTCAGGGTAGCAGTAAGGGTAGCAGTAAGGGTAGTGGTCAGGGTAGCAGTAAGGGTAGTGGTCAGGGTAGCAGTAAGGGTAGTGGTCAGGGTAGCAGTATGGGTAGTGGTCAAGCTCTCCCACCTGCTTTCTTAAGTTAGCTTCTTATTGTAATTCCCCGTTCCACCTTAAATACTGCATTCTGGAGCCTGGGGCATTTAAGGTGGAACTAGGAATTACAATAAGGAGCTAACATGCACAACTGCTGCACCATTTAAGGTGTAACGATGAATTCCCATAAAAAGCTAATGTCCATACCTGCTGAACTATTTAAGGTGGAACGGTGAATTCCCATAAGAAGCTGACATGTGCAACAGCTGCACTATTTAAGGTGGAACTAGGATTTTTTTTAAATAAGGAACTAACATGTGCAACTGCTGCACCATTTAAGGTGGAACTAGGATTTTTTTTAATAAGGAACTAACATGTGCAACTGCTGCACCATTTAAGGTGGAACTAGGAATTCCAATAAGAATCTAACATGTGCAACAGCTGCACCATTTAAGGTGGAACGGTGAATTCCAATAAGAATCTAACATGTGCAACAGCTGCACTATTTAAGGTGGAACTAGGAATTCCAATAAGAAGCTAACATGTGCAACTGCTGCACCATTTAAGGTGGAACTAGGAATTCCAATAAGGAACTAACATGTGCAACTGCTGCACCATTTAAGGTGGAACTAGGAATTCTAATAAGGAACTAACATGTGCAACAGCTGCACCATTTAAGGTGGAACAGTGAATTCCAATAAGAAGCTAATATGCATATCTGCTGCACCATTTAAGGTGGAACGGTGAATTCCAATAAGAATCTAACATGTGCAACTGCTGCACCATTTAAGGTGGAACTAGGAATTCTAATAAGAAGCTAACATGCATATCTGCTGCACCATTTAAGGTGGAACGGTGAATTCCAATAAGGAACTAACATGTGCAACTGCTGCACCATTTAAGGTGGAACTAGGAATTTTTTTTAATAAGGAACTAACATGTGCAACTGCTGCACCATTTAAGGTGGAACTAGGAATTCCAATAAGGAACTAACATGTGCAACTGCTGCACCATTTAAGGTGGAACTAGGAATTCCAATAAGGAACTAACATGTGCAACTGCTGCACCATTTAAGGTGGAACTATGAATTCCAATAAGAAGCTAACATGCATATCTGCTGCACCATTTAAGGTGGAACTAGGAATTCCAATAAGGAACTAACATGTGCAACTGCTGCACCATTTAAGGTGGAACGATGAATTCCCATAAAAAGCTAATGTCCATACCTGCTGAACTATTTAAGGTGGAACGGTGAATTCCAATAAAAAGCTAATGTCCATACCTGCTGAACTATTTAAGGTGGAACGGTGAATTCCAATAAGAAGCTAACATGTGCAACTGCTGCAACATTTAAGGTGGAACTAGGAATTCCAATAAGGAACTAACATGTGCAACTGCTGCACCATTTAAGGTGGAACTAGGAATTACAGCAAGAAGCAAACTTCAGCCGGGTCTTTCTGCAGGTTCACGCTCAATAACAGGCCCCCCTGGGAGGTCAGTAGGAGGAGGTCAGGAGGAGGACAGGTCAGGGACACTTCTACTGCCCACTAAGATGTTCTACTAAAGTATAGCTGGGTGTGCAGGTCAGGGGGAGGTCAGTGCTGTGCTACACGGAGCCGATACTCACTCTCCGAGGCCTCGTCCCCCCCGAGCAGACCGCTGCTGGCCTCGTCCCACGTTAAAATGAGGGGCACGTCGTCGTCCATCCCACCCGCGCCGGACTGACCGGACAGCGCTGACCTACAAAAACAAAGACGGCGCTGGGAGGTTCAGTAGAGCCGGTCAGACACCACCACCACACAGGCTAGCTGGCGGTCTCCCAGTGGTCAAGCCAACTTGGGCAAAGTTCGGACATCGGTTCTGGTCCCGGTTCCGCTGCGCAGCGAGCTCCTTCACGAACAGTCGAAGCGTCGAAAAGCCGGAAAGTCGAAAGGTTCCGCTGTTGCGCTGCCTCAGCGGTTTAAACCGGATCAGCACGAGCTAAACCGGCATAAACTCGGATAAGACTGAAGCAAAGCTCAGACTAATCCTCTCCGTAACGGCGTCACGGCGCTGACTCCGCGTACCGGCCCGAAATAAAAACACATCTTTTTGATCTTTTCAGTCTTTTATGAACGTTTAATCGCGACTCGCCAACAACCGGACAGCACAAACATCAGACTATCAGACTATCAGACTTCTCAACAACGTACATAACAGTAACGCACTACGTCCTCCGCGTTCACCACAGCCGCTGACGCGTCTTCAAAATAAAAGCCCTCCCTATACTTTCTATAGGCTTATTTTATTATTTAGTTTATTAAAGTATAAAAATATTAAAATATTATCGCAAATTATTCACCAATCAAGTTGTAAACAGCTTAAAACATCGCGCTTTAATTTAATTAATTTTTATTTTATATTTATTTTTTTATTTTAACCCCTTGTCGCGCTCACCAGCACCATGGCAACTACAGTACACACCAGCAGTGAAGTTCACACGCAACTCTTCCAGCGCTTCTTCTGTACTTTGGCTGGTTTTTATTGCAGGTAAACTTTGTTTATAACGTGTGGAATTATTGTAAGCCAACAAGAAAAGAGTTTATTTCGAGTTTAGGCCGTTTAAACATAGATTAATTTAAGGTTACAGACTGTAAACACTGGTTTTGCTGAACTAAAAGTTAACACAGGTGAGCAGCGCCAGCGAATATACAAAATTGAAGTCTCTCTATTATATATATATATATATATATATATATATATATATATATATATATATATATATATATATATATATATATATATATATTTCTATAGCACGAACACATACTTAACATTAACTTGTTTGTTTCATGAAAATCTAATAATAATAATAATAATAATAATAATTTGGTTCAGCTATGCTTGTGCTGATCAGGGTTTTTGTGGATCATTTACTATAAAAGAGTATTCATTTTATTAATTTATTATTATTATTATTATGAATTATAAATTTGTGATACTTGATCGTAAATGGGTGCCTGTATATGATATGTGTTATTAATGTTTTATAGATGAACTAGAAAAGCATTTTGGTAATTGATTTGGCATATTGATTATCTTGATGCTTGATGTGTGCTTGTTTGTGTAAGAGTCTTTTAAGGGTCATAGTTCTTCAGAGACAGTCTCAGAATTAGCCAATTATATTTCAGCATGCTCATATAGTTCCAAAATTAGCCAATTATATTTCAGCATGCTCATATAGTTCCATAATTAGCGAATTATATTTCAGCATGCTCATATAGTTCCATAATTAGCCAATTATATTTCAGCATGCTCATATATTTCCATAATTAGCCAATTATATTTCAGCATGCTCATATATTTCCATAAATAAGCCAATTATATTTCAGCATGCTCATATAGTTCCATAATTAGCCAATTATATTTCAGCATGCTCATATATTTCCATAAATAAGCCAATTATATTTCAGCATGCTCCTATAGTTCCAAAAATGAGCCAATTATATTTCAGCATGCTCATATAGTTCCAAAATTAGCCAATTATATTTCAGCATGCTCATATGTTTCCATAAATAAGCCAATTATATTTCAGCATGCTCCTATAGTTCCAAAAATGAGCCAATTATATTTCAGCATGCTCATATAGTTCCATAAATAAGCCAATTATATTTCGGCATGCTCCTATAGTTCCAAAAATCAGCCATTTATATTTCAGCATGCTCCTATAGTTCCAAAAATCAGCCAATTATATTTCAGCATGCTCATATGTTTCCATAAATAAGCCAATTATATTTCAGAATGCTCCTATAGTTCCAAAAATTAACCAATTATATTTCAGCATGCTCCTATAGTTCCAAAAATTAACCAGCTATATTTCAGCATGCTCTTATAGTTCCAAAAATTAACCAATTATATTTCAGAATGCTCCTATAGTTCCAAAAATTAGCCAATTATATTTCAGCATGCTCCTATAGTTCCAAAAATTAACCAATTATATTTCAGAATGCTCCTATAGTTCCAAAAATGAGCCAATTATGTTTCAGCAAGCTCCTATAGTTCCATAAATGAGCCAATTATATTTCAGCATGCTCCTATAGTTCCAAAAATTAACCAATTATATTTCAGCATGCTCCTATAGTTCCAAAAATTAACCAATTATATTTCAGAATGCTCCTATAGTTCCAAAAATGAGCCAATTCTATTTCAGCATGCTCCTATAGTTCCAAAAATGAGCCAATTATGTTTCAGCAAGCTCCTATAGTTCCAAAAATGAGCCAATTATATTTCAGCAAGCTCCTATTGTTCCAAAAATGAGCCAATTATGTTTCAGCAAGCTCCTATAGTTCCAAAAATTAACCAATTATATTTCAGAATGCTCCTATAGTTCCAAAAATGAGCCAATTCTATTTCAGCATGCTCCTATAGTTCCAAAAATGAGCCAATTATGTTTCAGCAAGCTCCTATAGTTCCAAAAATGAGCCAATTATGTTTCAGCAAGCTCCTATAGTTCCATAAATGAGCCAATTATGTTTCAGCAAGCTCCTATAGTTCCAAAAATTAACCAATTATATTTCACCATGCTCCTATATTTCCAAAAATTAACCAATTATATTTCAGCAAGCTCCTATAGTTCAAAAAATTAACCAATTATATTTCAGCATGCTCCTATAGTTCCAAAAATGAGCCAATTATATTTCAACAGGCTCCTATAGTTCCAATAATGAGCCAATTATATTTCAGCATGCTTCTATAGTTCCAAAAATTAACCAATTGTATTTCAGCATGTTCCTGTAGTTCCAAAAATCAGCCAATTATATTTCAGCATGCGCCTGTAGTTCCAAAAATGAGCCAATTATATTTCAGCATGCTCATATAGTTCCAAAAATTAGCCAATTATATTTCAACATGCTCATATAGTTCCAAAAATGAGCCAATTATATTTCAGCATGCGCCTGTAGTTCCAAAAATGAGCCAATTATATTTCAGCATGCTCCTATAGTTCCAAAAATTAGCCAATTATATTTCAACATGCTCATATAGTTCCAAAAATGAGCCAATTATATTTCAGAATGCTCCTATAGTTCCAAAAATTAGCCAATTATATTTCAACATGCTCATATAGTTCCAAAAATGAGCCAATTATATTTCAGCATGCGCCTGTAGTTCCAAAAATGAGCCAATTATATTTCAGCATGCTCATATAGTTCGAAAATTGGCCAATTATATTTCAGCATGCTCATATAGTTCCAAAAATTAACCAATTATATTTCAGCATGCTCCTATAGTTCAAAAAATTAGCCAATTATATTTCAACATGCTCATATAGTTCCAAAAATGAGCCAATTATATTTCAGCATGCGCCTGTAGTTCCAAAAATGAGCCAATTATATTTCAGCATGCTCATATAGTTCGAAAATTGGCCAATTATATTTCAGCATGCTCATATAGTTCCAAAAATTAACCAATTATATTTCAGCATGGCCTATTTTTGGGCCTGTGTATTGTCCAACATAAATTATATTTCTAAGATTATCTATTTATATATGATATTTAGTTTGTTTATTTATTTCAAAATCTGCTTCTCAGAACCATCCATGTCCACCCCATCAGAGTCAACTGCAGCGCCCCCTGATGACCAGCTGCCGCCTGTGGCCCTCACTCCGGTCTCCCCAAACAAGCTATCGCTAAAGATCACCGACCCATCCAGGAAGAAGCTGGTCTCTCTGGAAGCGCAGCGGATAGCGGGGGTCTTGGACGAGTGCATCCGTGAGATGGGGCTGGTGGCCCTGCTGCCCTCTGAATTGACCCACCCTGAGAGCCTCTCTGTGAGCCTGGGAGGAGAAACCGTCAGGTCCCTCAGCGAGCACTTGCGCCTGGTGAGGAAACACAACGCCCTGAACGTGGACGCTGAGCGGGAAGCGGTCGCCGAGGAGGTGCAGAACTCATTACGGAACGTTTTGAGGCTGCTGAGGTCTCAGCCTACTGCGGAGGCGGAGCTTAAACGGGCGGGGCCTATTACAGAAGACCGGAGAGGTGTCCACGAGCTCGTGGCGGGGTTAAAGGAGCTCCGAGCCATCCTATTGGAGAGACTCCTGACCACACCCGCGGAGGAAAGGGAACACAGCCGGCACATACACAAAGTCAGCTTGCAGCATCAGAGCAACCTGGAGATGATCGCCACGCTGGAAAAGGAGGTTGCCATGGCAATTAAAGACAGGGATGAGGAGGTGAGGGACAATTGGGCCCCATATTTTTGACTGTGTCTGAAACTGTGCCCTGTGCAATATATAGTTCACTATATAGGACTATGTCTGAAACTGTGCCCTGTGCACTATATAGTTCACTATATAGGACTATATCTGAAACTGTGCCCTGTGCACTATATAGTTCACTATATAGGAATATGTCTGAAACTGTGCCCTGTGCACTATATAGTTCACTATATAGGAATATGTCTGAATCTGTGCCCTGTGCACTATATAGTTCACTATATAGGACTATGTCTTAATCTGTGCCCTACTCACTATATAGTTCACTATATAGAACTATGTCTGAAACTGTGCCCTGTGCACTATATAGTTCACTATATAGGACTATGTCTGAAACTGTGCCCTGTGCACTATATAGTTCACTATATAGGACTATGTCTGAAACTGTGCCCAACTCACTATATAGTTCACTATATATGACTATGTCTGAAACTGTGCACTACTCACTATATAGTTCACTATATAGAACTATGTCTGAAACTGTGCCCTGTGCACTATATAGTTCACTATATAGGACTATGTCTGAAACTGTGCCCTGTGCACTATATAGTTCACTATATAGGACTATGTCTGAAACTGTGCCCAACTCACTATATAGTTCACTATATATGACTATGTCTGAAACTGTGCACTACTCACTATATAGTTCACTATATAGGACTATGTCTGAAACTGTGCCCTGTGCACTATATAGTTCACTATATAGGACTATGTCTGAAACTGTGCCCTACTCACTATATAGTTCACTATATAGGACTATGTCTGAAACTGTGCACTACTCACTATATAGTTCACTATATAGGACTATGTCTGAAACTGTGCCCTGTGCACTATATAGTTCACTATATAGGACTATGTCTGAAACTGTGCCCTACTCACTATATAGTTCACTATATAGGACTATGTCTGAAACTGTGCCCAACTCATTATAATAGGATTATGTCTATTCGCTGCATGGATGTGCCCTTTTCATTGTGTAGTGTGCTATTTTGAACAACGTCCAATTCACTACATAGTGCACTATTTTGGACTATGCCCTATTTACTATATAATGCACTATTTTGAAATGTGCTCTATTCATTGTGTAGTGCAGTATTTTGGACAACATCCAATTCACTACATGGAGCACTATTGAGTATATAGTGCATGATTTTTGATTGTGCCCTGTGCACTATATTGTACACTATTCTGGACTATTCTGTCCTATTCACTACATAGTGCACCATTTGGGGCTATGCCCTATTTACTATATAGTATACTATTTTGGACTATGCCAAAGTGCACTATTTTGGACTATACCCTATTCACTATATAGTGCCATATTTTACATTATACCCTATTCACTATATAGTGCACTGCTTTGCACTATGCCAGTTTCACTATATAGTGCACTATTTGGATCATGCCCGGTTGACTATATAGTGCACTATTTTGGATTATGCCATATTCACTAAATAGTGCACTATTTCATATTACACCCAATTCATTATATAGTGCACTATTTGGATAATAGCCTATTCACTATATGGTGCACTATTTTGGACTATGCCCTTTTCACCACATAGAGCACTATTTTGGACAACATCCAGTTCACTATATAGTGCGCTATTTTAGATTGTGCCTGTTTCACTATATAGTGCACTATTTTGGATTATGCCGTATTCACTAAATACAACACTATTTTGGATTATCCACTATTCACTATATAGCACACTATTTAAGATTGTTCTATATTCACTATGTAGTGCAATATTTCGGATAACCTCCAGTTCAATATATAGTGCACTATTTTGATTGCGCTCTATTCACTGTGTAGTGCACTATTTTGGATTGTGCTCTGTTCAATGTGTTGTGCACTATTTTGGGAAAATCCAATGCACTACATGGTGCACTATTCAGTATATAGTGCACCATTTTAGATTGAACCCTCTTCACTATATAAGGGCACTGTTTTAGATAACATCCAATTCACTACACAGTGCACTGTTTTGGATCATGCCCTGTTCACCATATGGTGCACTATTTTGGAAGACACCCTGCTCACTATATAGTGCACTATTGCTGACCACGCCCTACTCACTGTCCTCGCAGATAAGTAAGAAGGACGAGGTGATCCGGCAGCTGAAGGTTTCTCTGTACCAGCTGGACAAGGCGTCCAGAGACTTTGTGGCTCAGACCCAGAAGGACGCTGAGAAGCAGGTGGAGTCCAGTCAGAAGACCTCAGAGGGGAAACAGACACGCCTCCAGCAGGAAAGCAGTCAACTGCGAGCGCAGCTGAAGAACCAGATCACGGAGAACAGAGAGGCAGAGCTGGCACTGCGCAAGGTGTGTGTGTGTTCTACTTTAGTTTTGGACGTCTAATCATTTTTGGTGGACTTATTTGGAGATTGTGAATAAACTCTGATGGGGTTACGTGTGACTCATGCTGTTCTTTATTCTCTCTGCAGAAGAAACACAACACGGAGACCGAGATAGAGAACTGGATTCAGAAATATGACTCTGATATGGGAGAAAAACAGGCAATCCTCCCACTTCCTCGTTTCTCACTCATTATCTAGTCGCTCATTTGCATGATGCTAATCGGTGGGCTGTAGGCGTCCACTGCTGAGCAGCATTAGCCCCGTAGCTCCAGCACAAAATCAAATAAACAAATAAATAAACAAATATCCGCATAACTAGGCAACAGAGATCTGACCTGAACAGGTCATGTGGAGTAAAGGGCACTATTCACAGTGTACGACGCCCTTTTCACTGTATAGTGCACTATTTCAGACAACGTCCAGTTCACTATATAGTGCACCACTTTGGACAACGCCCTATTGACTACAAAATGCACTATTTTGGACAATGTCCAATTCACTAAACAGTGCTCTGTTTTTGATAATGGCCTATTCACTATAATGTGCACTATTTTGGACAATATTCACTTCACTGTATAGTGAACTATTTTGGACAATACCTTTTTCACCATTAAGTATGCTGTTTTGGACTATGTCCAGTTTTGGATTATGCCCCATTCACTACATAGTGCACTATTTTTACTGTGCCCTTTCACTACATAGTACACCAATTTGAACAATGTCCAATTCAACTGTGCTCTTTTTTTGATAAGGGCCTATTCACTATAAAGTGCACTATCACTCATGTTTAATTCACGATGTAGTGAACTATTTCAGACAACTATTTTTGGACAATGGCCTATTCACTATAATGTGCACTATTTTGGACAATATTCACTTCACTGTATAGTGAACTATTTTGGACAATACCCTTTTCACCATAATGTATGCTGTTTTGGATAATGTCCAGTTTTGGATTATGCCCCATTCACTATTCACTACATAGTGCACTATTTTTTACTGTGCCCTTTCACTGTATAGTATACTATGTTGGACAATGTGCTGTTTCCTACATAGTACACCACTTTGGATTATGCCCTATTCACTACATAGTGCACTATTTTTGACAATGTCCAATTCACTAAACTGTGCTCTATTTTTAATAAGGGCCAATTCACTATAAAGTGCACTATTACTCAAGTTTAATTCATGATATAGGGAACTATTTCAGACAATGTCCAATTCACTATATAGTGCATTATTTCAAACAATGTCCAATTCACTGTATAGTGAACACTATTTTGGACAATGTGCAGTTCCCTATATAGTACACCACTTTGGACAATGCCCTATTGACTATAAAATGCACTATTTTTGACAATGGCCTATTCACTATTTCGGACAATATTAAGTTCACTATATAGTGCACTATTTTGGACCATGTGCATATCCCTACATAGTCCACTATTTCGGACAATATTAAGTTCACTACATAGTGCACTATTTTTTTACCGTGCCCTTTCACTAACACCTTATTCACCATAAGGTATGCTAATTTAGACAACGTCTGGTTTTCTACAAACTTCACTACTTTGGATTATACCCTACTACGTAGTGCACTATTTTGGACAACGCCCTATTCACTACAAAATGCAATATTTTATGCAACACCTTATTCACTATATAGTACACTATTTTGGACAATGTCTAATTCACTACATAGTACACCACTTTGAATTATGCCATATTCACTACATAGTACACTATTTTGGACAATGTCTAATTCACTACATAGTACACCACTTTGAATTATGCCCTATTCACTAGTGCACTATTTTATGCAACACCTTATTCACTATATAGTATACTATTTTGGAATGTGTGCAGTTCCCTATATAGTACACCACTTTCGATTTTGCCCTATTCACTACATAGTGCACTTTATTGGACAATGTCCAATTCACTACATAGTACACCACTTTGGATTATGCCCCATTCACTACATAGTGCACTATTTTAGACAATGTCCAGTTCACTACATAGTACACCACTTTAATACATGCCCTATTCACTACATAGTGCACTATTTTAGACAATGTCCAGTTCACTACATAGTACACCACTTTAATACATGCCCTATTCACTACATAGTGCACTATTTTAGACAATGTCCAGTTCACTACATAGTACACCACTTTAATACATGCCCTATTCACTACATAGTGCACTATTTTAGACAATGTCCAATTCACTACATAGTACACCACTTTAATACATGCCCTATTCACTACATAGTGCACTACTTTGGACAGGCATTATTCACTGTATAGTCCCCTACATACTGCCCCGTTTTAGATTATGCCCTACTCACTACATAGTGCACCATTAAGGTGAATAAGGTGTTGTCCAAAATAGTGCACTATATAGTGATCAGGGCACCTTACTGAATGTCCAGTTGAGTGAGCGTGTGCTGTGGTTATGCGTGAGCAGATGGAGCTGGAGGAGATGACGGTGGTCTACGAGGAGGAGAAGGCTGAGCTGAGGGAGCTGCAGGAGCACTACGCTGTCCTAGAGCTGGAGTATTCGCAGATCATGGAGGAGCGCAGGATAGCGCTGGAGCAGCAGGAGGAGGAGGAGAGAGAGCGGGAGGTGAAGAGCCACGCCGCCGTCGTCATCCAGGCCTTCTGGAGGGGGTTCTGCGTCCGCAAGGCCATGAAGGCCAAGGTCAAGAGCAAGAAGGCCAAGAAGGGGAAGGGGAAGAAAGGAAAGTGAGTCTAGAACGTAGAAGATAGACTCAGCATGTACGGAGAGATCTGAGCTACTCGTACAGAAATAAAACTGAAACGGGAGCACTGCTTATTTCTTATTGATCCTGCATGTAGAACTAGTGAACTGTTTGTGTTTGCACACAGATGAATTTGACCTCCAGTGCAGTGAAACACACACACACACTAGGGGGCAGTGAGCGGTGGGCAGCCTGATCCACAGTGCACTACTTCGAACATTGTCTGAAACTGTACTCTGTTTACTGAACAGTGTATTATTTGGGATTATATCCAAAGCCACACCCTTTTCGCTGTATAGTGCACGATAGTAGACAATGCCCTGTTCACTACATAGTGCACTATTATGAACAATGGAATTGGAATTATATCCAAATCACGCTTCTTACACTATATAGTGCACACGTTTGGATTTTGCCCTTTTCACTATAGGGTGCACTATACTGCCCCATTCACAATATAGTGCACTGTTTTCATATTATGCTCTTTTCACTACATAGTGCATTTTGTGGATAGTGCCCTATTCACTACCTAATACATTATTAGGGATTTTATTTAATTCATGCTCTTTTCACTACATAGTGCACTGTATTGGACTATGCACTATTCACTATATGGTGCACTGTATTGGATTGTGCCCTTTTCACTATACAGTGCACTAAACTGGACAATGCCCTATTCACTATATATTGCATATTTTTAGATTATACCCTATACACTATACAGTACAGTATTTTGGACAAAGCCCTATTAACTGCATAGAAAACTATTTTGGACAAAGCCCTTTTCACTATACCGTGCACTATATTGGGCTATGTCCTATTCACTATGTAGTGCACAATGTTGGACTATGCCCCATTCACTATACGGTGCAATGTTTTGGACTATGCCCTATTCACTATATAGTGCACTATTTTAGATTATGCCCTATTCACTATGTAGTGCACAATGTCGGACTATGTCCTATTCACTATATGGTGCACTGTTTTGGACTATACCCTATTCACTATATAGTGCACTATTGTAGATTATACCCTATTCACTATACGGTGCAGTATTTTAGACTATGCCCTATTAACTTTATAGTGCACTATATTCTGCTTTGCCTTATTCACTATATAGTACACAATTTTGGACTGTGCCCTATTTACCATGCAGTGCACAATTTTAAACAAATCCCTATTCACTATATAGGGCAGTATTTTGGACAAAGCCCTATTGACTGCATAGAAAAATATTTTGGACAAAGCCCTTTTCACTATATAGTACACTATATTGGAGTATGCCCTATTCACTATGTAGTGCACAATGTTGGACTATGCCCTATTCACTATACGGTGCACTGTTTTGGACTATGCCTTATTCACTATATAGTGCTCATTTTTAGATTGTACACCATTCACTATACAGTGCAGTATTTTGGACAAAGCCCTATTAATTACATAGAAAACTATTTTGGACAAAGTCTGTTTCACTATATAGTACACTATATTGGACTATGTCCTATTCACTATGTAGTGCATTATATTAGACTTTGTCCTATTTACTATACAGTGCACTACATTGGACTATGTCCTATTCACTTTATAGTGCACTATATTGGACTATGTCCTATTCACTATACAGTGCACTATATTGGACTATGTCCTATTCACTTTATAGTGCACTATATTGGACTATGTCCTATTCACTATACAGTGCACTATATTGGACTATGTCCTATTCACTATACAGTGCACTATATTGGACTATGTCCTATTCACTATGTAGTGCACTATCCTGGACTATGTCCTATTCACTTTATAGTGAACTATATTGGACTATGTTCTATTCACTTTATAGTGCACTATATTGGACTATGTCCTATTCACTATACAGTGCACTATATTGGACTATGTCCTATTCACTTTATAGTGCACTATATTGGACTATGTCCTATTCACTATACAGTGCACTATATTGGACTATGTCCTATTCACTATACAGTGCACTATATTGGACTATGTCCTATTCACTATACAGTGCACTATATTGGACTATGTCCTATTCACTATGTAGTGCACTATCCTGGACTATGTCCTATTCACTTTATAGTGAACTATATTGGACTATGTTCTATTCACTTTATAGTGCACTATATTGGACTATTTCCAATTCACTATACAGTGCACTATATTGGACTTTGTCCTATTCACTATACAGTGCACTATATTGGACTTTGTTCTATTCACTTTATAGTGCACTATATTGGACTATGTTCTATTCACTATACAGTACACAATTTTGGATTATGCCATTTTTACTATACAGTGCACTATATTGGACTGTGTCCTATTTACGTTATAGTGCAATATATTGTACTATGCCCTATTCACTATACAGTGCACTACTTTGGGCTATGCCCTGTACACTTTGTAGTGCACTATATTGGAATATGCTCTATTCACTATATAGTGCACAACTTGGACTATGCCCTATTCACTACACAGTGCATTGAGCAGCGAGCACACTTGGACGGAGGGGTGGGTGGCCCTATCTTCAGATCCTGGGGAGTAGGTCAGGATTGTGTCTTGCTCAAGGGCACTTCAGTTGCTGACTCTCTAACCTCCAGCCCCTGGATGTGGCGCATCACGTAAGATTCGGGGATTTGGAGACCCCTTGGGGATTTTGGAGGTTTTGAGGAACAGTCTGTAGAGTGTGTTGAGTATCGGCCTCCTTCCTTTGACCTTCTTGTGTTTGTGCTCATTGGTATTGCAGCCCTTTTCTCGGTTACAAGGTGACATCATCTCGTAACACAATCCTTATACGCCCCTGTAAGGGCAGAGTTTCACCGACGCCATCTGTTTTTTTCAAGTAATGCAAAAGCTCACAAAAAAACAGCATTGATACGAACATTTTTATTTTATTGCCACCTTTCTACTATATATATTCTGTATATATACACTGTAATGTATAGTGTTCACTGATTTACACTTCGGAAAGTCAACATTGCATTGGAATTTGAGCAGAGACGTGGGCACACTGTTGCATCGTATGTCTAAAACTTCAGAAATGTAATAAAATGCCGTCTACAAAAAGACGGCTACAAAAAGATGCCGTCTACGAAAAGAGATAAAAATCTCTGACGTTGTTCGTTTTTGGCCACATTTGTTTTCCCTCATCTGTCGCTGATACATTCGCTTATACATTCAAATAACTGTTTGGCTCCAGCATTAAAGTTCACTGTAGAACTCTTCAGTCTCACAAACGAGCTTCACTCCTGGTGGTCACTGGTGGATCTGCTGTCAGCGTCCGACTTGAGATCACGAATGATTTCGGCCCGTTCCTGGATATAACGCTGGATCTGGAAAGGAAAGCAGATTAATTAATTCAATAACCCAGTTATAGTACCTATATGTAATAATGTATTTACAAAAGGAGCAAACGTTCACACAATTAAATTTTAATTTATGTGTGATTAGATTTTCAGTCTGTAACGGAAGAAACTGCTCAAACAGTAAAATAGTGGTTTGTCTACTATAACATAGTGGGTATAGTGTATAGTGTAGTGGGTATAGTGTACAGTGTAGCGGGTATAGTGTATAGTGTAGCGGGTATAGTGTATAATGTAGTGGGTATAGTGTAGTGGGTATAGTATAAAATGTGGTTGGTGTAGTATAGTGTAGTGGGTATAGTATATAATGTGGTTGGTATAGTATAGTGTAGTGGGTATAGTGTATAATGTGGTTGGTATAGTATAGTGTAGTGGGTATAGTATATAATGTGGTTGGTATAGTATAGTGTAGTAGGTATAGTGTATAATGTGGTTGGTATAGTATAGTGTAGTGGGTATAGTGTATAATGTGGTTGGTATGGTATAGTGTAGTGGTATAGTGTATAATGTGGTTGGTATAGTAGAGTGTAGTGGGTATAGTGTATAATGTGGTTGGTATAGTATAGTGTAGTGGGTATAGTGTATAATGTGGTTGGTATAGTATAGTGTAGTGGGTATAGTGTATAATGTGGTTGGTATAGTATAGTGTAGTAGGTATCGTGTATAATGTGGTTGGTATAGTATAGTGTAGTGGGTATAGTGTATAATGTGGTTGGTATGGTATAGTGTAGTGGGTGTAGTGTATAATGTGGTTGGTATAGTATAGTGTACTGGGTATAGTGTATAATGTGGTTGGTATGGTATAGTGTACTGGGTATAGTGTATAATGTGGTTGGTATGGTATAGTGTACTGGGTATAGTGTAATTTGTTTGGTATGGTATAGTGTATAATGTGGTTGGTATAGTATAGTGTAGTAGGTATAGTGTATAATGTGGTTGGTATAGTATAGTGTAGTGGGTATAGTGTATAATGTGGTTGGTATAGTATAGTGTAGTGGGTATAGTATATAATGTGGTTGGTATAGTATAGTGTAGTAGGTATAGTGTATAATGTGGTTGGTATAGTATAGTGTAGTGGGTATAGTGTATAATGTGGTTGTTATAGTATAGTGTAGTGGGTATAGTGTATAATGTGGTTGGT
Source organism: Megaleporinus macrocephalus (assembly GCA_021613375.1). Lineage (NCBI taxonomy): Eukaryota > Metazoa > Chordata > Actinopteri > Characiformes > Anostomidae > Megaleporinus > Megaleporinus macrocephalus. The sequence goes on from CM038726.1 coordinate 3,355,548, forward strand.
ATAGTATAGTGTAGTGGGTATAGTGTATAATGTGATTGGTATAGTATAGTGTAGTGGGTATAGTGTATAATGTGGTTGGTATAGTATAGTGTAGCAGGTATAGTGTATAATGTGGTTGGTATAGTATAGTGTAGTGGGTATAGTGTATAATGTGGTTGGTATAGTATAGTGTAGTGAGTATAGTGTATAATGTGGTTGGTATGGTATAGTGTAGTGGTATAGTGTATAATGTGGTTGGTATAGTAGAGTGTAGTGGGTATAGTGTATAATGTGGTTGGTATAGTATGGTGTAGTGGGTATAGTGTATAATGTGGTTGGTATAGTATAGTGTAGTGGGTATAGTGTATAATGTGGTTGGTATAGTATAGTGTAGTAGGTATCGTGTATAATGTGGTTGGTATAGTATAGTGTAGTAGGTATAGTGTATAATGTGGTTGGTATAGTATAGTGTAGTGGGTATAGTGTATAATGTGGTTGGTATAGTATAGTGTAGTGGGTATAGTATATAATGTGGTTGGTATAGTATAGTGTAGTAGGTATAGTGTATAATGTGGTTGGTATAGTATAGTGTAGTGGGTATAGTGTATAATGTGGTTGTTATAGTATAGTGTAGTGGGTATAGTGTATAATGTGGTTGGTATAGTATAGTGTAGTGGGTATAGTGTATAATGTGATTGGTATAGTATAGTGTAGTGGGTATAGTGTATAATGTGGTTGGTATAGTATAGTGTAGTAGGTATAGTGTATAATGTGGTTGGTATAGTATAGTGTAGTGGGTATAGTGTATAATGTGGTTGGTATAGTATAGTGTAGTGAGTATAGTGTATAATGTGGTTGGTATGGTATAGTGTAGTGGTATAGTGTATAATGTGGTTGGTATAGTAGAGTGTAGTGGGTATAGTGTATAATGTGGTTGGTATAGTATGGTGTAGTGGGTATAGTGTATAATGTGGTTGGTATAGTATAGTGTAGTGGGTATAGTGTATAATGTGGTTGGTATAGTATAGTGTAGTAGGTATCGTGTATAATGTGGTTGGTATAGTATAGTGTAGTGGGTGTAGTGTATAATGTGGTTGGTATAGTATGGTGTAGTGGGTATAGTGTATAATGTGGTTGGTATAGTATAGTGTAGTGGGTATAGTGTATAATGTGGTTGGTATAGTATGGTGTAGTGGGTATAGTGTATAATGTGGTTGGTATAGTATAGTGTAGTGGGTATAGTGTATAATGTGGTTGGTATAGTATAGTGTAGTAGGTATAGTGTATAATGTGGTTGGTATAGTATAGTGTAGTGGGTATAGTGTATAATGTGGTTGGTATAGTATAGTGTAATGGGTATAGTGTATAATGTGGTTGGTATGGTATAGTGTAGTGGGTATAGTGTATAATGTGGTTGGTATGGTATAGTGTAGTGGGTATAGTGTATAATGTGGTTGGTATGGTATAGTGTAGTGGGTGTAGTGTATAATGTGGTTGGTATAGTATAGTGTACTGGGTATAGTGTAATTTGTTTGGTATGGTATAGTGTATAATGTGGTTGGTATAGTATAGTGTAGTGGGTATAGTGTATAATGTGGTTGGTATAGTATAGTGTAGTAGGTATAGTGTATAATGTGGTTGGTATAGTATAGTGTAGTGGGTATAGTGTATAATGTGGTTGGTATGGTATAGTGTAGTGGTATAGTGTATAATGTGGTTGGTATAGTATAGTGTAGTGGTGTAGTGTATAATGTGGTTGGTATAGTAGAGTGTAGTGGGTATAGTGTATAATGTGGTTGGTATAGTATGGTGTAGTGGGTATAGTGTATAATGTGGTTGGTATAGTATAGTATAGTGGGTATAGTGTATAATGTGGTTGGTATAGTATAGTGTAGTAGGTATCGTGTATAATGTGGTTGGTATAGTATAGTGTAGTGGGTGTAGTGTATAATGTGGTTGGTATAGTATGGTGTAGTGGGTATAGTGTATAATGTGGTTGGTATAGTATAGTGTAGTGGGTATAGTGTATAATGTGGTTGGTATAGTATGGTGTAGTGGGTATAGTGTATAATGTGGTTGGTATAGTATAGTGTAGTGGGTATAGTGTATAATGTGGTTGGTATAGTATAGTGTAGTAGGTATAGTGTATAATGTGGTTGGTATAGTATAGTGTAGTGGGTATAGTGTATAATGTGGTTGGTATAGTATAGTGTACTGGGTATAGTGTATAATGTGGTTGGTATGGTATAGTGTAGTGGGTATAGTGTATAATGTGGTTGGTATGGTATAGTGTAGTGGGTGTAGTGTATAATGTGGTTGGTATAGTATAGTGTACTGGGTATAGTGTAATTTGTTTGGTATGGTATAGTGTATAATGTGGTTGGTATAGTATAGTGTAGTGGGTATAGTGTATAATGTGGTTGGTATAGTATAGTGTAGTAGGTATAGTGTATAATGTGGTTGGTATAGTATAGTGTAGTGGGTATAGTGTATAATGTGGTTGGTATGGTATAGTGTAGTGGTATAGTGTATAATGTGGTTGGTATAGTATAGTGTAGTGGGTATAGTGTATAATGTGGATGGTATAGTATAGTGTAGTGAGTATAGTGTATAATGTGGTTGGTATAGTATAGTGTAGTGTGTATAGTGTATAATGTGGTTGGTATAGTATAGTGTAGTGGGTATAGTGTATAATGTGGTTGGTATAGTATAGTGGGTATAGTGTATAATGTGGTTGGTATAGTATAGTGTAGTGGGTATAGTGTATAATGTGGTTGGTATAGTATAGTGTAGTGGATATAGTGTATAATGTGGTTGGTATAGTATAGTGGGTATAGTGTATAATGTGGTTGGTATAGTATAGTGGGTATAGTGTATAATGTGGTTGGTATAGTGTAGTGTAGCGGGTATAGTGTATAATGTGTTTGGTATAGTATAGTGTAGTGGGTATAGTGTATAATGTGGTTGGTATAGTATAGTGGGTATAGTGTATAATGTGGTTGGTATAGTATAGTGTAGTAGGTATAGTGTATAATGTGGTTGGTATAGTATAGTGTAGTGGGTATAGTGTATAGTGTGGTTGGTATAGTATAGTGTAGTGAGTATAGTGTATGATGTGGTTGGTATAGTATAGTGTAGTGAGTATAGTGTATAATGTGGTTGGTATAGTATAGTGTAGTGGGTATAGTGTATAATGTGGTTGGTATAGTATAGTGTAGTAGGTATAGTGTATAATGTGGTTGGTATAGTATAGTGTAGTTGGTATAGTGTATAATGTGGATGGTATAGTATAGTGTAGTGGGTATAGTGTATAATGTGGATGGTATAGTATAGTGTAGTGGGTATAGTGTATAATGTGGTTGGTATAGTATAGTGTAGTAGGTATAGTGTATAATGTGGATGGTATAGTATAGTGTAGTGGGTATAGTGTATAATGTGGTTGGTATAGTATAGTGTAGTTGGTATAGTGTATAATGTGGATGGTATAGTATAGTGTAGTGGGTATAGTGTATAATGTGGATGGTATAGTATAGTGTAGTGGGTATAGTGTATAATGTGGTTGGTATTGTATAGTGTAGTAGGTATAGTGTATAATGTGGATGGTATAGTATAGTGTAGTGGGTATAGTGTATAATGTGGTTGGTATAGTATAGTGTAGTGGGTATAGTGTATAATGTGGATGGTATAGTATAGTGTAGTGGGTATAGTGTATAATGTGGATGGTATAGTATAGTGTAGTGGGTATAGTGTATAATGTGGTTGGTATAGTATAGTGTAGTGGGTATAGTGTATAATGTGGATGGTATAGTATAGTGTAGTGGGTATAGTGTATAATGTGCATGGTATAGTATAGTGTAGTGGGTATAGTGTATAATGTGGTTGGTATAGTATAGTGTAGTGGGTATAGTGTATAATGTGGTTGGTATAGTATAGTGTAGTGGGTATAGTGTATAATGTAGTTGGTATAGTATAGTGTAGTGGGTATAGTGTATAATGTGGATGGTATAGTATAGTGTAGTGGGTATAGTGTATAATGTGGTTGGTATAGTATAGTGTAGTAGGTATACCAGTAAGAGTCGTTGGGCAGCACTGTACAATAACAATAACATTACAGCCAATTCAAAACATAGTCTCAGTTTAAGATCTGTTTATCGAGATTATTGCTTTACCTTGTCCAGCTGTTCCAGGGTGTCGTCAACATTGACCCCCTCAGCTCCACCTGCAGCGATACCACTCATGTGATAAAGGTTCAGGGTCACAACCTTTATCTGGCCGAGAAGGAGCGTCTCTTTGGCAGCCGTTGCCTGGATGTGATTCCACGTGGATTCCTGTAACAAACATTTTATAGTTTACCAACATCAACAGTGGAAGGCTTATTGGATGCTGTGGTGGTCAGTTCATGTGTGAAGAACCACCCTTTCGCAACCTGAACCTGATGAATCTCAGCATTGTCATCCTGGAACATGGACCCAATGATGGGATAACCTGGTCATTCAGGACATTCAGGTGGTCAGCTGAGCTTCATAAGCCTCGATCTGACCAACTGAAGCCCCCCCAGATCATAACACTGTCCTCCTGAGGCGTGTACAGTGGACACTATGCACTCAACTGTTCAGTCCCACTGGCAATAACAGCAGAAGATTAGAGCAGAAGCAGGTCGTACCCACTGGAGGGTCTGAGAGAGGATGGTGTCCAGATCGGTCTGCAGTTGTGAGAGAGTGTTGTTGTAGTGCAGTAACACAGACGCTCTCTCGCTGATGTATCTCCTGTGCTCCACGCCCTCTCTCTCTCTGTCGCTCTCCACCTCGCTCTGCCGCTTCAGCAGCTGCTCCTGCGTACAAACCAGTGTGTCGAAGCGGCCAATCAGCTGCCCCACATCCTCAAACTGAAACGCAGACCACAGACCACATAGACAGTCACGTGTATACAAGCACTGCTCATCGGCTTAAAGCAGATCAGTTAACTAATGGGTGGAGCTAAACTGCTGTAGAGTCAATAGGTGGAGCTAAGCTGCTGTAGGCTGAATGGGTGGAGCTAAACTGCTGTAGGCTGAATGGGTGGAGATGAACTGCTGTAGGCTGAATGGGTGGAGCTAAACTGCTGTAGGCTGAATGGGTGGAGATGAACTGCTGTAGACTGAATGGGTGGCGCTAAACTGCTGTAGACTGAATGGGTGGAGAAACACAGCTGTAGACTGAATGGGTGGAGAAACACAGCTGTAGACTGAATGGGTGGAGAAACACAGCTGTAGACTGAATGGGCGGAGCTACACTGCTGTATGCTGAATGGGCGGAGCTAAACTGCTGTATGCTGAATGGGCGGAGCTAAACTACAGTAGGATGAAAGCTGAATAGGCACTGCGAGCCTCAAGTGTTTACCTTCTTCGAGGTCTTGAGGACGCTGTCTAAGAAGCTCCAGTAGATTCGGTTGCGGTTGACTCGGGCCTGCAGCTGCTCCTTCTTGGCCAGGAGGGCGGCGATGGTTCTCTGTAACTGCTGCACTTCCCGCTCTCTCTCTCTCACTACAGCTCTCTCTGCCTCGGCCTTCTTCAGACCACGTGTCTTCTTAGCATCGTTCTCCTAAAGAGAGAGAGAGAGATGGAGGGAGGTATTTGATAGCATTAAGAATATGTTTACTTTATTAGATATGATGATAAAAGACTAAATGCTTTAGAATGTTTTATATTTCTCTAAGTATGACTTAAAACATCAAGTAATTAGAAAAATGAGACAGAAATATTAGACTTGGTCATTTATTTATTGAGGAAAACGATCCCATAGTTATATCTCTGAGGGTTACCTCCATGAACCTACTGGATTATCAGATAATCAGATGGTGACATTAGATTCAGGTATTTTCATCAGTGGGACGATGATTAGTTCTCTTTTATTCAAAGAACTGAGATCTTCAGAACATGTGATTCTGAGGAACCTCAGAACACCAGCTGTTGATGTTCCTCAGGCTGGACTCCACACTCAGACAGATTGTGTACAAAAGGAGGAACCTCAAGAGGGCTGGTCAACCAATGAAGATCACTCAAGACGTATAACAGCCTGTGATGTTATAGAGGAGTCCAGGAGAACTTCTAAACAGCTAAAGTTCATGAGTCCAACATCAGGAGACCACTGACCAACAATGGTGACCATGACAGGGCTGTTAGGAGACCTCCAAACCGAACCATACTGCCCGTCTGACGAACCTGAAGGCTACTAGAGACCTAAGTAGAACTTTCTGGTATAAATGAGAAGTCTGGAGAGAGCAAAACACTGCATTACAGCATAAGAACCTCATCCCACCTGAGAAACATGGTGGTGGTAGTATCAAGTTTGGACCTGTTTGGCTGCATCTGGGATAGAATTTCAACTTCTACAAGCAAAAGACAATGTCAGGATGTCTGTCTGTTAAGTGAGTCTTAGTAGAACGTGGGTCAGACAGCAGGACAATGACCCTAAACACACAAGTGGTTCTACAAAAGATGGTTAAAGGAGAAAAAAGTTCATGTTTGAAGGGACCGAGTCAAGGTTTAGCACTTCATGGGTCACGTTTACTCACTTTGAGAAACTTGTCAAACTTCAGTAAAGAGTCCTTGAGTGTTTCTTCCTTTTTCTTCAGCTCATCTCTCCTCTGTTTCAGACTCTCTTTCTTCACCTCAAACTCCTTAAAACACAACAAAAACACACACACAGACACACATTTCAAGCTACAGGTGATAGAGAGTCACTGTAGTACCACTTTGTACCTGAAGAGGTGATGGTGAGTCACTGTAGTACCACTTTGTACCTGAATAGGTGATAGTGAGTCACTGTAGTACCACTTTGTACCTGAAGAGGTGATAGTGAGTCACTGTAGTACCACTTTGTACCTGAAGAGGTGATAGTGAGTCACTGTAGTACCACTTTATATCTGAAGAGGTGATAGTGAGTCACTGTAGTACCACTTTGTACCTGAAGAGGTGATAGTGAGTCACTGTAGTACCACTTTGTACCTGAAGAGGTGATAGTGAGTCACTGTAGTACCACTTTGTACCTGAAGAGGTGATAGTGAGTCACTGTAGTACCACTTTGTACCTGAAGAGGTGATACTGAGTCACTGTAATACCACTTTGTACCTGAAGAGGTGATAGTGAGTCACTGTAGTACCACTTTGTACCTGAAGAGGTGATAGTGAGTCACTGTAGTACCACTTTGTACCTGAAGAGGTGATAGTGAGTCACTGTAGTACCACTTTGTACCTGAAGAGGTGAGAGTGAGTCACTGTAGTACCATTTTGTACCTGAATTGGTGATAGTGAGTCACTGTAGTACCACTTTGTACCTGAATAGGTGATAGTGAGTCACTGTAGTAACACTTTGTACCTGAAGAGGTGATAGTGAGTCACTGTAGTACCACTTTGTACCTGAAGAGGTGATAGTGAGTCACTGTAGTACCACTTTGTACCTGTAGAGGCGATAGTGAGTCATTGTAATACCACTTTGTACCTGAAGAGGTGATAGTGAGTCACTGTACAACAAGATGGTTCTAGAATTGCTCTTCAGAGAAGATTCATTACACTATTTTCACGCTTTTGAACGGTTTAGGGTGAGTTCTGGTGAGTTCGTACCTCTCGCTGTGTCCTCAGAGCTGCGTCCATGTGTTTGATCTCTCTGCGTTTGTCCAGCAGGCGCGTGGCTCCAGTGCGTAGGTCCTCCTCCGGTACAGCCACACTGCTGGACAGAGAGAGGCCATGACTTTCCTGTGGCCTCACAATAGTGATATGTGACCTCAGTGTATTGATTTGCGGTCCTAGTATACGTCCTCAGTAGAGTAATTTGTGGCCTCGATATAATAATTATATACTATACAATACAGTGTGCAGTATACTAGAGAACAGTGTATTCTATACTAGTGAATAATGTATTCTACACTAGAGAACAGTGTGTAGTATACTAGAGAACAGTGTGTAGTATACTTGAGAACAGTGTGTAGTATACTAGAGAACAGTGTGTAGTATACTAGAGAACAGTGTGTAGTATACTTGAGAACAGTGTGTAGTATACTAGAGAACAGTGTATTCTATACTAGTGAATAATGTATTCTACACTAGAGAACAGTGTGTAGTATACTAGAGAACAGTGTGTAGTATACTAGAGAACAGTGTGTAGTATACTTGAGAACAGTGTGTAGTATACTAGAGAACAGTGTGTAGTATACTTGAGAACAGTGTGTAGTATACTAGAGAACAGTGTGTAGTATACTTGAGAACAGTGTGTAGTATACTTGAGAACAGTGTGTAGTATACTAGAGAACAGTGTGTAGTATACTAGAGAACAGTGTGTAGTATACTAGAGAACAGTGTGTAGTATACTTGAGAACAGTGTGTACTATACTTGAGAACAGTGTGTAGTATACTAGAGAACAGTGTGTAGTATACTAGAGAACAGTGTGTAGTATACTAGAGAACAGTGTGTAGTATACTTGAGAACAGTGTGTAGTATACTTGAGAACAGTGTGTAGTATACTAGAGAACAGTGTGTAGTATACTTGAGAACAGTGTGTAGTATACTTGAGAACAGTGTGTAGTATACTAGAGAATAGTGTATTCTATACTAGTGAATAATGTATTCTACACTAGAGAACAGTGTGTAGTATACTAGAGAACAGTGTGTAGTATACTAGAGAACAGTGTGTAGTATACTAGAGAACAGTGTGTAGTATACTTGAGAACAGTGTGTAGTATACTAGAGAACAGTGTGTAGTATACTTGAGAACAGTGTGTAGTATACTAGAGAACAGTGTGTAGTATACTTGAGAACAGTGTGTAGTATACTAGAGAACAGTGTGTAGTATACTTGAGAACAGTGTGTAGTATACTTGAGAACAGTGTGTAGTATACTAGAGAACAGTGTGTAGTATACTAGAGAACAGTGTGTAGTATACTTGAGAACAGTGTGTAGTATACTAGAGAACAGTGTGTAGTATACTAGAGAACAGTGTGTAGTATACTTGAGAACAGTGTGTAGTATACTTGAGAACAGTGTGTAGTATACTAGAGAACAGTGTGTAGTATACTTGAGAACAGTGTGTAGTATACTAGAGAACAGTGTGTAGTATACTTGAGAACAGTGTGTAGTATACTAGAGAACAGTGTGTAGTATACTTGAGAACAGTGTGTAGTATACTAGAGAACAGTGTGTAGTATACTAGAGAAAAGTGTGTAGTATACTAGAGAACAGTGTGTAGTATACTTGAGAACAGTGTGTAGTATACTAGAGAACAGTGTGTAGTATACTTGAGAACAGTGTGTAGTATACTTGAGAACAGTGTGTAGTATACTAGAGAACAGTGTGTAGTATACTAGAGAACAGTGTGTAGTATACTAGAGAACAGTGTGTAGTATACTAGAGAACAGTGTGTAGTATACTTGAGAACAGTGTGTAGTATACTAGAGAACAGTGTGTAGTATACTAGAGAACAGTGTGTAGTATACTAGAGAACAGTGTGTAGTATACTAGAGAACAGTGTATTCTATACTAGTGAATAATGTATTCTACACTAGAGAACAGTGTGTAGTATACTAGAGAACAGTGTGTAGTATACTAGAGAACAGTGTGTAGTATACTTGAGAACAGTGTGTAGTATACTAGAGAACAGTGTATTCTATACTAGTGAATAATGTATTCTACACTAGAGAACAGTGTGTAGTATACTAGAGAACAGTGTGTAGTATACTAGAGAACAGTGTATTCTATACTAGTGAATAATGTATTCTACACTAGAGAACAGTGTGTAGTATACTAGAGAACAGTGTGTAGTATACTAGAGAACAGTGTGTAGTATACTAGAGAACAGTGTATTCTATACTAGTGAATAATGTATTCTACACTAGAGAACAGTGTGTAGTATACTAGAGAACAGTGTGTAGTATACTAGAGAACAGTGTGTAGTATACTTGAGAACAGTGTGTAGTATACTAGAGAACAGTGTGTAGTATACTAGAGAACAGTGTGTAGTATACTTGAGAACAGTGTGTACTATACTTGAGAACAGTGTGTAGTATACTAGAGAACAGTGTGTAGTATACTAGAGAACAGTGTGTAGTATACTTGAGAACAGTGTGTAGTATACTTGAGAACAGTGTGTAGTATACTAGAGAACAGTGTGTAGTATACTAGAGAACAGTGTGTAGTATACTTGAGAACAGTGTGTAGTATACTTGAGAACAGTGTGTAGTATACTAGAGAACAGTGTGTAGTATACTAGAGAACAGTGTGTAGTATACTTGAGAACAGTGTGTAGTATACTAGAGAACAGTGTGTAGTATACTAGAGAACAGTGTGTAGTATACTTGAGAACAGTGTGTAGTATACTAGAGAACAGTGTATTCTATACTAGTGAATAATGTATTCTACACTAGAGAACAGTGTGTAGTATACTAGAGAACAGTGTGTAGTATACTAGAGAACAGTGTGTAGTATACTTGAGAACAGTGTGTAGTATACTAGAGAACAGTGTATTCTATACTAGTGAATAATGTATTCTACACTAGAGAACAGTGTGGAGTATACTAAAGAATAGTGTGTAGTATACTTGAGAACAGTGTGTAGTATACTAGAGAACAGTGTATTCTATACTAGTGAATAATGTATTCTACACTAGAGAACAGTGTGTAGTATACTAGAGAACAGTGTGTAGTATACTAGAGAACAGTGTGTAGTATACTTGAGAACAGTGTGTAGTATACTAGAGAACAGTGTATTCTATACTAGTGAATAATGTATTCTACACTAGAGAACAGTGTGGAGTATACTAAAGAATAGTGTGTAGTATACTTGAGAACAGTGTGTAGTATACTAGAGAACAGTGTATTCTATACTAGTGAATAATGTATTCTACACTAGAGAACAGTGTGGAGTATACTAAAGAATAGTGTGTAGTATACTTGAGAACAGTGTGTAGTATACTAGAGAACAGTGTATTCTATACTAGTGAATAATGTATTCTACACTAGAGAACAGTGTGGAGTATACTAAAGAATAGTGTGTAGTATACTTGAGAACAGTGTGTAGTATACTAGTGAATAGTGTATTCTATACTAGTGAATAATGTATTCTACACTAGAGAACAGTGTGGAGTATACTAAAGAATAGTGTGTAGTATACTTGAGAACAGTGTGTAGTATACTAGAGAACAGTGTGTCTATCTACTAGTGAATAGTGTACAGCACACTGGTGAGCATTGTATAGTATACTAGTATGCAATGTGTAGCACACTAGTGAACAGTGTATAGCATACTAGTGAATATTGTATAGTGTACTCATAAATGGTGTATAGTATACTAGTGAATAATGTAAAATGTACTACTGCATAATGTATAGCATACAAGTGAATACTGTTTAATATGTTAGAGAATAGTGTTTTGTATATTAGTGAATTGTGTATAGCATACTAGTGAACAGTGTACAGCATACCAGTGAACAGTGTACAGCATACTAGTGAATAGTCTATAGCACACTAGTGAATAGCATATAGAATACTACAGAATAGTGTATAGCATACCAGTGAATAGTCTATAGCATATCAGTGAATAGGATATGGCATACTAGTGAATAGTGTATAGCATACCAGGGAATAGTCTATAGCATATCAGTGAATAGGATATGGCATACTAGTGAATAGTGTATAGAATACTAGTGAATAATGTATAGCATACCATTGAATAGTCTATAGCATATCAGTTAATAGCATATAGCATACCAGTGAATTGTGTATAGCATACTAGCATAGAATACTAGGGTATAGTGTATAACATACCACTGAACAGTGTATAGTGCATATTAGTTAACAATGTATAGAATACTATAGTATAGTGAATAGCATACCAGTGAATAGTCTATAGCATAGTAGTGAATAGTCTATAGCACATCACTGAATAGTGTATAGCATACTAGTTAATAATGTATAGAATACTAGAGTATAGTGTATAGCATACCATTGAATAGTCTATAGTATATCAGTGAATAACATATAGCATACTAGTGAATAGTGTATAAAATACCATTGAATAGTCTATAGCATATTGATTAATAGCATATAGCATACCAGTGAATTGTGTGTAGCATACTAGCATAGAATTCTAGAGTATAGTGTATAGCATACCACTGAATAGTCTATAGCATACTAGTGAATAGTGTACAGAATATTGGAGTATAGTGTATAGCATACCACTGAATAGTCTATAGCATACTAGTGAATAGTGTATAGAATACTGGAGTATAGTGTATAGCATACCACTGAATTGTCTATAGCATACTAGTGAATAGTCTATACCATATCGGTTAATAGCATATAGCATACCAGTAAATTGTGTATAGCATATTAGCATAGAATACTAGAGTATAGTGTATAGCATACCACTAAACAGTGTATAGCATACTAGTGAATAATGTATAGAATATAATAGTATAGTGAATAGCATACCAGTGAATAGTCTATAGCATATCAGTGAATAGTCTATAGCATAGTAGTGAATAGTCTATAGCACATCACTGAATAGTGTATAGCATACTAGTGAATAATGTATAGAATACTATAGTGAATAGCACATAGCATACCAGTGAATAGTGTATAGCATAGTAGTGAATAGTGTATAGAATACTAGTGAATAATGTATAGCATACCAGTGAATAGTGTATAGCATACTAGTGAATAATGTATAGAATACAATAGTATAGTGAATAGCATACCAGTGAATAGTGTATAGCATAGTAGTGAATAGTGTATAGTATACTAGTGAATAGTGTATAGCATACCAGTGAATTGTGTATAGCATACTAGCATAGAATACTAGAGTATAGTGTGTAGCATACCAGTGTACCAGAGAATAGTGTGTAGTGTACTAGTGAATAGTGTATAAAATACTAGAGTATAGTGTGTAGCATACCAGTGTACCAGAGAAAAGTGTGTAGTGTACTAGTGAATAGTGTATAAAATACTAGAGTATAGTGTGTAGCATACCAGTGAATAGTGTATAGTGTACTAGTGAATAGTGTATAGTGTACTAGAGTATAGTGTGTAGCATACCAGTGAATAGTGTATAGTGTACTAGTGAATAGTGTATAGTGTACTAGTGAAGAGTGTATAGTGTACCAGAGAATAGTGTGTAGTGTACTAGTGAATAGTGTATAAAATACTAGAGTATAGTGTGTAGCATACCAGTGAATAGTGTATAGTGTACTAGTGAATAGTGTATAGTGTACTAGTGAAGAGTGTATAGTGTACTAGTGAAGAGTGAGCGGTTTGAGACACAGCCACACTAAAAGAAAGTCTAAGCTGTGGTATTCAGGCCTTCACTGCTGAGACGGGGGTTTAAACGTGTCTACGGTTCAGTTTCAGCTTGTTTTATATTTTAAACATTTAAGCACGAGCCATGTTCCCCGTTCAGCTCCGGTCAGTGTTCAGGAGCTACAAATCTCAGTACCCGCGCTGAGCGGTATGATCCAGTAGCAGCACCGGGAGTCAGAAGAGTTCTTACTTTAGGAGCTGCTGCTGGTAGACGGTGTGGAAATAGTCCTCCAGCTTCGCCTCCATATTTTTTATTCCTCCAGGAACAGAGTCTTTACCAACTTCTCGTTTCTGCTCCTTGTTTCTGCTCGCGGCCGCTGTTTCCACAGCAACGCACACACTCAACACAGCGCCTCTGTCGCCCTCCGGCGGCCAAACCGGGTCATCACAACTCCACACAGTTCACTTTTTCTTCTCTACACGGACAAAGATTGATCAGATTTATTTTTCATATCGTCAGAAGCTTTCGTCTTTCATCAGCCAGCGTAGTTTTATAACATGTTTCAGCCGTTAAGAGTGTTTTTAAGCTCCTCGTGCGTTTCCTGCCTGTGTTCCAAATCCAGTTCCAGCAAGTGCACCTGTCCCTGTGGTGAAGCTGCCCAGTGTTAGTAGTTTTATTTAGATTCTGTTTTTCTTTTTTTTACTTTATTTTATGTGCACAAACAATATTTACTATTCAATATATTACTGTACCCAATATTTTACATTCTGCCCTCAATATAGTGATTTATGGCCTTAATATAGTAGTTTGTGGCCTCAGTATAGTAAATTGTGGTCATAAAATAGTAATATGTGATGTCGGATATAGCAAACGGTGGTCATAATACAGTAATTTTTGGCCTTAGTATAGTTATTAACAGCCGTAATACAGTAACTTCTGGCCTTAGTATATGAATTTGTGGCCTTACAATAGTAATGTGACACCACATATAGTAATTTGTGGCCTTAATATAGTAAATTATGGCCTTAATAGAAGAATATATGGCCTCAGTATAGTCATTTGTGGCCTTAATATAATAACTTGCAAGCCCAATATAGTAATCTTTGATACCAGATATAGTTATTTGTTGGCTTAATATAATAATTTATAGCCATAATATAGTCATTTATGGCCTTAATATAGTAATAATGTGTCCTCAGTATAGTAATTTTTGGCCTCAATACAGTCATTTATAGCCATAATATAGTAAATTATGGCCTTCATATAGTAATAGGTGTCCTCAGTAAAGTCATTTATGGCCTTAATATAGCAATATGTGTCCTCAGTAAAGTAATTTGTGGCCGCGATGTAATAACTTATGACAACAAATATAGTAATTTTTGGCCTCAATGCAGTAATTTATGACCTTAATATAGTAATTTGTGACTTTAAAACAGTCATTTGTGGGCGTGGTATAGTAACTTGTGGCCTCAATATAAAATGTATGCACTTATTATAATAAATCTACACTTAGTATATTAATTGGTGGCCTCAAGATATGATGCCAGACATAGGAATGTGACGCCTCAATAAGGTAATTTATGGCAGTAATATAATAACTCATGATCTCAGTATAGTAAATTGTGACCCAAATACAGTAACTTTTGATACCAGATATAGTCATTTTTGGCTATAGTCAACTTGTGGCCTTAATATAGTAAATTATGATCTTCATATAGTAATTTGTGGCCTAAAAATAGTAATTTATGTCATTCATATAGTAATTTGTGGCCTAAATATAGTAATGTATGGCCTAAATGTAGTAATGTATGGCCTTCATATAGTAATTTATAATCTTCATATAGTAATTTATAATCTTCATATAGTAATTCATGGTCTTCATATAGTAATTTATAATCTTCATATAGTAATTCATGGTCTTCATATAGTAATTTATGATCTTCATATAGTAATTCATGGTATTCATTTAATAATTTATGATCTTCATATAGTAATTTATGGCCTTCATATAGTGATTTATGGTCTTCATATAGAAATGTATGGCATTCATATAGTAATTTATGGCCTTTATATAGTAATTTATGGCCTTCATATAATAATTTATGGCCTTTATATAGTAATTTATGGCCTTCATATAGTAAGTTATGGTCTTCATACAGTAATTTATGGCCTTCATATAGTAATTTATGATCTTCATATAGTAATTTATGATCTTCATATAGTAATTCAGGCTTTCATATAGTAATTTATTATCTTCATATAGTAATTTATGATCTTCATATAGTAAGTTATGGTCTTCATATAGTAATGTATGATCTTCATATAGTAAATTAGGCTTTCATATAGTAATTTATGATCTTCGTATAGAAATGTATTATCTTCATACAGTAATTTATGGCCTTCATATAGTAATTTATGATCTTCATATAGTAATTTATGATCTTCATATAGTAATTTGTGGTCTTCATGTAGTAATTTATGATCTTCATATAGTAATTTATGATCTTCATACAGTAATTTATGGCCTTCATATAGTAATTTAGGCTTTCATATAGTAATTTATGATCTTCATATAGTAATTTGTGGTCTTCATGTAGTAATTTATGGTCTTCATATAGCAATGTATGGTCTTCATATAGTAATGTATAGTCTTTATATAGTAGTGTATGGTCTTCATCTAGTAATTTATGATCTTTGTATAGTAGTTTATGGTCTTTACATAGTAATTTATGATCTTCATATAGTAATGTATGGTCATCATATAGTAATTTATGGTCTTTATATAGTAATTTATGGTCTTTATATAGTAGTGTATGCTCTTCATTTAGTAATTTATGGCCTTCATATAGTAATTTATGGACTTCATATAATAAGTTATGTCCTTCATATAGTAATTTATGGGCTTCGTATAATAATGTATGTCCTTCATATAGTAATTTGTGGCCTTCATATAGTAATTTATGGCCTTTATGTAGTAATTTATTATCTTTATATGGTAATTTATGGCCTTTATGTAGTAATTTATTATCTTTATATAGTAATGTATGGCCTTTATATAGTAATTTATGATATTTATATAGTAATTTATGGTCTTCATATAGTAATTTATAGTCTTCATATTGTAATTTATAGTCTTAATTTAGTAATTTGTGGTCTTCATATAGTAATTTGCGGTCTTCATACAGTAATTTATGGTCTTAGTTTAGTAATTTGTGGTCTTCATATAGTAATTTATGCTCTTTATATATTAGTGTATGATCTTCATATAGTAATGTATGGTCTTCATATAGTAATTTATAGTCTTCATATTGTAATTTATAGTCTTAATTTAGTAATTTATGGTCTTTATATAGTATTTTATGGTCTTAGTATAGTAACTAATAAAAACTAATATATAAATGTAAAACTTCCTCTAATAACAGTCTGTATGTTTTCACTGATGGTATTTACCAGCACTGTGATTAAACTCCTAGCTGTCATAGCTGCTGTTGTCCTTTCAGGGGCAGTGTTGTGAAGCGTGTGTCCAGACGGGCCTCGGAGAGCGTCCACTGTAGTTCACGTCAATAAGAATCTATAAATGTTTCACGTCTTCATGATGAAATAAATAATTCCTCTGCGTGAACAATGTGCGAACACAGACAGGAGCCCGCCGGGCCTAATGGACCTGAACAAACCGTCCTAATCCGAGGCAGCTCTGAGTGTCTTTGTGTGTTTTTTGTTTTGCTGTGTGTGCCTCTGTGTGTTTCCCGACCTTCATGAATCTGTAATAAGCATTCACTGCTCCCTCACTCTCTCCCACTCCCCCCGCAGTACAACAAGACCACCTTAGCTTCTTTAGTGGAACAGAACCAGCAGAAGTTCCAGGCACCCTTGTAAACGTCAGAGGTCGCCTTTTAAGCACTAATTAATATTTGAAGGTGGTCCTGTTATTTGCTCACGCTTCATATTCAGATTCAGCTGCTGTAGAACTTACACAGTGAAAGGGTTTATGGGTATTTTTTATGCCGCTGGTTAACCACCGAGACACCAAAGCAGCCCAGAACCATGATTCTACCACCACCGTGCTTCTTCATACAGTAATTTATGACCTTCATAAAATAATTCATGGCCTTAATATAGTAAAATGTGGCCTTAATATAGTAATTTATAGCTTTCATATAGTAATTTATGGCCCTAATAAGGTAACTTGTGGCCTTAATACAGTAACTTATGGCCTTAATATAGTAATTTATAGCTTTCATATAGTAATCTATGGCCTTCATATAGTAATTTATGGCCTTAATTCAGTAACGTGTGGCCTTAATATAGTAACTTGTGGCCTTCATATAGTAATTTATAGCTTTCATATAGTAATTTATAGCTTTCATATAGTAATTTATAGCTTTCATATAGTAATTTATAGCTTTCATATAGTAATTTATGGCCTTCATATAGTAATTTATAGCTTTCATATAGTAATTTATGGCTTTCATATAGTAATTTATGGCTTTCATATAGTAATTTATAGCTTTCATATAGTAATTTATAGCCTTCATATAGTAATTTATGGCTTTCATATAGTAATTTATGGCCTTCATATAGTAATTTATAGCTTTCATATAGTAATTTATGGTCTTCATATAGTAATTTATGGCCTTCATATAGTAATTTGTGGTCTTCAAATAGTAATGTATGGCCTTCATATAGTAATTTGTGGCCTTCATATAGTAATTTATGGTATTCATATAGTAATTTATGGGCTTTATATAGTAATTTGTGGTCTTTATATAGTAATTTGTGGTCTTCATATGGTAATTTATGATCTTTATATAGTAATTTGTGGTCTTCATATAGTAATTTATGGTCTTCATATGGTAATTTATGATCTTCATATAGTAATTTGTGGTCTTCGTATAGTAATTTATGGCCTTCATATAGTAATTTGTGGTCTTCATATAGTAATTTGTGGTCTTCATATAGTAATTTATGATCTTCATATAGTAATTTATGGTCTTCATATAGTAATTTATGGTCTTCATATAGTAATTTATGGCCTTCATATAGTAATTTATGGCCTTCATATAGTAATTTGTGGTCTTCATATAGTAATTTGTGGTCTTCATATAGTAATTTATGTCTTTAATACAGTCATTTGTGGGCCTATTATAGTAATTTGAGGCCTCGATTTAGTAATTTCTGGTCTTAATATAATAACTCTTTATCTCAGTATAGTAATTTGTGAAGTTTTACATGATGAAAGAAAAGTTATGAAGGCCACAT
>CM038726.1:3379045-3424045 GCA_021613375.1 Megaleporinus macrocephalus
TGGTGTTGGTTGAAGCTGGTATAGTGATGGTCTGGTGTTGGTTGAAGATGGTATAGTGATGGTCTGGTGTTGGTTTAAGCTGGTATAGTGATGGTCTGGTGCTGGTTTAAGCTGGTATAGTGATGGTCTGGTGTTGGTTGAAGCTGGTATAGTGATGGTCTGGTGTTGGTTTAAGATGGTATAGTGATGGTCTGGTGTTGGTTGAAGCTGGTATAGTGATGGTCTGGTGCTGGTTTAAGCTGGTATAGTGATGGTCTGGTGTTGGTTGAAGCTGGTATAGTGCTGGTCTGGTGCTGGTTTAAGATGGTATAGTGATGGTCTGGTGTTGGTTGAAGCTGGTATAGTGATGGTCTGGTGCTGGTTTAAGCTGGTATAGTGATGGTCTGGTGTTGGTTGAAGCTGGTATAGTGCTGGTCTGGTGCTGGTTGAAGCTGGTATAGTGATGGTCTGGTGTTGGTTTAAGATGGTATAGTGATGGTCTGGTGTTGGTTGAAGATGGTATAGTGATGGTCTGGTGCTGGTTTAAGCTGGTATAGTGATGGTCTGGTGTTGGTTGAAGCTGGTATAGTGCTGGTCTGGTGCTGGTTTAAGATGGTATAGTGATGGTCTGGTGTTGGTTGAAGCTGGTATAGTGATGGTCTGGTGCTGGTTGAAGCTGGTATAGTGATGGTCTGGTGTTGGTTGAAGCTGGTATAGTGCTGGTCTGGTGCTGGTTTAAGATGGTATAGTGATGGTCTGGTGTTGGTTGAAGATGGTATAGTGATGGTCTGGTGTTGGTTTAAGCTGGTATAGTGATGGTCTGGTGTTAGTTGAAGCTGGTATTGTGTAGTAACTGTGTGTGTGTGTGTGTGTGTGTGTGTGTGTGTGTGTGTGTGTGTGTGTGTTTGATCTGCATTGTCTCTGTTTGGTAGCAGGTCTCTTTAGAACTCATTGTGTGTGTGTCAATATGGGGGTGGGGTTAATGGGGGGTTCTATATGAATAACTTCTGCTCCACTAAGTATCGTCTCCCCGCCCAGACACACACACACAGACCCTCTCGTTGAACTCCACTCGTACCGATGCTCTTCCCGTGGCTCAGATTGATCTGTAATCTGCCGTAACTGGCTGCAGTCTTGGCACGTCGGTAATGACAGCACAGTCCGAGCTCATCATCTACTCTGAGTAATACATCACCGCCTGTAGCTTTACTGGCTCACTGCTGGTCACATGACTCATTAATAAAGAGGAGGACCAGAGCCCCACTGTTGGTCAGAGAGAAGCCATAAACACTGCTCACTTGACTTGACACTGCCATCACTTTATATATATATATATATATGTATTTGGGTGTTAGGGTTAGGGTTTATTTATAACTAAACATTATGTTTACACATTATTTATTTATAACTAAACATTACATTTACACATTATTTATTTATTTATTTAAACTAAACATTACATTTACACATTATTTATTTATTTATTTAAACTAAACATTACATTTACACATTATTTATTTATAACTAAACATTACATTTACACATTATTTATTTATAACTAAACATTACATTTACACATTATTTATTTATTTATTTATTTATTTATTTATTTATTTATAACTAAACATTACATTTACACATTATTTATTTATTTATTTACAACTACACATTACATTTACACTTTTTTTATTTATTTACAACTAAACATTGCATTTACACATTATTTATTTATTATAACTAAACATTACATTTACACATTATTTATTTATTTATAACTAAACATTACATTTACACATTATTTATTTATTATAACTAAACATTACATTTACACATTATTTATTTATTTATTTATAACGAAACATTACATTTATACATTATTTATTTATTTATAACTAAACATTACATTTACACATTATTTATTTATTTATTTATAACGAAACATTACATTTATACATTATTTATTTATTTATTTATTTACAACTAAACATTACATTTACACATTATTTATTTATTTATTTACAACTACACATTACATTTACACATTATTTATTTATTTATTTACAACTACACATTACATTTACCCATTATGTATTTATTTATTTACAACTACACATTACATTTACCCATTATGTATTTATTTATTTACAACTACACATTACATTTACCCATTATGTATTTATATACAACTAAACATTACATTTACACAGTATTTATTTATTACTAAACATTACATTTACACATTATTTATTTATTTATTTACAACTAAACATTACATTTACACAGTATTTATTTATTACTAAACATTACATTTACACATTATTTATTTATTTACAACTAAACATTACATTTACACATTATTTATTTATTTACAACTAAACATTACATTTACACAGTATTTATTTATTACTAAACATTACATTTACACATTATTTATTTATTTATTTACAACTAAACATTACATTTACACATTTTTATTTATTTATAACTAAACATTACATTTACACATTTTTATTTATTTATAACTAGTTATTACATTTACACATTATTCATTTATTTATAACTAAACATTACATTTACACATTATTTATTTATTTATTTAAAACTAAACATTACATTTACACATTATTCATTTATTTATAACTAAACATTACATTTACACATTATTCATTTATTTATAACTACACATTACATTTACACATTATTTACGTATTTATGTGGATTTAAAGTGCAGCTTGTACTAGCTGTTAACTAGCTTTAGCATTTTTTTTTTTTTTTTTTTTTTTGATCTCTCTTAAAAGATTACAGACAGTTTGGAGACTGTAAATTATGATTATGTAGATTAGGTTTGGGTTTATCCGAAAATGAACGGGACTCTATGGGGGAAAAAATAATAAAATAATAAAAAACGATAAAAAGACGAGTGCAGGTGGAACCAACACTGCAGTCTTGGTCGGGGGTCTGCCCTGAGTCAGTGTTTGTGAAACCGTGTCGAATCGCACAGACCGGACGATCTTGAGCTGGAACGCAGTTGATATCTCAAAAACTGTCAGATCTGGCAGAAAACAAAAAACCAAAATCAATATTGTTGAGTATTTGAACACTACTGAGTAAATAAAAGCTTTCTGTACAGAAAACACAGCTTTTTAAATAAAACTATCTAAAGTACCTAAAACATAAGTATAGTCTTGCAGATGTGCTACATAATAACAATCTCCCGTGTCTACATTGGTGTCAGAAGTGGGATTGTGCCCCTCTGTGGCAGGGAGTGGAACTTCCGTGAAGGGTGAACAGTGAATGGTGTGTTCCCAATTCTGTTCTGTTCAGACCAAAAACCCTTCTACAACATCAGCACCAACTCAATCCTAGAAAATAATGTAAATGAAAACTGAGTAAACAAACATTG
Organism: Megaleporinus macrocephalus; assembly: GCA_021613375.1. NCBI lineage: Eukaryota > Metazoa > Chordata > Actinopteri > Characiformes > Anostomidae > Megaleporinus > Megaleporinus macrocephalus. The sequence goes on from CM038726.1 coordinate 3,382,428, forward strand.
TTCACCTGTTTTGATACCATGTACACTTTGGACAGTATAAGAAATACTTAAAATGCCCTGTATATGAACATAAACAGAAACTAATAATAACCCACTTCAAAGCTTACCGTTAGTTTGATTAACGGTTTTTAATAGTTTTTAGACCCACTAGCTAAACCTATGTTCATCCCTCCTAACCTTGAGCCAAAGTTTCACAATTTCCACATGTAGTACCCAACTTCTCTTATTCCGTTTAATTTTAATGTTCTATTTTTTAAATGTACAAGTATGTAATATTTTCTAATAATTAATTGATTAGTAATTAATTTAAAAATATATTAGTAATAGATACAGTTTACAGAGCTTACATGTTGCAAAATTATCTTTGCCTAAGTCAAATTTCTGTCACCTGTAACATCAATAATTTCATATAAAACCAGATTTAGGCCCAATGTCCACTACTTTGAGAAAGCTTTTCGAACTAGCTACAACGGTTTTACACCTAAAACTAATTATAGACTTTAGAAACATAACAAATACATATTATTTGATAGTTTATCTCTCTTACTTCCATAAAATGTGGTGGCCATATTTAAAAGGGCAGAACTTCTGTTGTGAAGGACACACCCCAACACATGATACATCACTGAAAAGACCAGGATGTTCTCTACATGGCACAACAGGGTTTAGCACTGTAGCTTATTTAGTTTTTGAAATATCTGGAAATTGGAGACTCATGTCCCCTCCAGAGGACAAAAATGAATGACCAGGTCTTACGAAGGTATGGAATTTAACCGTTGGAGCCCAAACCAGGTCATAACAAACACAATCGAAGTCGTTTAAAGAATAACGCAACGCTACAGACCTTGCTCAAGGCCTTGCGGCTCCACACATTGGTTCCCAACTCATATCTACCTTCATCTTCAGTTCCTCAGTCTTCCTCTTCAGTCTCCAATGGAAGAGTAACACTTCTTAGGATTGTGAATGGAAGTTCAAAGAGTTAACTAAGTGGTCATATATATATATATATATATATATATATATATATATATATATATATATATATATATATATATATATATATATATCAAAGCTCGATTTCAGGAAACCGGGGGGTAAAGATGCGTCTTTAAAGAAGAGAGAGAGAGCGCTCGTAAATCGTGACGGCGTCCAGTCCATCGCGCTGATCTACGCCTCCGACTCGCTCCATCTCCCAGCCATAAACCCTTATTTGGGTTAAATGGGGCTCTTTGAGATGCGCGTCCTAATAACATTACGGGCTAATGTCAGTGAGGGACAACAGCCTCCGGCGGGCTGCGCGGTGGCCTCGGTCCGCGTCTCGGATGCCGCCGCAGCTAAATGGTGCTATTAGCTCGCAGAGAGCCCCGCGCGGATCGGTTAATTGGCGGTAATTGCGGGTCAGGCTTGATCGGGAAATTCGCCCCGGGGTCATCGTCGGAAAGATTTACTGGGCCTTCAGGCCGGAGCGGAGATTTACAGTACCGAGTTTAACAGGCTCGGAATTACACCCGCGAACACACGAGCACGGTGGAGGGATCGCAATGTGTGTGATGAGATTCAGTACTGCGTCTATGATGCAATACGATATATACTCAGCCGCTGTCCAAATAAAAAAAGAATCTTCATTTTTGTTGATTTTTAGTTTTCTGGATGTTATGAATGCAGCAGCTGCCGTTTACATTGTGTGCAAATTTCATGACGAATGGACCAATAGAAACGCTCCAAAAAAGCTTGGGAACACTTCTGGTTCCATTGACTTCCATTAAAAGTAAAGTACATTTTTAGCCTCTCCTGTAAAGCTGGTATTCTGGAGATGCTTGTTTGATATGGTCCCTCAGAGGGAACCAGACTGGTCTTGTTAGGGCAGCGTTAAGACAGATGTGTGTAAATGAGGTCTTGAAAGTTTGTGAGCTGGATAGAATTTTCCATATTTCTGTATAAATTTGAGCTAAAATATAAACAGATTTTTAAACTAGTCCTTAAAGTAGATCAAGAGAACCTGATTAAACAAAAGAGATCATTATTTTGATTTCATTATTTAATTTATTATTTTAATTTCATAGCTAATGTAGCTAAACTCACACTACTACACATTATGATGTGATTTCTTACACTTTTATCACAATTACCAGCGATAACTGACCAATTCCACACAGTCTGAGGCGAGTTTGTGATTATTTAAGCCTGCAGTTAGCATCATGCTAAGTTTTGGGCTATAAATTACCATTACATATAGCGTTAGTCTCGTAGCTAATGTAGCTAAGCTCATGCTAGTACGCTTTATTATGAGGTTTCTAACACTTTTATCACACTTACTGTACATTACTGACCAATTCCACACAGTCTGAGGCGAGTTTGTGATTATTTAAACCTGAAGTTAGCATCATGCTAAGTTTTGGGCTATAAATTACCATTAAATATAGCATTAGCCTCGTAGCTAATGTAGCTAAGCTCAGACTATTATGCTTTATTATGTGGTTTCTTACACTTTTACACTGACTAATTCAACACAGTCTGAGGTGAGTTTGTGATTATTTAGTTTGATCTAAGTTTTGGGTCATTATCATTACATGTGGTAATTTATAGCATTAGCCACATAGCTAATACAGCTAAACTCACTAGTATACATTGTTACATGGTTTCTTACACTTTTATCACAATTGTTATATATTACTGACTAATTCCACACAGTCTGAGGTAAGTTTGTGAATGTGTATGCCTGCAGTTATTTGGGGCTGCAAATTTTATTCCAAGCTAGCATTAGCTTTGTAGCTAAAGTAGCTAAACTCTCACTAGTACACTTAATTATGTGGTTTCTTACACTTTTATCATATATTACTGACTAATTCCACACAGTCTGAGGTGAGTTTGTGATTGTTTAGCAGTTCTGGGCTACAAATTTCCGTTACAGGCTAAAACTGCAGCACGTCTCGGCTACATTTGGGGCACAACTGGGGTGAAAAAATGACTCAGATGAAGCGTAAGAGATGCCGCGTTAACCTTTGGACTGGATTGCATCGACTGTCGTGAAGTCGTCGGGTTTCTCACAGAACCGTCCTGTCACAGTAGCTTAGCGTGCAAGGTGTTTCAGCACTGCGGGGCTTCCACAACCCCAAGAGTGACATTTCCAAATGTCAATCATTTTAGACCAGTGACCAGGAAGCGACTCGGAGAGAAAGAAGGTGTCTGTCTGATTCGGGGTGTTGAATGTTGGACTGTGCAGGTCCAGCTGTCTGGCCTTCGCGCTGATAAAGTCTTTTTACCCTCCAGAACTTGGCGGCGAGCTCTTTTAGCGGCGCGGCGGCTCTTCGCTGTTTCCTTCTCGGAGCACGAGCCGCGTATTCGGGGCGTGAGAGTAAAACCCTGAGGCTCACAAACTGGAACACGGGCCGCGTGTGGAGTTCTGTTAGTTCAGTAAGAGCTTCACTCCAGTTCCAAACTGGCCGGTTAGCATTAGCGTTGAAAGTAGTTCAGAGAGGAGCTCTGCGCTCTGGCTGTTGTCGTAGACTGTCCACTTATTTAAGGCACAGATTCGTGTTTGGTCAGCAGCCGTGAAGCCTGGACACCAGTAAAACCAGTATGCTGTGTTTTGGATGCTGGTATGTTGGTCAATAACAATCAAGCAGGAAGTTAATATGGTGCTGATATGCTAGTCAGCAGTGATAGATGTTAATATACTGGTTACCAGCAAAATCAGTATATTTTGTGTTGAGGATGTTGGTATACTGGTCAGCTGTAATGGAAGTTAATATACTGGTCACCAGTAAAACCAGCATATGTTGTGTTGAAGATGCTGGTCAGCAGTAATGGAAGTTAATATACTGGTCACCAGTAAAACCAGCATATGTTGTGTTTTGGATGCTGGTCAGCAGTAACGGAAGTTAGTATACTGGTCACCAGTAAAACCAGCATATGTTGTGTTTTGGATGCTGGTCAGCAGTAATGGAAGTTAATATACTGGTCACCAGTAAAACCAGCATATGTTGTGTTGAGGATGCTGGTCAGCAGTAATGGAAGTTAATATACTGGTCACCAGTAAAACCAGCATGTGTTGTGTTGAGGATGCTGGTCAGCAACAATGGAAGGTTATATACTGGTCACCAGTATAACCAGCATATGTTGTGTTGAGGATGCTGGTCAGCAACAATGGAAGGTTATATACTGGTCACCAGTATAACCAGCATATGTTGTGTTGAGGATGCTGGTCAGCAACAATGGAAGGTTATATACTGGTCACCAGTATAACCAGCATATGTTGTGTTGAAGATGCTGGTCAGCAGTAATTGAAGTTAATATACTGGTCACCAGTATAACCAGCATATGTTGTGTTGAAGATGCTGGTCAGCAGTAATGGAAGTTAATATACTGGTCACCAGTATAACCAGCATATGTTGTGTTGAAGATGCTGGTCAGCAGTAATGGAAGTTAATATACTGGTTACCAGCAAAACCAGTATATTTTGTGTTGAGGATGTTGATATACTGGTCAGCAGTAATGGAAGTTAATATACTGGTCACCAGTAAAACCAGCATATGTTGTGTTTTGGATGCTGGTCAGCTGTAATGGGAGTTAATATACTGGTCACCAGTAAAACCAGCATATGTTGTGTTGAGGATGCTGGTCAGCAGTAATGGAAGTTAATATACTGGTCACCAGTAAAACCAGCATATGTTGTGTTGAGGATGCTGGTCAGCAGTAATGGAAGTTAATATACTGGTCACCAGTAAAACCAGCATATGTTGTGTTTTGGATGCTGGTCAGCAGTAATAGAAGTTAATATACTGGTCACCAGTATAACCAGCATATGTTGTGTTGAGGACGCTGGTCAGCAGTAATGGAAGTTAATATACTGGTCACCAGTATAACCAGCATATGTTGTGTTGAAGTTGCTGGTCAGCAACAATGGAAGGTTATATACTGGTCACCAGTATAACCAGCATATGTTGTGTTGAAGATGCTGGTCAGCAGTAATGGAAGTTAATATACTGGTCACCAGTAAAACCAGCATGTGTTGTGTTGAGGATGCTGGTCAGCAACAATGGAAGGTTATATACTGGTCACCAGTATAACCAGCATATGTTGTGTTGAGGATGCTGGTCAGCAACAATGGAAGGTTATATACTGGTCACCAGTATAACCAGCATATGTTGTGTTGAGGACGCTGGTCAGCAGTAATGGAAGTTAATATACTGGTCACCAGTATAACCAGCATATGTTGTGTTGAAGATGCTGGTCAGCAACAATGGAAGGTTATATACTGGTCACCAGTATAACCAGCATATGTTGTGTTGAAGATGCTGGTCAGCAGTAATGGAAGTTAATATACTGGTCACCAGTAAAACCAGCATGTGTTGTGTTGAGGATGCTGGTCAGCAACAATGGAAGGTTATATACTGGTCACCAGTATAACCAGCATATGTTGTGTTGAGGATGCTGGTCAGCAACAATGGAAGGTTATATACTGGTCACCAGTATAACCAGCATATGTTGTGTTGAGGATGCTGGTCAGCAGTAATGGAAGTTAATATACTGGTCACCAGTAAAACCAGCATATGTTGTGTTGAGGATGCTGGTCAGCAGTAATGGAAGTTAATATACTGGTCACCAGTAAAACCAGCATATGTTGTGTTTTGGATGCTGGTCAGCAGTAATGGAAGTTAATATACTGGTCACCAGTAAAACCAGCATATGTTGTGTTGAGGATGCTGGTCAGCAGTAATAGAAGTTAATATACTGGTCACCAGTATAACCAGCATATGTTGTGTTGAGGACGCTGGTCAGCAGTAATGGAAGTTAATATACTGGTCACCAGTATAACCAGCATATGTTGTGTTGAAGATGCTGGTCAGCAGTAATGGAAGTTAATATACTGGTCACCAGTAAAACCAGCATATGTTGTGTTGAAGATGCTGGTCAGCAGTAATGGAAGTTAATATACTGGTTACCAGCAAAACCAGTATATTTTGTGTTGAGGATGTTGATATACTGGTCAGCAGTAATGGAAGTTAATATACTGGTCACCAGTAAAACCAGCATATGTTGTGTTGAGGATGCTGGTCAGCAGTAATAGAAGTTAATATACTGGTCACCAGTATAACCAGCATATGTTGTGTTGAGGACGCTGGTCAGCAGTAATGGAAGTTAATATACTGGTCACCAGTATAACCAGCATATGTTGTGTTGAAGATGCTGGTCAGCAGTAATGGAAGTTAATATACTGGTCACCAGTATAACCAGCATATGTTGTGTTGAAGATGCTGGTCAGCAGTAATGGAAGTTAATATACTGGTCACCAGTAAAACCAGCATATGTTGTGTTGAAGATGCTGGTCAGCAGTAATGGAAGTTAATATACTGGTCACCAGTATAACCAGCATATGTTGTGTTGAAGATGCTGGTCAGCAGTAATGGAAGTTAATATACTGGTTACCAGCAAAACCAGTATATTTTGTGTTGAGGATGTTGATATACTGGTCAGCAGTAATGGAAGTTAATATACTGGTCACCAGTAAAACCAGCATATGTTGTGTTTTGGATGCTGGTCAGCTGTAATGGAAGTTAATATACTGGTCACCAGTAAAACCAGCATATGTTGTGTTGAGGATGCTGGTCAGCAGTAATGGAAGTTAATATACTGGTCACCAGTAAAACCAGCATATGTTGTGTTTTGGATGCTGGTCAGCTGTAATGGGAGTTAATATACTGGTCACCAGTAAAACCAGCATATGTTGTGTTGAGGATGCTGGTCAGCAGTAATGGAAGTTAATATACTGGTCACCAGTAAAACCAGCATATGTTGTGTTGAGGATGCTGGTTAGCAGTAATGGAAGTTAATATACTGGTCACCAGTAAAACCAGCATATGTTGTGTTGAGGATGCTGGTCAGCAGTAATGGAAGTTAATATACTGGTCACCAGTAAAACCAGCATGTGTTGTGTTGAGGATGCTGGTCAACAACAATGGAAGGTTATATACTGGTCACCAGTATAACCAGCATATGTTGTGTTGAGGATGCTGGTCAGCAACAATGGAAGTTAATATACTGGTCACCAGTATAACCAGCATATGTTGTGTTGAAGATGCTGGTCAGCAGTAATGGAAGTTAATATACTGGTCACCAGTATAACCAGCATATGTTGTGTTGAAGATGCTGGTCAGCAGTAATGGAAGTTAATATACTGGTTACCAGCAAAACCAGTATATTTTGTGTTGAGGATGTTGATATACTGGTCAGCAGTAATGGAAGTTAATATACTGGTCACCAGTAAAACCAGCATATGTTGTGTTTTGGATGCTGGTCAGCAGTAATGGGAGTTAATATACTGGTCACCAGTAAAACCAGCATATGTTGTGTTGAGGATGCTGGTCAGCAGTAATGGAAGTTAATATACTGGTCACCAGTAAAACCAGCATATGTTGTGTTTTGGATGCTGGTCAGCTGTAATGGGAGTTAATATACTGGTCACCAGTAAAACCAGCATATGTTGTGTTGAGGATGCTGGTCAGCAGTAATGGAAGTTAATATACTGGTCACCAGTAAAACCAGCATATGTTGTGTTGAGGATGCTGGTTAGCAGTAATGGAAGTTAATATACTGGTCACCAGTAAAACCAGCATATGTTGTGTTTTGGATGCTGGTCAGCAGTAACGGAAGTTAGTATACTGGTCACCAGTAAAACCAGCATATGTTGTGTTGAGGATGCTGGTCAGCAGTAATGGAAGTTAATATACTGGTCACCAGTAAAACCAGCATGTCTTGTGTTGAGGATGCTGGTCAGCAACAATGGAAGGTTATATACTGGTCACCAGTATAACCAGCATATGTTGTGTTGAGGATGCTGGTCAGCAACAATGGAAGGTTATATACTGGTCACCAGTATAACCAGCATATGTTGTGTTGAGGATGCTGGTCAGCAACAATGGAAGGTTATATACTGGTCACCAGTAAAACTAGCATATGCTGTGTTGAGGATGCTGGTCAGCAGTAATAGAAGTTCATATACTGGTCACCAGTAAAACCAGCATATGCTGTGTTGAGGATGCTGGTCAGCTGTAATGGGAGTTAATATACTGGTCACCAGTAAAACCAGCATATGTAGTGTTGAGGATGCTGGTCAGCAGTAATGAGAGTTAATATACTGGTCACCAGTAAAACCAGTATATGTTGTGTTGAGGCTGCTGGTCAGCAGTAACGGGAGTTAATATACTGGTCACCAGTAAAACCAGTATATGTTGTGTGGAGGCTGCTGGTTAGCAGTAATAGAAGTTAATATACTGGTGACGTGTAATTATGTAAGAGTATCTTGGTAGTTATAACAGCATGTTATGTTTTCTCTTGTGTTATTACACATTAGTAATAACATGATTGTAACTATGTTTGTGATCAGCAGGTTCTTCGAGCAGTATAAGGAAGTAGGACATTTCCAGTGTAATTAATTTCTTTATAGAAGTTATAACTCACTTATAACACTGCTATAGTCTAATTACAAATGTAGTTACAATCATGTAATTACCAATGTGTAATAACTTCACATCCATTTAGATATTTTAATGTAATTACTTAAAACAATTAAAGAAACTGATACACATGTGTAATTACATAATCTGTACTGCTGTTATTCATCTGTAACAGTGACTACATCACTAGTAGTTACAGTGTTGTTACATGTGTAATTACATAATTTGTACTGCTGTAGTCCATCTGTAACAGTGACTCCATCACTAGTAGTTACATTGTTGTTACATGTGTAATTACATAATCTGTACTGCTGTTATTCATCTGTAACAGTGACTACATCACTAGTAGTTACATTGTTGTTACATGTGTAATTACATAATCTGTACTGCTGTTATTCATCTGTAACAGTGACTACATCACTAGTAGTTACATTGTTGTTACATGTGTAATTACATAATCTGTACTGCTGTTATTCATCTGTAACAGTGACTACATCACTAGTAGTTACAGTGTTGTTACATGTGTAATTACATAATTTGTACTGCTGTAGTCCATCTGTAACAGTGACTCCATCACTAGTAGTTACATTGTTGTTACATGTGTAATTACATAATCTGTACTGCTGTTATTCATCTGTAACAGTGACTACATCACTAGTAGTTACATTGTTGTTACATGTGTAATTACATAATCTGTACTGCTGTTATTCATCTGTAACAGTGACTACATCACTAGTAGTTACATTGTTGTTACATGTGTAATTACATAATCTGTACTGCTGTTATTCATCTGTAACAGTGACTACATCACTAGTAGTTACAGTGTTGTTACATGTGTAATTACATAATTTGTACTGCTGTAGTCCATCTGTAACAGTGACTCCATCACTAGTAGTTACATTGTTGTTACATGTGTAATTACATAATCTGTACTGCTGTTATTCATCTGTAACAGTGACTACATCACTAGTAGTTACATTGTTGTTACATGTGTAATTACATAATCTGTACTGCTGTTATTCATCTGTAACAGTGACTACATCACTAGTAGTTACATTGTTGTTACATGTGTAATTACATAATCTGTACTGCTGTTATTCATCTGTAACAGTGACTACATCACTAGTAGTTACAGTGTTGTTACATGTGTAATTACATAATTTGTACTGCTGTAGTCCATCTGTAACAGTGGCTACATCACTAGTAGTTACATTGTTGTTACATGTGTAATTACATAATCTGTAGTGCTGTAATCCATCTGTAACAGTGACTACATCACTAGTAGTTACATTGTTGTTACATGTGTAATTACATAATCTGTACTGCTGTTATTCATCTGTAACCATGGCTACATCACTAGTAGTTACATTGTTGTTACATGTGTAATTACATAATCTGTACTGCTGTAGTCCATCTGTAACAGTGGCTACATCACTAGTAGTTACATTGTTGTTACATGTGTAATTACATAATCTGTACTGCTGTTATTCATCTGTAACAGTGACTACATCACTAGTAGTTACAGTGTTGTTACATGTGTAATTACATAATTTGTACTGCTGTAGTCCATCTGTAACAGTGACTCCATCACTAGTAGTTACATTGTTGTTACATGTGTAATTACATAATCTGTACTGCTGTTATTCATCTGTAACAGTGACTACATCACTAGTAGTTACATTGTTGTTACATGTGTTATTACATCATCTGTACTGCTGTTATTCATCTGTAACCGTGGCTACATCACTAGTAGTTACATTGTTGTTACATGTGTTATTACATAATCTGTACTGCATCTGTAACAGTGACTCCATCACTAGTAGTTACATTGTTGTTACATGTGTAATTACATAATCTGTACTGCTGTTATTCATCTGTAACCATGGCTACATCACTAGTAGTTACATTGTTGTTACATGTGTTATTACATCATCTGTACTGCTGTTATTCATCTGTAACCGTGGCTACATCACTAGTAGTTACATTGTTGTTACATGTGTTATTACATAATCTGTACTGCATCTGTAACAGTGACTCCATCACTAGTAGTTACATTGTTGTTACATGTGTAATTACATAATCTGTACTGCTGTTATTCATCTGTAACCGTGGCTACATCACTAGTAGTTACATTGTTGTTACATGTGTAATTACATAATCTGTACTGCTGTAGTCCATCTGTAACAGTGGCTACATCACTAGTAGTTACATTGTTGTTACATGTGTAATTACATAATCTGTAGTGCTGTAATCCATCTGTAACAGTGACTACATCACTAGTTGTTACATTGTTGTTACATGTGTAATTACATAATCTGTAGTGCTGTAATCCATCTGTAACAGTGACTACATCACTAGTTGTTACATTGTTGTTACATGTGTAATTACATAATCTGTACCGCTGTTATTCATCTGTAACAGTGACTACATCACTAGTAGTTACATTGTTATTACACATGCTTACTATAAATTGGTGATATCTGTTTGTCTTTGGTGGGTAATGATCTGATTCATGAACAGAGGGAAGGAGAGTCGGATTGGTTTCATACTTTGCTCTTTATTTCACCATCAACTTCCACACGAAACGTCTCCACAAGCACGTGTGCACAAGGAAAGTAAAACACGGTTCACGACAGAATGTAGATATAGATATATATACATATCAACGCCAGCGAGCAGCTCAAGTCCACGTGTGCAATCTCTGGAAAATAAATATCACAACAAATAAACACAAACTTATTGCTGGAGATATCCCGTACGTACAGTCTCTCCCGGACACACGCTCTCAGAACCTCCATTCACGCCTTCCAGTAAAGGATAGATCTCAGAACCAGACCAGGACTGGTCACTGGAGGGTCCACAGAAGAATCAGAAAGAGTCAGATCCTCCTACATGGTTTTCCTGAACGTCCAGAACCACCTAACCAAACCGTCCAGGTAAGTCCAGCTCTGCCTGATCAATACAGTGGGACCATGTAGTGGGACCATGTAGTGGGACCATGTAGTGGGACCATGTTGTGAGTAGGTGCTAGTAGTCTTTCCAGGATTGGTCTCTGTGGGGTGGGGGCAGTCATGGGCTGGAGGTTGGGGAACCAGCCTTGCAAACTAACTGGACATGACTGAAGCCCTCGGATAGGGCTGCCCACCAATCCTAGGGTCGGAAAACTGGGATCCAGGAATTCTGTCCAGGTCCCAAGTCACTTATGAGTCCTTCAGGGATTTGCTCTTGACTCCAGAATGGACTGTGATTGTAAGCAATGATTCGAGCCCGAACCTGGAATCACGTATGTGTGTGTTTCAGAGACTCCAAACTGGCCGAAAGAAAAACCAATAGAAACGCTTCCAAAACAGCTTGGACAGAATTCCGGTTCCATTGACTTGCCACCAAAATCAGATTCGCTGAATCATTTACACGTCCAAGACTCAACAATGTGTGATTTCCTACACGCTGAATCATTTATACGACTCCAAGATTCATGCTTGAATCTGCACTCGTTTCTGAATGATTCAGTGATTCATTCCTGAGTCGGGAATAAGCATTGCTTGATTCAGTGATTCATTCCTGAGTCAGGAATAAGCATTGCTTGATTCAGTGATTCATTCCTGAGTCGGGAATAAGCATTGCTTGATTCAGTGATTCATTCCTGAGTCAGGAATAAGCATTGCTTGATTCAGTGATTCATTCCTGAGTCTGGAATAAGCATTGCTTGATTCAGTGATTCATTCCTGAGTCGAGAATAAGCATTGCTTGATTCAGGGATTCATTCCTGAGTCGGGAATAAACATTGCTTGATTCAGTGATTCATTCCTGAGTCAGGAATAAACATTGCTTGATTCAGTGATTCATTCCTGAGTCGGGAATAAACATTGCTTGATTCAGTGATTCATTCCTGAGTCGGGAATAAGCATTGCTTGATTCAGTGATTCATTCCTGAGTCGGGAATAAGCATTGCTTGATTCAGTGATTCATTCCTGAGTCGGGAATAAGCATTGCTTGATTCAGTGATTCATTCCTGAGTCAGGAATAAGCATTGCTTGATTCAGTGATTCATTCCTGAACCATATTCATATATGCTTGATTCAGTGATTCATTCCTAAATACAGAATCGTTTTCGCACTGGAAAGTCCTTTTTGAAGCAGGAATCATTTACAAATGATTCTGAGATTCAAGCCTAAAGCTGGAATCATTCATGCACCACTCAGAGATTCGTTACCCTCAAAAATGTTATGTTATAGATTCTGGATTCATAACTGATTTGGATTCATTTGTTCCACGTATGAATCATTTGCACATGACTCTGAGACTCATCCCAGGTTTCTTTTATCCATGATTCCTAAATGCTGATTCTGGAATCACTAGAATCGTTTACAGATGATTCGTGTCTGACTTAGTGATTCATCACCGACTCTCCAAACTGAGCGGGATTGATTCCTAACGACTGAATCAATGATTGCATAATTGGGGGGATTCGTTCCTGAACTGGATTCATATATGCTTGACTCAGAGATTCATTCCTAAATGCCGAATCCTTTTCACACCAACCGGAAAGATTCCGCTTTTTGAAGCGGGAATCATTTACAAATGATTCTAAGATTCAAGCCTAAAGCTGGAATCATTCATGCGCCACTCAAAGATTCATTGTCCTCAAAAAATGTGTCATTTGGAAAGTGATTCATATCTGGACTCTAGAACTTAAAAGCTTTAGTTCTAGATACTAGATTCATAACTGATTTGTTCCATGCATGACTCATTTGCACACTCATTCTGGAATCACTGGAATCGATTACAAATGATTCGTGTCTGATGTGTGACTCAGTGATTCATCACCGACTCTCCAAACTGAGCGAGATCGATTCCTAACAACTGAATCAGTGATTCAGTGAAAAATTGGATAGATTCCACTTTTTTTTAGGTGGGAATCATTTACAAATGATTCAGAGATTCGTTCAAAAAGCTTTAGTTCTAGATTCTAGATTCATAACTGATTTGGATTCATTTGTTCCACGACTCTGAGATTCATCAGCGACTCTCGAGATTGATTCCTAACGACTGAATCAGTGATTGTATAATTGGGGGGGATTCGTTCCTGAATCGGGAATCATTGTATCAGTGAGTCACTGTTCATTTTTTCCTCCCCCCCGAATGACCCTCCAGTCTGTTTTTCAGTCTCCCCTCTCTCTCACCCTGCCTCCCCCCCACCCCTCCCCCCCCCCCCCTCCATCCCTCCATTCTCTCTCTATACAGTTTGGCCTGAAGCCATGACAACATCATTACGGTCAGCGTTGCTCTAACAGACGCTGACGTGCGTAGTACCCAGCGTCCCCTTGCTTATCGAGAGTGGGATTAAAACAGAACAAAAATAAAAGCGGCCCCCCGGGCGGGGCTGCTCTACTGTAGTGTGTGTGTGTGTGTGTGTGTGAATGGATCTGATTATTTGAATCTGCTTTGGCTCTTTAAAGTCTGAAGTTCAGTCCCTATTACAGAACTAGACGATTCACAGTGTCTGTTACGTCCCATCGCGCTAAAGCAGGGGTCTCCGACTCCTGGGGGGTCCACAAGCTGGCTTCACAAGCTATACGTCACCAATTCTGTCCAAGCAAACATATATCTACGTATGTCTATGTCCTCTGTTACATAGAAGTTGTACCTGTGTTTATTAAAGGTGCAATGTGATGTGTATTAAAGGTGCAGTATGCGATTTTAATCCACTACCCTTTTTGGGTGGAGGGGCTATGGAGGGGCTATGGAGGGGCTAGGGTGCTCGAGCAACAGGTGCACAGGAAGGGAGGGCATACGTACGGAACTCCATACATTGTCAAGAAGGAAAGACCTAGCAACAGACCTAGCAACAGCCAATGAGGAGAAGATCTGAGGAAAGACAACCGAGAGTTGATGTCCCGTTCCACCTTAAATGGTTCAGCAAGTACATGGAGGTGCCTCCACAGGTTGTTCAAATTTTCCCGTTCCACCTTAAATTGTTCCGCAGGTTTGTTTAAGCATTTGTAACGGCAGCAGCATTTAAGGTGGACAGGAGAAATATGAAGAATGGCATCGGCGTGCAACTGGTGTAACATTTAAGGTGGAACCAGAAAATGTGAACAAAGAGCTGAAGCACCTACATGTAACTGCTGCATCATTTAAGGTGGAACGTGAAGATTCAAACACAAGAAGCTGAGCCATCAGAATACAACTTCAGCACCATTTAAGGTGGTACGGAGAAATAGGAAAACAAACTGTGGCGCCGGAATGGAACTGCAGCGCCATTTAAGGTGGAACGGGAAACCCCAACAAGGCGAGTGTGAAGGGATGAGAAGGTCGCTCTGGTTCTCCTGGACGGGCGGAGAACATAAACCCACTTTCACTCTTTCGCAGAACCAGCAGGTCAGTACTGGTTCGTTCTGTGTGCTGATGGTTCTGATAGCAACTGGTTAGCAAAGCAGTTGCTACGGCTACGGCTACGGCTTGCTAACCCTCAACCTGCTAACGTTCGCTACATTACTCGCTGCGTGATCCTGATGCCTGACCACTTGCGAGGGGCTTTTATGGCCCCCTTAGGCTTAGAAATGAAGTTAGAAGGCGGGGCTTCTGAAGGAGTGCTGGACGGAGGGTAGTATTTGTTTAGCTGCTAAGTTCAAATACAAACAGCCTTCATCCAAAATCGCATATTGCACCTTTAATAGTATTAAATATTACTATAATAAATAATAATGATATAATAATAATGATAATAATACTAATAATGCTCTAATGGGCTCTTAGATGGTCACTATGGTGAAGTATAGTGGTAACTGATGTGGTGTCCCAGGTGGTTGCTACTATGTGTGTATACACCATACAAAAACTGATATACTCTACAGTGCTGCCAAGTCTTGAGGTTCTAGCTAAAGAGCTAGCAGTAGCAGGTTAGCAGTAGAAGTAATACTCGTAGTATTATTACTAGTTTTAGTAACAGGTTCTATGTAGTAAAGACAGTGGTTCTATGTAGAACCATGAACACTAGAACCCTTCGCATGCCTGATTGGTTCTCTGCATGGCGATACAGTCCATCAGGTTGACGGAGATTGTGTTGGATGAGGTTCTAGGTAGCACCAGAAGGGGTTCTGCTATTGTTAGGATATTAGAGAACCATGCAAGCAGTTCTAGGTAGAACCCAAGGTTCTAGGTAAAGCCACTGCCTTTACTGAAGAATGGTTGACCATGAGACACGCAGCCCAACACTTATGTCACATTAAACCAGCCCGGCCCCCCGGAAGAAGTTCGTGCCCCCCCCAGCCAGTTTGAGACCCCCTGCGCTAAAGCTTTGGTTTGTGGGCGGAGCCTAATCCTGCTGCTGAGCACTCTGGTGCAAACCCATATATAAAAAGGTAAAGGTTATGTAAAGTGCTGTCCTGGTATTGAAAAAAACATAAAGGGCAATTCCACCAGTTTTTCAAAATTTCTGTAAACTGTAGTCGTGGAAACCAAAATCATTTCATACCTACCGTAAAACATCGTCCCAGCCATCTGCTGTAAGAACTTTCTATAAGGGGGGTTTAGTTTAATTACTGTGGAATTTTGAAATGTTGGTGGAATTCCCCTTTAAACCAACAGCCTAGAAAGTCTATATACATGTTTGTGTGTACGTGTAATGACTGCATCACAGTGACGTCCGAGGATGGACACTATACCAACACACACACACACACACACGCTCAGCTCCCCCCGCACCAGCCCACCCCACCGCACTGGTTCTGACCCACGGGGTGGCCGCATGCATACAGAGCGTAATCAGTCATAGGGAAGTGCGACTGGACGCCCACCTCGCAGGTGTATTGTGGGTAGACGTCCTGGGAGGGGTTGGGGGTGTGGCCGAAAGCCCCGCCCATATCCCGAGAGGAGGAAAAGGTCAAGAAGGGGGGGCATTCGGCGTAAGACTCCCACGGCAGTTCGTCCAAGCCCCCCGACTGCGAGCTGGTGTACATGCAGGGCTGGTGCTGGGCCGAATCCACGCTGTAGGGGGCGCTGCTGCCCGGCCCCAGGTCAGGAGACGCCTGGTAGGTCAGGAGCGGGTAAGAAGGCTCGTGGGTGGGCGGAGTCTCCCCAAAAGAACGGTCATCAGATGAAAGTTTGTGTTTTCCTGCGAGGAAGAAGAAACCGTCAGTGTCTGATCCACTCGCACCAGCACAGCACACACTACAGCACCGTGCATACAGTCCATACCTGTGGGGTCTAAACAGGTGTAGTCCGGGCTGAGGGCGTGCGGTAGGGTGTAGGGCGTGAGAGAATCAATGGGTGACGATGACACTCTCGGGCGAGCCATGGTACGTGGAACCACTGGGTACTCCTTACTATGGAGAGAGTAAAGAGAGCGTATTAGAACGGAGCCACATGGCATGAGATAGGGTGCCTATGTAGGGCATATGGTGTGGTACAAAACTAGTAGAAAGCTAGGGGACATAGGCTACACAGAAGAATGGAGTAAAGTGGGAAGCTAGGGGACGTAAGAAGGGTGCATGGTGTGATACAGTAAAGTAAGAATGTAGGGGACCTAATTAGGGTACATGGTGTGGCACAGTAAAGTAAGAAGGTAGGGGACCTAATTAGGGTACATGGTGTGGCAAAGTAAAGTAAGAAGATAGGGGACCTAATTAGGGTGCATGGTGTGATACAGTAAAGTAAGAAGGTAGGGGACCTAATTAGAGTGCATAGTGTGATATAGTATGGTAAGAAAGTAGGGGACCTAATTAGGGAACATGGAGTGATACACTTAAGTAACAAGGTAGGAAACATAATTATGGTACATGGTGTGATACAATAAAGTAAAAAGTTAGGGGACCTAATTAGTGTACATAACGTGATACAGTTACACAAGAAAGTAGGGGACCTAATTAGGGTGCATGGTGTGATCCAGTAAAGTAAGAAGGTAGGGGACCTAATTAGGGTACATGGTGTGATAAAGTAAAGTAAGAGGGTAGGGGACCTAATTAGGGTACATGGTGTGATCCAGTAAAGTAAGAGGGTAGGGGACCTAATTAGGTTACATGGTGTGATATAGTAAAGTTAGAGGGTAGGGGACCTAGTTAGGGTACATGGTGTGATAAAGTAAAGTTAGAGGGTAGGGGACCTAATTAGGGTACATGGTGTGATATAGTAAAGTAAGCGGGTAGGGGACCTAGTTAGGGTACATGGTGTGATATAGTAAAGTAAGCGGGTAGGGGACCTAGTTAGGGTACATGGTGTGATATAGTAAAGTAAGCGGGTAGGGGACCTAGTTAGGGTACATGGTGTGATATAGTAAAGTAAGCCGGTAGGGGACCTAATTAGGGTACATGGTGTGATCCAGTAAAGTAAGAACACCACCACTACACCACCATACTAACCACTACACCACCGTACTAACCACTACACCACCGTACTAACCACTACACCACCATACTAACCACTACACCACCATAGTAACCACTACACCACCGTACTAACCACTACACCACCGTACTAACCACTACACCACCGTACTAACCACTACACCACCATACTAACCACTACACCACCGTACTAACCACTACACCACCGTACTAACCACTACACCACCATACTAACCACTACACCACCGTACTAACCACTACACCACCGTACTAACCACTACACCACCATACAAACCACTACACCACCATACTAACCACTACACCACCATACTAACCACTACACCACCATACTAACCACTACACCACCGTACTAACCACTACACCACCATACTGACCACTACACCACCGTACTAACCACTACACCACCATACTAACCACTACACCACCATACTAACCACTACACCACCATACTAACTACTACACCACCATACTAACCACTACACCACCTTACTGACCACTACACCACCGTACTAACTACTACACCACCGTACTAACCACTACACCACCATACTAACTACTACACCACCATACTAACCACTACACCACCATACTAACCACTACACCACCATACTAACCACTACACCACCTTACTGACCACTACACCACCATACTAACCACTACACCACCGTACTAACCACTACACCACCATACTAACCACTACACCACCGTACTAACCACTACACCACCGTACTAACCACTACACCACCGTACTAACCACTACACCACCGTACTAACCACTACACCACCGTACTAACCACTACACCACCGTACTAACCACTACACCACCATACTAACCACTACACCACCGTACTAACCACTACACCACCATACAAACCACTACACCACCATACTAACCACTACACCACCATACTAACCACTACACCACCATACTAACCACTACACCACCGTACTAACCACTACACCACCATACTGACCACTACACCACCATACTAACCACTACACCACCGTACTAACCACTACACCACCATACTAACCACTACACCACCATACTAACCACTACACCACCATACTAACCACTACACCACCATACTAACTACTACACCACCATACTAACCACTACACCACCTTACTGACCACTACACCACCGTACTAACTACTACACCACCATACTAACCACTACACCACCATACTAACTACTACACCACCATACTAACCACTACACCACCATACTAACCACTACACCACCTTACTGACCACTACACCACCATACTAACCACTACACCACCGTACTAACCACTACACCACCATACTAACCACTACACCACCATACTAACCACTACACCACCTTACTGACCACTACACCACCGTACTAACCACTACACCACCATACTAACCACTACACCACCGTACTAACCACTACACCACCATACTAACCACTACACCACCGTACTAACCACTACACCACCATACTAACCACTACACCACCATACTGACCACTACACCACCATACTAACCACTACACCACCTTACTAACCACTACACCACCGTACTAACCACTACACCACCATACTAACCACTACACCACCTTACTAACCACTACACCACCATACTGACCACTACACCACCTTACTAACCACTACACCACCGTACTAACCACTACACCACCTTACTAACCACTACACCACCGTACTAACCACTACACCACCGCACTAACCACTACACCACTATACTGACTCTCTGGTTGGTGATGCTGTGAGTAGGTTTTGTAATGTTCTCCAGTGCAGAAACTGAACACACACACTGGTCCGGCCCCTCTCAGACACACACACACTCTAGCCCCCCGCTGACCCCTGTTTGTGATGCAGTGTTTTACTCACTGCACTGCTCGCTCTCCAAGCTATAAATATCCCCCCTCACGTGTGTCACATCCAATAAGGTCAACACGCAACACACAGTCTTGACTTTGGTTCCACCTTCCCCCAGCGCTCCGACTCAAAGGACAGTCTGATCTCAGTTCAGCCCAAGACCCCCACGAGTACAGCAGCAGCAGCGGCAACAGGCAACGGGGGTCCGAGTACATACCCGTCCAGAAAGCAGCGACTCACAGATCTACTCTGACCAGCGGTACGAAGACTCCGCTTCCATCCTGAAACTCACTGCAACATGTTCCAGAAGAGCTGGGACACCTCCAGCAGAGGTCCAGCTTCTGTATGTGGGGGAGTCATGGTATGGGGGGTATTAGTGGGATGGTTATGGTAGGGGGTATTAGTGGGATGGTTATGGTATGGGGTATTAGTGGGATGGTTATGGTAGGGGGGTATTAGTGGGATGGTTATGGTATGGGGTATTAGTGGGATGGTTATGGTAGGGGGGGTATTAGTGGGATGGTTATGGTATGGGGTATTAGTGGGATGGTTATGGTAGGGGGGTATTAGTGGGATGGTTATGGTAGGGGGGTATTAGTGGGATGGTTATGGTAGGGGGGTATTAGTGGGATGGTTATGGTGTGGGGTATTAGTGGGATGGTTATGGTATGGGGGTATTAGTGGAATGGTTATGGTAGGGGGGTATTAGTGGGATGGTTATGATAGGGGGGTATTAGTGGGATGGTTATGGTATGGGGGTATTAGTGGGATGGTTATGGTATGGGGTATTAGTGGGATGGTTATGGTAGGGGGGTATTAGTGGGATGGTTATGGTATGGGGGTATTAGTGGGATGGTTATGGTATGGGGGTATTAGTGGGATGGTTATGGTAGGGGGGTATTAGTGGGACGGTTATGGTATGGGGGTATTAGTGGGATGGTTATGGTATGGGGGTATTAGTGGGATGGTTATGGTAGGGGGGTATTAGTGGGATGGTTATGGTATGGGGTATTAGTGGGATGGTTATGGTATGGGGGTATTAGTGGGATGGTTATGGTATGGGGGTATTAGTGGGATGGTTATGGTATGGGGGTATTAGTGGAATGGTTATGGTAGGGGGGTATTAGTGGGATGGTTATGATAGGGGGGTATTAGTGGGATGGTTATGGTATGGGGTATTAGTGGGATGGTTATGGTAGGGGGGTATTAGTGGGATGGTTATGGTAGGGGGGGGTATTAGTGGGATGGTTATGATAGGGGGGTATTAGTGGGATGGTTATGGTAGGGGGGTATTAGTGGGATGGTTATGGTAGGGGGGTATTAGTGGGATGGTTATGGTAGGGGGGTATTAGTGGGATGGTTATGGTATGGGGGTATTAGTGGGATGGTTATGGTAGGGGGGTATTAGTGGAATGGTTATGGTAGGGGGGGTATTAGTGGGATGGTTATGATAGGGGGGTATTAGTGGGATGGTTATGGTATGGGGGTATTAGTGGGATGGTTATGGTATGGGGTATTAGTGGGATGGTTATGGTAGGGGGGTATTAGTGGGATGGTATATGGTAGGGGGGGTATTAGTGGGATGGTTATGGTAGGGGGGTATTAGTGGGATGGTTATGGTATGGGGGTATTAGTGGGATGGTTATGGTATGGGG
This sequence comes from Megaleporinus macrocephalus, assembly GCA_021613375.1. NCBI lineage: Eukaryota > Metazoa > Chordata > Actinopteri > Characiformes > Anostomidae > Megaleporinus > Megaleporinus macrocephalus. Next base: position 3,403,769 of record CM038726.1, read on the forward strand.
GTATTAGTGGGATGGTTATGGTAGGGGGGTATTAGTGGAATGGTTATGGTAGGGGGGTATTAGTGGGATGGTTATGGTATGGGGTATTAGTGGGATGGTTATGGTAGGGGGGTATTAGTGGGATGGTTATGGTATGGGGGTATTAGTGGGATGGTTATGGTATGGGGGTATTAGTGGGATGGTTATGGTATGGGGGTATTAGTGGGATGGTTATGGTAGGGGGTATTAGAGGGATGGTTATGGTATGGGGGTATTAGTGGGATGGTTATGGTATGGGGGTATTAGTGGGATGGTTATGGTAGGGGGGGTATTAGTGGGATGGTTATGGTATGGGGTATTAGTGGGATGGTTTATGGTATATGGGGGTGATTAGTGGGATGGTTATGGTAGGGGGGTATTAGTGGGATGGTTATGGTATGGGGTATTAGTGGGATGGTTATGGTATGGGGTATTAGTGGGAATGGTTATGGTATGGGGGTATTAGTGGGATGGTTATGGTAGGGGGGTATTAGTGGGATGGTTATGGTAGGGGGGGTATTAGTGGGATTGGTTATAGGTATGGGGGTATTAGTGGGATGGTTATGGTATGGGGGTATTAGTGGGATGGTTATGGTATGGGGTATTAGTGGGATGGTTATGGTATGGGGGGGTATTAGTGGGATGGTTATGGTATGGGGGGGTATTAGTGGGATGGTTTTGGTATGGGGGTATTAGTGGGATGGTTATGGTATGGGGTATTAGGTGGGATGGTTATGGTATGTGGGGTATTAGTGGGATGGTTATGGTATGGGGGTATTAGTGGGATGGTTATGGTAGGGGGTATTAGTGGGATGGTTATGGTATGGGGGTATTAGTGGATGGTTATGGTAGGGGGGTATTAGTGGGATGTTATGGTAGGGGGGGTATTAGTGGGATGGGTATGGTATTAGGGGGATGTTAGGGGATGGTTATGGTAGGGATGGGTTATTAGTGGGTATGGTGTTATGGTATGGGGGTATTAGTGGGATGGTTATGGTATGGGGGTATTAGTGGGATGGTTATGGTAGGGGGGTATTAGTGGGATGGTTATGGTATGGGGGTATTAGTGGGATGGTTATGGTAGGGGGTATTAGTGGGATGGTTATGGTATGGGGTATTAGTGGGATGGTTATGGTATGGGGGTATTAGTGGGATGGTTATGGTAGGGGGTATTAGTGGGATGGTTATGTAGGGGGGTATTAGTGGGATGGTTATGGTATGGGGGTATTAGTGGATGGTTATGGTATGGGGTATTAGTGGGATGGTTATGGTAGGGGGGTATTAGTGGGATGGTTATGGTATGGGGTATTAGTGGGATGGTTATGGTATGGGGGTATTAGTGGGATGGTTATGGTAGGGGGGTATTAGTGGGAGGTTATGGTATGGGGTATTAGTGGGATGGTTATGTATGGGGGTATTAGTGTGGATGGTTATGGTAGGGGGGTATTAGTGGGATGGTTATGGTATGGGGGTATTAGTGGGATGGTTATGGTATGGGTATTAGTGGGATGGTTATGGTATGGGGTGGTGTTAGTGGGATGGTTATGGTATGGGGGTATTAGTGGGATGGTCCTTATGGTATGGGGGTATTAGTGGAATGGTTATGGTAGGGGGGTATTAGTGGGATGGTTATGATAGGGGGGTATTAGTGGGATGGTTATGGTATGGGGGTATTAGTGGGATGGTTATGGTATGGGGTATTAGTGGGATTGGTTATGGTAGGGGGGTATTAGTGGGATGGTTATGGTATGGGGGTATTAGTGGGATGGTTATGGTAGGGGGGTATTAGTGGAATGGTTATGGTGGGGGGTATTAGTGGGATGGTTATGGTAGGGGGGGGTATTAGTGGGATGGTTATGGTAGGGGGGTATTAGTGGATGGTTATGGCTAGGGGGGTATTAGTGGGATGGTTATGGTAGGGGGGTATAGTGGGATGGTTATGGTAGGGGGGTATTAGTGGGATGGTTATGGTAGGGGGGTATTAGTGCAGCAGTCCCACCTCTGCGTACGTGACATCCGATGCATCTCAATGTCTTCGTTGCCCCGGAAACCCTTAGCGAATGGGTTGTTCTCAATCTTCAACTGAGTGATCTGAAAGATACCAAGATGAGGGCTGTTCATCCATCCATCTTTCTATTCATCCCTCCATCCACTGGTAATCCACCCATCCATCTTTCTATTCATCCCTCCATCCACTGGTAATCCACCCAACCATCTTTCTATTCATCCCTCCATCCACTGGTAATCCACCCCTCCATCTTTCTATTCATCCCTCCATCCACTGGTAATCCACCCATCCATCTTTCTATTCATCCCTCCATCCACTGGTAATCCACCCAACCATCTTTCTATTCATCCCTCCATCCACTGGTAATCCACCCATCCATCTTTCTATTCATCCCTCCATCCACTGGTAATCCACCCATCCATCTTTCTATTCATCCCTCCATCCACTGGTAATCCACCCATCCATCTTTCTATCCATCCATCCATCCACTGGCAATCCACCCATCCATCTTTCTATCCATCCATCCATCCATCCACTGGTAATCCATACAGCCATCCATCTTTCTATCCATCCGTCCATCCATCCATCAATCATCCATCCATCCACTGGTAATCCATACAGCCATCCATCTTTCTATCCATCTGTCCGTCCATCCATCAATCATCCATCCACTGATGAATTTGTACACCTATGCATCTTTCTATTCATCCATCCAACCATCAATCATTTATCCCACCATCAATCATTCATCCACCCATCTATCGTTCCACTGGTGAATCCGTACACCCATCCACCCTTCCAGACATCCATCAATCCAACCATGAATCCAACATCAATCATCCATCCATCTATCGTTCCACTGATTCATCCGTACACCCATCCACCCTTCCATCCATCCATCAATCCAACCATCAATCATCTATCCATTCACCATACATCCAGCTATCTCACCATCCAGCCACCTAATAATCCATCCACCCATTAACCTTTTCACCAATTCATACACTGATCCATCCATTCATCCATCCATCCACCCATTCACCCACCAATCTATTCACTTAAACCATCCAACCGCCCATTCATCCATCATACTATTCACCCACTTATCCATTCACAGACCCCTGTATCCATCCATCCATCTATCCTTTCACCTATTCATAAATCCATCAGCACGTTCACTCCTCCATCTAAGGCAGCTCCTGCACTTACGGTGTGGTTCTGGTAGGACGTGACCGCGATGAAGGCCGTCTCTGGGAATGAATGAGTGCAGAAGGCCGTGTTGCCCGAACCAAAGCTGTTCTTCTCGTCAGCCTTCACTATATGCAGCCGCGGCTGGTACTTATGCATAGAGTTCAGTATGATCTGCAGTAAAGACCAACCCACTGTCAGTCAAAGCTTTAGAACCAGACAAACCAGTAGAACCTACAGTGCTCTACAGTACCACCTCACAGGTTAACCGTACTAACCACTACACCACCGTACTAACCACTACACCACCATACTAACCACTACACCACCATACTGACCACTACACCACCATACTAACCACTACACCACCGTACTGACCACTACACCACCATACTAACCACTACACCACCATACTAACCACTACAACACCGTACTAACCACTACACCACCATACTAACCACTACACCACCATACTAACCACTACACCACCATACTAACCACTACACCACCATACTAACCCCCTACACCACCATACTAACCACTACACCACCATACTAACCACTACACCACCATACTAACCACTACACCACCGCACTAACCACTACACCACCGCACTAACCACTACACCATCGTACTAACCACTACACCATCATATCAACCACTACACCACCATACTAACCACTACACCACCGCACTAACCACTACACCACCATAATAACCACTACACCACCGTACTGACCACTACACCACCATACTAACCACTACACCACCGTACTAACTACTACACCACCTTACTCACCACTACACCACCATACAAACCACTACACCACCATACTGACCACTACACCACCTTACTCACCACTACACCACCGTACTAACCACTACACCACCATACTAACCACTACACCACCATACTAACCACTACACCACCTTACTGACCACTACACCACCATAATAACCACTACACCACCATACTAACCACTACACCACCGCACTGACCACTACACCACCGCACTAACCACTACACCACCGTACTAACCACTACACCACCATAATAACCACTACACTACCGTACTAACCACTACACCACCATTCTAACCACTACACCACCATACTAACCACTACACCACCGTACTAACCACTACAACACCGTACTAACCACTACACCACCATACTAACCACTACACCACCATACTAACCACTACACCACTATACTAACCACTACACCACCATACTAACCCACTACACCACCATACTAACCCACTACACCACCATACTAACCACTACACCACCATACTAACCACTACACCACCGCACTAACCACTACACCACCGCACTAACCACTACACCATCGTACTAACCACTACACCATCATATCAACCACTACACCACCATACTAACCACTACACCACTATATTAACCACTACACCACTATACTAACCACTACACCACCATACTAACCACTACACCACCATACTAACCACTACACCACCATACTAACCACTACACCACCATACTAACCACTACACCACCATACTAACCACTACACCACCATACTAACTACTACACCACCATACTAACCACTACACCACTATATTAACCACTACACCACTATACTAACCACTACACCACCATACTAACCACTACACCACCTTACTAACCACTACACCACCATACTAACCACTACACCACCGTACTAACCACTACACCACCATACTAACCACTACACCACCGTACTAACTACTACACCACCTTACTCACCACTACACCACCATACAAACCACTACACCACCATACTGACCACTACACCACCTTACTCACCACTACACCACCGTACTAACTACTACACCACCTTACTAACCACTACACCACCGTACTAACCACTACACCACCATACTAACCACTACACCACCGTACTGACCACTACACCACCGTACTAACCACTACACCACCATACTAACCACTACACCACCATACTAACCACTACACCACCGTACTAACCACTACACCACCATACTAACTACTACACCACCATACTAACCACTACACCACCATACTAACCACTACACCACCTTACTAACCACTACAGCACCGTACTAACCACTACACCACCATACTAACCACTACACCACCATACTAACCACTACACCACCATACTAACCACTACACCACCATACTAACCACTACACCACCGTACTAACCACTACACCACCATACTAACCACTACACCACCGTACTAACCACTACACCACCATACTAACCACTACACCACCATACTAACCACTACAGCACCGTACTAACCACTACACCACCATACTAACCACTACACCACCATACTAACCACTACACCACCGTACTAACCACTACACCACCATACTAACCACTACACCACCGTACTAACCACTACACCACCCATCCATCCATTATCTTCTACTAACCACTACACCACCGTACTAACCACTACACCACCATACTAACCACTACACCACCATACTAACTACTACACCACCGTACTAACCACTACACCACCGTACTAACCACTATGGATGGATATGGTAAGTGACTTCAAAAGTTTGAATGGTGGCGCATAACATGTTACATACGTATCAACCTTATATCAACGTAACGCAAACTTTGGGTTGCGCTCCATAACCATCACTGTGACATCATTCTAACCATCATCTTCATCACTCACGTGGCCGAAGGGGTCGAGGTGGTTGTTGGTGAGTTTGAGTTTCTGGAAGGAGACGAGCTGTCTGGTCCAGTGGGCTCCGGGAGCCGGAGAGTCTGGATGGACGTACAGTCGGCCGGGGATAGCAGGCTCGGCTTTACCGCACACTGACCTGAGCACAGGACGAGAACCGCTCACGTTCACTAACGCAGCACTGGAGCGAGAGATCATTACCTCACGACTGTTTATCAACATGACATTAAAGAATATACGCAGATCCAACCTGCAGTGTTCAGGACAGAGGTACGGAGGAATAGAAGGATGGACAGGTGAACGGATAAAGGGCTCGACGGATGGGTGGTTAGATGGAGGAGCAGGTGAATGGACAGGTGGAGACGTAGATCGGTGGATGGATTAATGGGTTTGGTGAGGGAGGGATATGTGGTTGGATAGAGGGAAGATGGACAGGTGAACAGGGGTATGGATGAAAGGGTGGATGCAGGGATGAATGGATGGAGGGATGGGTGGGGTGGATATGTGAGTAGATATGTGGTTGGATGGGTGGAAAAGTGGGTCAGAGGAGGACTGGATTGATAGATGGATGGGTGGGGTGCAAGGTGAGAGAAATGGGTGGATGTAGGGATGGATGGAGGGATGGATAGATTGGCGGATCGAGGTAGAGATGGATAGGTTTATGGATGGATGGATGGACAAAGGAAGGATTGAGAGGTAAATGGAAGTGTAGATGAATGGGTGGATGCAGGAATGAAGGGATGGGCAGATGTGTGGATGGATGGAGGGACGGGTGGGTGGACAGATGAAGACATGGAAAAGTGGATCTGTGGAGGACTGGATCAACGACTGGATGGAGGGAGGGAAGGATGGATAAATGGATGAATGGAAAGGTGGATAGACATGGATGGACAAGTGGATGAAGTGATGAATAAAGGGGCGGTTTAGGATGGATGGATGGATATATGGGTAGGTGTATGAAGAGATGGATGGATGGATGGATGGATATATGGGTAGGTGTATGAAGAGATGGACGGATGGATATATGGGAAGGTGTATGAAGAGATGGATGGATGGATGGATATATGGGATGGTGTATGAAGAGATGGATGGATGGATATATGGGAAGGTGTATGAAGAGATGGATGGATGGATATATGGGAAGGTGTATGAAGAGATGGATGGATGGATATATGGGAAGGTGTATGAAGAGATGGATGGATGGATACATGGGAAGGTGTATGAAGAGATGGATGGATGGATGGATATATGGGAAGGTGTATGAAGAGATGGATGGATGGATATATAGGAAGGTGTATGAAGAGATGGATGGATGGATATATGGGAAGGTGTATGAAGAGATGGATGGATGGATATATGGGAAGGTGTATGAAGAGATGGATGGATGGATATATGGGTAGGTGTATGAAGAGATGGGTGGATGGATGGATGGATATATGGGATGGTGTATGAGGAGATGGATGGATGGATATATGGGAAGGTGTATGAAGAGATGGATGGATGGATATATGGGAAGGTGTATGAAGAGATAGATGGATGGATGGATGGAAGGATATATGGGTAAGTGTATGAAGAGATAGATGGATGGATGGATGGATGGATATATGGGTAGGTGTATGAAGAGATAGATGGATGGATGGATGGATGGATGGATGGATATATGGGAAGGTGTATGAAGAGATGGATGGATGGATTGATGGATGGATGGATGGATATATGGGAAGGTATATGAAGAGATGGATGGATGGATGGATGGATATATGGGAAGGTGTATGAAGAGATAGATGGATGGATGGATGGATGGATGGATGGATATATGGGTAGGTGTATGAAGAGATAGATGGATGGATGGATGGATGGATGGATGGATGGATATATGGGAAGGTGTATGAAGAGATAGATGGATGGATGGATGGATATATGGGAAGGTGTATGAAGAGATAGATGGATGGATGGATGGATGGATGGATGGATATATGGGAAGGTATATGAAGAGATGGATGGATGGATGGATGGATGGATATATGGGAAGGTGTATGAAGAGATAGATGGATGGATGGATGGATGGATGGATATATGGGAAGGTATATGAAGAGATGGATGGATGGATGGATGGATGGATATATGGGAAGGTGTATGAAGAGATAGATGGATGGATGGATGGATGGATGGATATATGGGATGGTGTATGAAGAGATGGATGGATGGATATATGGGAAGGTATATGAAGAGATGGATGGATGGATGGATGGATGGATGGATATATGGGAAGGTGTATGAAGAGATAGATGGATGGATGGATGGATGGATGGATGGATATATGGGTAGGTGTATGAAGAGATGGATGGATGGATGGATATATGGGAAGGTATATGAAGAGATGGATGGATGGATGGATGGATGGATGGATATATGGGAAGGTATATGAAGAGATAGATGGATGGATGGATGGATGGATGGATATATGGGAAGGTGTATGAAGAGATAGATGGATGGATGGATGGATGGATGGATATATGGGAAGGTGTATGAAGAGATAGATGGATGGATGGATGGATATATGGGAAGGTGTATGAAGAGATAGATGGATGGATGGATGGATGGATATATGGGAAGGTGTATGAAGAGATGGATGGATGGTAAGATCTACACCTCACACAGAACCAGAAGACCTTGCAGTGTGTTGTTCTTTGAGGAACCATGTTTAGTAAGAAGAACTTGGAAGAACCTTCACGCTGCAGCTCCAGACCAGTGGAACCGTATATCCAGGAACAGTGTAGGAACCCTAGAAGGTTCCGGGCTGCGTGGACTGTTTCAGACTCTTACCATTTATTGTCGGCGAACTTGTACCGGTGGTCGTCGGCGGCAACCACATCCATCAGCAGGATGTACTTGGCTTTGGGGTTCAGGCCTGTTACTTTCACTTTGTAGCTCGGGAACATCCGCCTGTTGGAGAGAGTCGGAGGAGAAGAGGGTGTCAGTGAGGTCAGGGCGGCAGGTCTGGAGTCAGACTCGCAGGGACAGATCGTGCTCTCACAGGGTCTCTGACCACAAGGGTCTTTGGAGACCCCCCTTAGGTCCACATTCACACCAAGACTCCAAAAAAGAAACAATAAAATCTTTTAATCCAATAACATCATCTCAAACTGGACGTTCCAACAGGCTGGAGTTACACACACTGAGCCGTAATAAAATAAAAAGCTTGATTTAAATAATATTAATAATATTAATAATAATTATATTAATTATTAATTATAGTAGCAGGTATACACTTTAGTAAATTTCAGGTTGTACGTTAGTAAACGTTGTTAGTGAAATGTTCAAAATTAAGTATGAAGTTTTTATGGTTGTAAACATTATTTACTTATTTTATTTATTGTTATTTTATTTACTCATTATTATTATTGCTTTATTATTATTATTATTATTATTAAAGTCATTTATTTATTATTACAACTTAATAATACTTCAAATAACATGCTATTTTTTGAATACTACGAAGTGATGATGTTATTTTTAGGTAAGAACAATCCATTTGTTACTATGACAATTAATATTATTAATATTATTAATATTATTATTGTCGCAAAATATCGTCGCGATTTTTATTTTTCACAGTGGAGGTGAATGGAACCAGACGTCCACCTCTAAAAGCTCCTCACAGAAAGTTCTTACAGTAGATGTTATAAATACACTGTCTGATTCTGAGACGCTGTTTATGATAGTTTAGAGAAGATCTCAGTCTTAAACTCCATTCATGGTGGAGGGATACATGCAGGACGCTGTGAGGTTCAAATAGTCCCCAAAGAAAACCTAGTATTTTCAGATCTTCCACATTTTACCATCAACATCCAGATAAACTCAGAAGACACATGTAGCTTCACTGGTGGGTTTGGTAGTCGACACACCAACACCATCACCACCACCACTGTAAACACCAACACCACCACCACTGTAAACACCATCACCACTGTAAACACTATCACCACCACTGTAAACACCATCACCACTGTAAACACCATCACCACCACTGTAAACACCATCACCACCACTGTAAACATCATCACCACCACTGTAAACATCATCACCACCACTGTAAACACCACCACCACTGTAAACACCATCACCACCACTGTAAACACCATCACCACCACTGTAAACATCATCACCACCACTGTAAACATCATCACCACCACTGTAAACACCACCACCACCACTGTAAACACCATCACCACTGTAAACACCAACACCACCACCACTGTAAACACCATCACCACTGTAAACACTATCACCACCACTGTAAACACCATCACCACCACTGTAAACACCATCACCACCACTGTAAACATCATCACCACCACTGTAAACACCATCACCACTGTAAACACCATCACCACCACCGCCATGAACATCACCACCACCACTGTAAACACCATCACCACCACTGTAAACATCATCACCACCACTGTAAACACCATCACCACCACCACTGTAAACACCACCACCACTGTAAACACCATCACCACCACTGTAAACACCATCACCACCACCACTGTAAACACCACCACCACCACCATCACTGTAAACACCACCACCATCACTGTAAACATCATCACCACCACTGTAAACACCATCACCACCACTGTAAACACCATCACCACCACTGTAAACACCATCACCACCACTGTAAACACTATTAAACACTATTTTAGTATTTTAGTATATATATATATCACTAAAACAGTGTCTCAGCACATTCATACCCTGTTCATGTTATGACCTTCATTGTGGACGTCTGGTTCCATTCACCACCACTGAATCAGGTGGAAATGCTTTTGGAAAAATGGGTGGAATTCCCCTGCAGGACTCTCACCTTCCAGCTTTGGTGATGATCATTTCGGTGGTGACGTCATGGAACTTCCGCCACAGCTCGCGCTCGTGCAGGTGAACTTTGACTCCCTCCAGGCCCTGCGCGAGAGAAGGCGCGCGGTCAACTGATTGATAATTGATTGATCGATTAATTCAAATATAAATATATATATATATTAATAGAAAACTAATTACTAAATTAATAGCATTAAAATAAATACACTTCTTATTTTTGTTGTTGTTCCACTATTCAAACATTATTATTATTATTATTATTATTATTATTATTATTATTATTATTATTATTATTATTATTATTGCTTTTACCAAACCCATTTTTGGCGCTATCTAGAACCATTTTGAAAGAGGTTCTATACAGAAGCATACACAACACAATCTCCACCAATCTGAAAAACCACTTCTTGGTTCTAAATCATTTTAAGAATAGGGTTCTATGCAGTAGTGGAAACCTGTTTTTGTTTGGTTCTATATAGAACCATTTTCTATTTTCATAGTACGGAGAACCGAGAACCCAATGCATTTTGGATGTTTGTGGTTCTAGAGGCTACAGAACCAAAACGCTTACTGGAGAACCCTGGTTTAAAGAGTGTCAGTTCTTCCATCCGTACTGTTATTATTAAGTATATTGATATAAACTTATTATTATTATTATTATTATTATTATTATTATTATTATTATTATTATTATTATTATTATTATTATTGTTGTTGTTGTTGTTACAATCGTAGCATTTTATTCTTATTTTTGGGTTCTTCAGTAACAATATCAAGCTTTTACCAAACCCCTTTTGGTGCTATCTAGAACCATTATACCATTTTGAAGAGGTTCTATATATAACCCTATATAACCAGACAGGTTCTCCATCAATCTGAGGAACCATTTCTCCATAGAACACATGTTTCTATATAGAACCAACTTTTAAATGGGCTTCTTCAAAGAACCATACTGTGTTTATTTATTAGAACCGAGAACCTTAGTTCTGTTATTAATGCTGCTGTTATTTAAAACACCATTAAATACTATTATTATTATTATTATTATTATTATTATTATTATTATTATTATTATTATTATTGGTTATTTCGCTTCATCTCAACTGTCCCAGCAATCCAGACCAACATTAACTCAGAGAATAAATATTAATATTTCTAATAATACTAATAATCTCCAACAATCTCCATGTTTTCGTAACAAATTAATTAATATTATTAATAATATTAATATGAGTGTTTTTAATGTGTAAATAAAGAGACTACGCGCATCGTAAATTCTATGACTATTCTATAAATAATATTAATAATAATTAATAACACTCGCGCGCGGCTATTAGTGTGTTTATTTGCGAATATTAGTATTAATATTAATAATATTAGCTTTGTGTTCTTACCTGCAGCTGCTCCTGAAAGCCCTCCGCCATGTTACAGCCCCGGACACACGGCGCGCGCGCTGGACACACGCACACGCGCACGGAAAGACTTTTAATGTGAGTGTAACGAAAATAAATAAATATTATAATTATTATTAATTTTACTATTATATTACTATTACTATTATTATTACTGTTATTATCATCCCGTCAGGATTGAGAGGAGCGCGCGCACTGATCTATAAATCAATCAGTCACAGATCGATAACAGCTGATATTTACAGTTACGTCAAAACCATAACGACGGTTAGATATTATCAGCGCGCGCTCTGGTTTTCTCTCGCGCCAAAGTAGTACAAATACTGCTAATAAAAATAATATTAATATTATTAATAATAATAGTATCGATAATAAACAGATATCTTCTACCTGACTTTCACTCCATGTGGTTCCTCGGTTCTGCTCGCGCTCACAGAAACTCCGCTCACTTATTTTTAGACGTTAACGCGGAACCGCCAATCAGCCAATCAGCAGCCTTGATTCACTCTCCCGGCTCTCCAGGCGTCCAATCAGAGCTCAGGGCTGCTGCTCTCCTCCTTTCTCTCGTTCTCCTTCTTCTCTTCTGTTTTTAAATCTGCTCTCCTTCCCCACATTCCTCCTCTTTCTCCTCCTCCTCCTGCTCCTCCTTCGTCACTCCCCTCGCGCGCCCTACCGCCCCCCACCCCGCTAAACCGCGCGCGCTCTCCTGTTAACGCCACTCTTAACGGTCAGAGGACGGGACGCGCTCGCGCAGCACGAGTTCTATTGTGGAATGTGTTGGGAGCGCGCGCGCCGAAAAGCTGTGCCGAAGTCAGTGAGGAGGTATGCGCGCGCACGCACAATCGCTCAGGTCTCCGTAAATAGTGCAGCGCGCGATAGCGCTCAGGCAGGTCTCGCGCCGAGCTTGACCGGAAATCCCCGGAGCGCGCTCTCAAAGTTGGTTGGGTTTTTCAGTGCAAATTATTATTATTATTATTATTATTATTATTATTATTATTATTATTATTATTATGCTGTTGTTGTTGTTTGGATGTTGCTATTATCAACAGCATATAACAATATTAGTAATTGTATTAATAAAAGAGTAATATAACATGGTTATAACAGTATTATTATTATTATTATTATTATTATTATTATTATTATTATTAATAATAATAATAGTAATAATAATAATTAACAAGCCTGTTATTTGTAGTATTAGTGACTAGTATTCATAACAACAGTACTAATGGCAAAAATAAAATATCATTAATAGCATGTTAAATACCTTATAACATACTTATAACCATGACATAACATATTAATAATATTATTATTAATATCAATACAGAAACAAACTATAGCAACCGTAAAAAAAATAACATGTTATTTATAACACTATAGTTATTACATTTTATAAAGTAATACCATTAAGTACTATAAATATATTATAACAATATATATAACAATACTATAACGTATTTATTAATAATAACTCTGAATGCAGTAGTATTGTTATTAGAAGCCAAAGAAAAACTATAATTGAAAATAATAACATACAATATTATTTATAACACTATGCATATATGATTATAACAACATTAATATGCATGTTATTAGTAGTAATAGCAGTAGTATTGTTAATATAATGACCCACAATAAGAGTAATAAAAACAATACTACTAATAATCTATATAACAAACTTATAACAGTATAGCATATGAACAATAAAAAATAATTATATATATATATATATATATATCATAATTAATATTTTATATCCCATATACAATCTTTTTTGTTTATATCAGTTTATTTTGTTTATTAAACGAAAACATACTACAATGGGGGGATATAATCAGAATACAGGTGGTCTGGACAGGTCTGGTCAGGAGAGGTCACTCTTCAGTGGTACACAGGTGAGCAGGGGTCAGCTCCAGAGTTCAACAGCTGCACCATTAACGGGAAATTGCAGGTAAGGCTTATAAAAAACGATGATCTGGCGCCACCTGGTGGCCGTAGCGCTGAATGACTCCTGAGCCAATCTGATTGAAGGGCCCATATCTGTGTTCTCATTAACCAACCCAGTCATCACTTACATCAGCTTCTATAGAAATGGGCGGAGCTATGTTGGGTTCTGTGACGTGTCCACTCACTGTCCACTCTATCAGACACTCCTACTACTTGCTGGTCCACCTTGTAGATGTAAAGTCAGAGACAGGAGCTCATCTGCTGCTGCACAGTTTGTGTTCCTCTAGTTCTTCATCAGTGGACACAGGACGCCGCCCACAGGACACTGCTGTCCCGATAGTTTTGGCTGGTGGACGATTCTCAGTCCAGCAGCAGCATACCACCACCATGACCCACCTCTCTAATAGTATCTGCTCTGTGGTGGTCCTGATCATTGAAGAACAGATTAATAAAGTATACAGAGATTCAGATGAACTACAGTCTGTAGGTGGAGCTCCAGTATGGTCAGTGGAGCTGATACAGTGGGGGGTGGTCCTAACGAAGCAGCCGGGGGGCTTATATTATAAAAGTAGATATATAATATAAAGTAGTAACAGTATATTTATAGTATAGTAACCCAAATCCCACCCTAACCCATCATCTACATGCTATACAGGTCCACAGGTGAGTTTGACAGTAGCTTAGCTTAGCGCTAAGGATGCTAACAGAATTAGCGTTAATGCTAACGGTGTGGCGGTACCGATCGTGTTGATGTGATGTCACGTTTGGTGCACACTTGTTCAAACAGCTCGCACGACACAGAGACGTTATAAACTGGAGATGCTTTATTGGTCATTCAGGCGCAAACACAACTCTGATTGGTGGAGCAGATGCCCCGCCCACTCATCCTTCAAAACTTCTTCTTTTTTTTTTTTTAAGGCAACAGGCTCTGATCCAGTCCAATGAAGACTCTCTTCAGAAGAAACACAACAGAACGTCCTTCATGATGAAAAGCAAACGAGATCAAATGGTTGGAAGACCACCCTTCGCTCGATCCGGGTCCAGTCCAGACAGCCGTTAAGCTTCTACACAACTCCTAACAACCACCTGGAAGACATGGTAGACCCACCCACCTACCCACCTACCTCCTTATATCTACCCACAGTGTCCATAACTATCAGCACCTTCCAGACTGTAGTTCATCTGATTCTCTGTATACTCTATTACTCTGTTCTTCAATGATCAGGACCCCCACAAGACCCACCTCCCTAATAGTATCTGCTCTGTGGTGGTCCTGTGGTGGTCCTGTGGGGGTCCTGATCATTAAAGAACAGAGTAATAAAGTATACAGAGAATCAGATGAACTACAGTCTGTAGGTGGAGCTCCTGTATGGTCAGTGGAGCTGATACAGTGTGATCAATACATATACTATATGACCAAAAGTATGTGGACACTACTCCTAATTATTGGGTTCAGGCGTTTCCACCTTTGTACCGTATGGCCAAAAGTATGTGGACGCACCTTCTAAATGACTGGGCTCAGGTGTTCCAGTTTCAGAACTATGGATGCCCAGATCTTAAGGTGTTCCCTGGATGGTAAGAAGCTAAACCAACTTCCAGGACTGAACTGCGCCGGAGGCGAAGGGTGGTCTTCGGCTTCCGTAAACACAGAACCGAACAAACAGTCCCGTAAAAGCGAACGCGCGGCGAGCGTCCGCAACTAACGTATAGAAAAATAGAAACGACTCCTCCGCTCGACTTTCCAGTCCACGCCTTTACAACTCCCTGAATCTTCGGTAGCCGAGACGACGGCCGAGTGAAGCCACGTACCGCCAAACAGACCCCTCCCCCCCTCCCCCCCATAGACATTCACCTCAGGAAAAAACAAAACAAAAACAAAACGATGGATCGTCGTACGACTCCATACGGGATAAACAAAGAAAACCAGCTGCCGTAGCGATTTCCTCAACGACGCGTTGCCGTGCCACCGATTCGCCGTGGTACCAGAGCTCTCCGGCTTCGGAGCGACGGGCTGCTGCATAGACACGCCCCTTCTTTCTTTACGTCCCCCCTAAAAGCAACACTGGGAACGATGAGACAGGCTCCTGTACAGCCAGCGAGACTCATTCAGTGTACGGTCACGTACTCGGAGAAGATATTCATGCTTTTTTAAATTTTTTTATTTTTTTTTTTTTTATTTTTTTTTAGAGCTACTGCTGAGAAGGTCGGACAAGCTTCACAGAACGCTGGTAAAAACCTCATCCGACCTAGAACACGAGAACCTGTAGAACATGGGCATATAGCACGATACATACATTTAAAGCCTGTTATTATATCTGAGTGTGAGGGAGTGAGGGTGAGGGTGCGAGTAAGTGTGAGCTCGCATGCTATAAAGGCACGTGGCTGAACAGGTAGGACACCGACTCTCCGTTGTGTGTCCGTCTGATTGCCTCTGCCAGGATCATGGAGATGTCGATCACCTGCGAAGAAGCAAACAACACAAACGCTTAATATCCCAGAGTTTCCAGTTCAGGCTGTAAGTATGGCCAAAAGTATGTGGACACCACCCCTACTGTATATGCCCATTGCTAACGGGTGCATATAATCAAGTACATAACCGTGAAGCCTCCATACACTGGCAGTAGAGAGCTACCAAGGTACAACACTACCTTCACCTACCTGTGTACAGGTAAACTGTAACACTACCTTCACCTACCTGTGTACAGGTAAACTGTAACACTACCTTCACCTACCTGTGTATTATTTAATGAATTCTTTAATTATTAAACTATTTAATAATTTAATTTCTTTTAGTTTTTGAGAACTGATGAGCTCTCTGTGAAAGCAGCCGTGTGAACCAGCACCTCGCGTCGTCCGAGTTTATTCTAGTGCGGAATTTGCTCTCTGGTCAGACTTTGCCTATCAGTGAACCACAAGACCACCTTATCTCGGCCTCAGTGCGTTCCCAGGCTGTTTTGTCTACGAGCCCACCACAGTAGCCAAAACAGCAGGACCTGACCGTGACAGCAGCTGATTTTAACAAGAGAATACATGATAACCTCTCTATACACAGTAGTGGCTGTGAGTCTTTATTAGTGTACTATTGAACACGTCCTACTACATTACCATTATATTTCCATAACATTACCATAAACTGGTGTAGTATAGTAGGTATAGTGTATGATGTGGTTGGTATAGTATAGTGTAGTAGGTATAGTGTATAATGTGGTTGGTATAGTGTAGTGTAGTAGGTATAGTGTATAATGTGGTTGGTATAGTATAGTGTAGTGGGTATAGTGTATAATGTGGTTGGTATAGTATAGTGTAGTGGGTATAGTGTATAATGTGGTTGGTATAGTATAGTGTAGTGGGTATAGTGTATAATGTGGTTGGTATAGTATAGTGTAGTGAGTATAGTGTATAATGTGGTTGGTATAGTATAGTGTAGTGGGTATAGTGTATAATGTGGTTGGTATAGTGTAGTGGGTATAGTGTATAATGTGGTTGGTATAGTGTAGTGTAGTGGGTATAGTGTATAATGTGGTTGGTATAGTATAGTGTAGTGAGTATAGTGTATAATGTGGTTGGTATAGTATAGTGTAGCGGGTATAGTGTATAATGTGGTTGGTATAGTATAGTGTAGCGGGTATAGTGTATAATGTGGTTGGTATAGTAGAGTGTATTGGGTATAGTGTATAATGTGGTTGGTATAGCATAGTGTAGTGGGTATAGTGTATAATGTGGTTGGTATAGTATAGTGTAGTGAGTATAGTGTATAATGTGGTTGGTATAGTATAGTGTAGTAGGTATAGTGTATAATGTGGTTGGTATAGTATAGTGTAGTGGGTATAGTGTATAATGTGGTTGGTATAGTATTGTGTAGTGGGTATAGTGTATAATGTGGTTGGTATAGTGTAGTGTAGTGGGTATAGTGTATAATGTGGTGGGTATAGTATTGTGTAGTGGGTATAGTGTATAATGTGGTTGGTATAGTATAGTGTAGTGGGTATAGTGTATGATGTGGTTGGTATAGTATAGTGTAGTGGGTATAGTGTATAATGTGGTTAGTATAGTATAGAGTAGTGGGTATAGTGTATAATGTGGTTGGTATAGTGTAGCGGGTATAGTGTATAATGTGGTGGGTATAGTATAGTGTAGTGGGTATAGTGTATAATGTGGTTTGTATAGTATAGTGTAGCGGGTATAGTGTATTATGTGGTTGGTATAGTAGAGTGTAGTGGGTATAGTGTATAATGTGGTTGGTATAGTATAGTGTAGTAGGTATAGTGTATAATGTGGTTGGTATAGTATAGTGTAGTAGGTATAGTGTATAATGTGGTTGGTTTAGTATAGCGTAGTTTAATTAAGATATTATATGAATTTATTTATCTGGACATGCTGTTCAAATGTACTTTATATTTTACTACAGTAAACCTTGTTCAGAACACTATTTGTGCTAAAATTAAAGTATTTGAACTATTAATATCTACATTGAATATAATATTATATCATTATTACATTCTGGCCAAAAAGTCCAGATACCTGAATCTTGTTGCAGTGCTTGATCTTGTCCTCCTGTGGAATAGTATTGGTGACCACCACAGCCTCAAAGTTAGCGTTGTTAATGCGAGAGATGGCCGGCCCAGAGAAGATGCCATGGGTCAGAATAGCGTAGACTTTAGTAGCTCCAGCAGAAACCAGCCTACAGTACAACACATACACAATATTGTTCTTCCATAGTTGTGGGGACCAGAATGAAAAGTTATGATCATACTGGGAAATTTATGATGACCATCAAGATTCTCACAAATTCATTATTTTTTATATGTTTCAACTTTTGTGAGGAAGTTCTAGTCATTAAATCTGTATTAATACAACAATAACCTAATAATATACTATTATACTAATATAACATACTAATACAATTATATTTATATCAACTAAACATTTGGGTTTTTGAAACATTTTCAGGAAAGTAATGTGAGATATTGTGATGTATTTTAAATTTCTAATTTTAGTTAAATTTTATTAAAATTTCATTTTAGTTATTATTATAATTTCTTCCTGGAAGTTACTTTTAAAAGAACTTCTTTTTTAATATTTAATGAATTACTCCTTTTTGTGTTAAAAATTTATCCTGAACGTTAACTTTATTAGAACTTCATTTGGATACTATTTTTTATAAGAGGGTCTTTGTAGGTATTACTTTGTTAAAAAATCATTCTGGATGTCAATTTCGTCAGAACCTTTTTTATAATATTAACAATCCAAAGAAAAACATTCTAAATGTAAATTTTATAGATATTAATTTGTATCACAACATCAACATGGATGTTATTTTTTTATTATATTTTTATTCTGCATATTAATTTGTTTTAAAACTTCAATACGGATGTTCATTTTCATTAAATTTTCATTCTGGATATTTATTCTTTATTAAAATTTCATTCCGGATATTTTTTTTTTACTAAAATTTCGTTCTAGATATTTACTTTTTACTGCAATTTTTTTCTGGGTTTCACTTTTTATTAAATTTTATTACAGATATATATATGATCAGAATTTCTTTATTCTTAATCAAAAATGCATTCTGCATATTCATTTTTAAATAAAATTTAATTCTAGATATTTTGTTTTATTTAATTGGCATTCTGGATATTTTTTTAAAATACAAATTTCATTCTGGATATTCATGTTTTATAAAATTTTCATTCAGGATATTTTTTACCATAATTTCGTTTTAGAAATTCATTTTTTACTATTTTTTTCTGGATTTCACTTTTTATTACAGATATTAACATTATCAGAAATTCATTCTGGATATTATTTTTTAAAGAAAATTTAATTCTAGATATTTATTTTTTTAATTAAAATTTAATTCCAGATATTTCTTACTAAAATTTTGTTCTAGATATTTATTACTTACTTAAATTTATTTCTAGATATTACTTTTTATTCAAATTTTATTAGCGATATTAATTTTGTCAGAAATTTATTCCGGATATGAATTTTTAAACAAAATGTCATTCTGGATATTGTTTCATTAAAATTTCATTCTGGACATTAATATTTAAAGAAAATTTAATTCTAGACATTTTTTTTTTCATTAAATTGTCATTCTGTATATTTTT
>CM038726.1:3429045-3526545 GCA_021613375.1 Megaleporinus macrocephalus
CTGTATGTGGACAGCATGTGGACAGCATATAGACTGTATGTGAACAGCATGTGGACAGCATATAGACTGTATGTGAACAGCATGTGGACAGTATATAGACTGTATGTGGACAATATATAGACTGTATGTGGACAGTATATAGCCAGTATGTGGACAGTATATAGACTGTATGTGGACAGTATATAGACTGTATGTGGAGAGTGTATAGATAGTATGTGGACAGTATATAGACAGTATGTGGACAGAATATAGACTGTATGTGAACAGCATGTGGACAGTATATAGACTGTATGTGGACAGTATATAGACAGTATGTGGACAGTATATAGACTATGTGGAGAGTGTATAGATTGTATATAGACTGTATGTGGAGAGTATATAGACTGTATGTGGAGAGTGTATAGACTGTATGTGGACAGTATATAGACTGTATGTGGAGAGTGTATAGACTGTATGTGGAGAGTGTATAGACTGTATGTGGACAGTATATAGACTGTATGTGGAGAGTGTATAGACTGTATGTGGAGAGTGTATAGACTGTATGTGGACAGTATATAGACTGTATGTGGAGAGTATATAGACTGTATGTGGAGAGTGTATAGACTGTATGTGGAGAGTATGTGGAGAGTGTATAGACTGTATGTGGAGAGTATATAGACTGTATGTGGAGAGTATATAGACTGTATGTGGAGAGTATATAGACAGTATGTGGAGAGTATATAGACTGTATGTGGAGAGTATATAGACTGTATGTGGAGAGTATATAGACAGTATGTGGACAGTATATAGACAGTATGTGGAGAGTATATAGACTGTATGTGGACAGTATATAGACTGTATGTGGAGAGTATATAGACTGTATGTGGAGAGTGTATAGACTGTATGTGGAGAGTATATAGACTGTATGTGGAGAGTATATAGACTGTATGTGGAGAGTATATAGACTGTATGTGGAGAGTATATAGACAGTATGTGGAGAGTATATAGACTGTATGTGGAGAGTATATAGACTGTATGTGGAGAGTATATAGACTGTATGTGGAGAGTGTATAGACTGTATGTGGAGAGTGTATAGACTGTATGTGGAGAGTATGTGGAGAGTGTATAGACTGTATGTGGAGAGTATATAGACTGTATGTGGAGAGTATATAGACTGTATGTGGACAGTATATAGACAGTATATAGACTGTATGTGGAGAGTATATAGACTGTATGTGGAGAGTATATAGACTGTATGTGGAGAGTATATAGACAGTATGTGGACAGTACGTGGCTTCAGCGCTGGTGTAGGTCTACCTGTATCTGGGAGGCGTGCAGGTCCATGGTGATGATGTGATCTGCTCCAGCTACTGAGAGCATGTTGGCCACCAGCTTGGCGGAGATCGGAGCTCGACTCTGTGGAACAGACGGTTCAACAAGCGTTCAGCACGTCAGCCGTACGGCATAGACCACATATCAATATCACAATAATCAATACCTCAACATTAAAGAACCCATAATCCACATTCCTCTGAGCTCCAGCTCCACAGGCGATCAAAACCTCCCTGTATGTTTACTCTGATCCTCTTTACGACTGCTATATGTAAATCAGCTCTGTTCTGATTGGCTGCCCTGCACATTCAAAAATCAGCCCAGCTGTACAGGCATGTATATGTAAATGTATTGACCAATCCAATCCAATCCAGTTACATTTAAATCCATGGTATGGGCCCTTTAACGAAAAACAACACTTCAACTCAATCTCCAGCCATGCTCGCCAATCTGAGTACACTCACTCACATAACCAGAGAGAGAGAGACAGACAGAGAGACAGAGAGAGAGAGAGAGAGACAGAGAGAGAGAGAGAGAGAGAGAGAGAGAGAGAGAGAGAGAGAGAGACAGAGAGAGAGACAGAGAGAGAGACAGAGAGAGAGACAGAGAGAGAGACAGAGAGAGAGAGAGACAGAGAGAGCGACAAGGAGAGACAGAGAGAGAGACAGAGACAGAGAGAGAGAGAGACACACAGAGAGAGAGAGACAGAGAGAGAGAGACACAGAGAGAGAGACTTACGAGGAAGCAGGTCAGAAGGGTCCAGTAAGACGTTCCACAGGTTAAAACTGCTGTAGCTGGTGTTTGTGGTTTGTTAGTTTGGTGGTTAGTAAGTGATCTCTGTGTCTGTGTGTATATACAGGACTGAGCAACACTCAGACCACCTCCATTCATTTAACTCTCAGTCCAGAGAGCCAGTGAGCAGAGTCTGGACCATAAGTATCTGGACAGTTCCGCAATCTTTAGAACCCTGCCTCTGCGCACCAACACATTCAAGGGCTTTAACAACAATACTGCTTCAACTGTTTAGGTACTACCGTCATTTCCACACAGTCCCTCCACCCCACAGAGTCAAAAGTAACTGGACAGTTTCATGACGAGCAGGTTCATGGCCAGCTCACTTGCAAGACCTGGACGAGAAGGCCTGGCTCTCAGTCTCCACTCTAACTCAGGTTGAGGTCAGGACTGAAGCATTAAGAGTTCCTTTCACTGGAACTGAGGGTCCGAGCCCACCTCCTGAAAAACAACCCCACAACGTAATCCCCCCTCCACCAAACTTTACACTCGGCACAATGCAGTCAGACAAGTAGCGTTCTCCTGGCAACTCCTGAGAACACGTCTCCACTGCTTGGATGCAGCTGCTCGGCCATGGAGACCCATTCCATGAAGCTCTCTACGCTCTGTTCTTGAGCTGATCTGAAGACCACATGAAGTTTGGAGGTCTGTAGTGATTCCACTTTGTTCTAACACCACTGACAGTCCACTGTGGAATATTTAGTAGTGAGGAAACTTCACCACTGGACTTGTTCCACAGGTGGACGTCCTATCACGGTACCACGCTGGAGTTCACTGAGCTCCTGAGAGACCCACTCTTTACTAATGTGTGTAGAAGCAGTCTGCAGGACTAGGAGCTGGTTTATACACCTGTGGTTATGAAAGTGATTGGAACACCTGGAGTTAGTGATGTGGATGGGGGAGTGAATACTTTTGGCAACAGTGTATGCATGTATCATAGACTGTTTATTAATTTGCTGATCTTTTCTACATGTACAACAACTGAAGACCTGGAAAATGCTCTCAAAGGAGGACCCTCAGCATGGTTTCCTGACTCCTTCAGACTATTATTCTTGGCATCCAAGCATTAAAAAATATTTCCTTGATTTTGGAATTCTGGAATTGTCCAACAGCTTTTGAGGAATTCCTAAACAGTGCTGGCGATATTATCGCTAAACCCCTTGAACTGGTGCTAAAAGTCTTGCTTGGTTTCGCCTCCACTGTGATGGAGCGCCGAGGCGGAATTCCAAGCGTGGATTGGGAACGTTGAGCATGCTTTTAAGGTGGTGTGTTAGTAGTGGAAAAAAAAACTGCAAGCAGGTTCTCTCACCCCCACCTTATCCTTCTTGTCTTGTCTGGCGTAGGGAAAGCAGGGGATGACCGCGGTCACTCGGGACGCTGACGCGATCTTACAAGCATTGATCATAATCAACAACTCCATCAGGTTATCGTTAATCTCACCACAGCCGCTCTGGACGATGTAGACGTCCTCTCCGCGCACGCTCTCGCCGATCTCCACGCTGAACACACAAACAGAGGCGGGCAAGGTTGAGCAGCAATCGCTGACCCCCACTGACCACCACTCCGTCTAATCAGCAGGTCCTGCTATCTGGACTACTGGGATTCTGAGCATTGTACCATGTCTGTAGAGAAGAAAGCTGTGAAAGGGGATCAATTCTGTTATCTTCAACTCCGTAGAGACTTATCTGGGGCTAAATGTCAGCGAGAAACACACAGGACCCCCAGTCACTGCCAAGGTGGGGCTATTTTAAGTAGCAGAATGCATTATATATCTGGCACGGTCTCATAGCGGGTTTCTGCTGTTATTGCAGGCTTTGGTGTCCGTTTCAATCTAGAAGCTTCTTTCTGGAATTTTCCGTTCCACCTTAAATGCTGCAGATAAATAAAGGAACTTTGCAGATGGTGGACAAAATTAGAAATAACTACAGTTTTTAGTTTTGGAGATCAAACAGAAACTCAGTTAGTAAATAAAACAAGCAAAACTAAAAACTTTTGTTTGTTGGTCAAATAATGAAAGTAGAATTTATTTAGCAAAAACAAAGAAAAAGTATTTTTGTTAGTAGGTAAGACAAAAAATCATGTTTGTAGGTAAAATAATGAAAAAAATATATATTTTAGTTGTAGGTAAAATAAAAAGCTATTTTAGGGGGTAGATAAAATGATTTAATTAAATTGACAAAAACAATTTTAGGTAGAAAAGAATAATAATTTTAATAATTTTAGCTAAATAATAAGATAATTTGTTATTAGGTAAGAATTTAAAGTAAAAGGTAAAATAACAAAAAAAATATTTGAGTATGTGAAATAATATAAAATAATTACAGTTAGGTAATAATAGGGTAATAATAATTTTAGGTTGTAGGTAAGATAATACAATTAACTTTAGCTAGAAAAAATAATTTTAGTTAGTATGTAAGGTAATAAAAATAATTTAAGGCAGCTAGGAAGTAAAATATTAAAAATAAATTTATCTAGAAGGTAAAATAACTTAGAAAGTAAGGTAATAAATATAATTTTAGCTAGTAGGTAAGGTAATACAAATAATGTAAGGTAAGTAGAAGTAAAATATTAAAAATAATTATATCTGGAAGGTAAAATAACTAAGAAAGTAAGGTAATAAAGATCATTTTAGCTAGTAGGTAAGGTAATAAAAATAATTTAAGGTAGCTAGGAAGTAAAATATTAAAAATAATTTTATCTGGAAGGTAAAATAACTTAGAAAGTAAGGTAATAAAGATCATTTTAGCTAGTAGGTAAGGTAATAAAAATAATGTGAGGTAGGTAGAAGTAAAATATTAAAAATAATTTTATCTAGAAGGTAAAATAACAAGGTAAGGCAATAAAAATACATTTAGTTAGAAGGTAAAACATTAAAAATCATTTTAGTTAGTAGATAAAGTAATAGAACTAGAACTAGAGTAGATAAAAAAATAAAAATAACTTATTTAGCAGGTAAAATAAATCTAAAGTCCCAGAATGCAACTGCTGCAGCATTTAAGGTGGAGCGGAAAATTCCAAAAAGAAGCTGGCAAATTTTCACCCTCGTGTTTGAAACTGATCTCAGACCTGCAGTGCGGACCAATTTTTCTTTATAAATAAATAAGAGATAAATAAGAAAATGTTCTGTGTATGGAATGAACGCATACACGCTGTGAATCGAGGACCACCAGAGCAGCTAAATCACACGAACTCTTAAACTACTCTCTAATTTAAACGATATAACAAGTCTGAAAGATAAGCAGGCCGCATAAAACCAGGGCTCGAGAGAAGCTGATAGTGTTTCACCCCCTTATAAGAGGAGAGCAGCCAAACAGGGGCAGTTAAAACAGTGTTAGCGTCTGTAGCAGCGCCGCGCGCTGGGAAATGTAGTCCTCAGCCTGCGCGGTCTCCATGGAGCGAAACGGCGCCGCTGGCCTCAAAAAACTACAAAACTCGAAACGAAAACATTAGCCTGGCGTCGTGGACGTTGACCATGTGGTGCCGTTTTCTGCCCATAAAACACGGACGCCGACGCCAGTAAAACCCTGTCCAGGGCGAATACAGCGCTCACCATGTTTCCTGGTTGCTGAATTTCTTGGTGACCACTTTGCCCAGCTCCTGCCCCAGCCGGTCGGCTATCTTCTGCGATAAGTCTGGATGCGAACTGCCGCTGAATATCTTGATGTTCGGCATTCTCGGCTGTTCCAGGGCGTCTATCTTGGCTGGAAGGAGCTGCGGGTCGAGAAGAAACCGAGTTAAAGTCAGTAAATGTTGGAAAGTGGAGCTGCAGTGAAGACGGAGCTGCTGTAAACACGGAGCGCGCGTCGTGTCTGTCAGCTCGCGCTCTGTCTCACTGGGAGCAGTTCCACAGCGATCCGCCAGTTGTCGCCCGATCTCGCGAGAAAACGAGCAACGTCATCCTTCACAGTACTCATACTCACCGAAATATAAATAATATTTTATCTTATTTTAATTACTTTATCTGCTAAACACAATTTGTATTATTTAACTACTAAAATATTTTTACTCACTATTTTTTATTTTATATACTAACTAATATCATTTTACTCACTATTTTCATCATTTTATCTACTAACTACAATAATTTTATTTACTATTTTTTATTTTACCTACTAGCTAAATAGTTTTATTCACAATTGTTTTATTATTTTAATTATATTTATTATTTTTTTATTCACTATTTTCTATTGTACATACTAAAATTTTTACAGACGAACTAAACTTACTACTTTTTTTGTACCCACTACCTGAAATGTATTTTTTACTATTTTTTACCTGCAAACTAAAATTAATGACAATGATTTGTATTATCTTTCCCACTAAGATATTTTTATTTTATCTACAACTAAAAGTACATTTGTATTAATTGAACAACAAACAAAATAAATGTTTCTATTTAATCTACAAAACAGAAAATTTGATTTTAACAAAATATAAAATAGTTTGTTGGGCAACAAACTAAAATGAATTCTTTTACCTACCAAGTAAAATTGTATATGTTTTATTTTATCTTCTAGCTTAAATCATTTTATTATTTTACCTACAAGCTCCACTTTTATTTTTCTCTTATTTCTATTATTTTACATACTAACCAAAGTTGCTTTAGTAACAATATCTATTCTGTATGTTCTGATATATTAAAAAAAATATCTCTCTGATATCTCTTTGGCATATTGACATACTTTTGGTCTTCTGCCTGTATTTAGGCGTCATACTATTTAGAAATACATAAATATAATATGATATAATATAATATAATATAATATAATATAATATAACAGTAAAAGGAGGCTGAAAGAATAAACTGGAACATTACTGCCCCCTAGTGGTCAAAAGGAAGAAGAGCAGCTCTGCAGAATATGTGTCAATATATCAGTTTGCATCATTCCTTTGTTGTTTCCATGACGATGACATCACCTTTATCTGCAACACACTAACAATAAAATAAAAATAAAATGTTTTAATATTTGAGCTTATTTATCATCACCACAGCAGCCCACTAGGCCCACCAGTGAGGTCTCGGTCGCTGCTGTGGACCTAGTGGACGGTGAAGGAGACGCATGTGTGTGAAGAACTGAGCTCAGCGTTCAACATTGAAGAGACTGAAGAGACGAGCAGCTCCACCTTTATTAGCACCACAACCTCAACAGTTACTGTAAGTAGCAGCCATGCTGTGTGAGTGGATCACTGTGTGCTGGTTGAAGAAGATCATCGTCAACTGAAAGTTCCACAGAGACACCTTTCATCTACTTTGTGTTTGATGTCCAGATCAAAGAGAGGAGCTGGTACAGGTAACGTTACTACTAGCAGCTCAGAGTAACTAGTATAGCTAGCTTGCTTCTGTGTGATCATCGCTGTCGTAAACCAGCCAATCAGAGCAGAGCTCAGTAAAGTATTCGTGGAAAATAGTGTTTTAATCTAGAACCAGATCTAGACCAGCCAAGTCCACCACATGCTACGGCAGTCCTGTGGCAGCAGAGGGCAGCAGAGGGCAGCAGTGTCCGTCAGGTGGCGTGGATCCGCTGGTGTCGTAGGAAGCTATACTTGTGAGTGAAGCTCCTCCCGCACTGTGAGCAGCGGTGGGGCTTCTCCCCGGAGTGAGTGCGCTGGTGGAGCTGGAGAGTGCTCTGCTGGCTGAAGCTCTTGCCGCAGTCGGAGCAGTAGTAGGGCCTCTCTCCCGTGTGGGTGCGCTGGTGCTGCTGGAGGGTGCTCTGCTGGCTGAAGCCCTTCCCGCACCGCGGGCACCCGTACGGCTTCTCTCCCGTGTGGGTGCGCTGGTGGTTCTTGAGGGCGCCGGCGTCGGTGAAGCTCCGGCTGCAGCGCGGGCAGAGGTAGGGCTTCTCGCCGGTGTGAACGCGGAGGTGTATCTGGAGGGTGTTCTGGCGGCCGAAGCTCTTCCCGCACTGGGGGCAGGGGTACGGCCTCTCGCCCGTGTGGATGCGCCGGTGCGTCGCCAGGGTGTTGCGGTCGATGAAGCTCTTGCCGCACTCGGAGCAGACGCACGGCTTCTCTCCGGTGTGGATGCGCTCGTGCTTCTTCAGGTTGCTCCCGTGAGCGAAGCTCTTGCCGCACCGGGGGCAGCCGTGCGGCTTCTCGCCCGTGTGGATGCGCCGGTGCTGCTGGAGGTTGCACAGGTGGGTGAACGTCTTCCCGCACTCCGAGCAGTCCAGAGCTCTCTCCTTGCCCATCTTTGATTTGAGGTTGAGGGAAACTACAAGGGCTTCAAGTCCATTCGTGAAGAACCAGCTGAAGCATGTAGAAGGTTGGGCTGCAATGATTAGACACACTGTTATACATTGTTTTGTGCCAAGGTTAGTTCATAACGTAGCAAACATTGGCAAATCTAGCAGTTTGGGGCAACTTGTGTGGGGCAACTTGTGTGGGGCATGTATATAACAACTTCCTTGACAACCGCCATATTTGCTCAAATAAATTAGCAAATTAATTAAATTCTAAAATTAAACAACAAACAGTATTTATTAAAACATATTTGAGTTAGTTTGACAACAGAAGTTGACATACCTTTGAAGTTCAAATAAAACATAACTCCTAACTCAACCCCCTGCTTTAATACCTGTGGATCATCCTTTAGCTTTTATAACTTCCAACCAACGTTTTCGGTAAGTACTAACAAACTTCAAACACCTCTCAATTGGAATCTTGGCCCATTCTTCACGTGTAAAAGCCTCTACTTCTGTGATGTTTGATGGCTTCCGGGTTTAGATCTGGGGACCACACCAGGATCTTTTTCTCAACCAAGCTTTGGTTGACTTGGAGGTGTGTTTGGGATCATTGTCTTGCTGGAAGGTCCGGAGATTGCCAAGGTTTAATTTGTCAACCGATGGCGTCCCGTTCCTCTTGGCGTTTCTGAGAATCCATGATGCCAGGTACGCGATCGAGAAAAAAAAATGGGGCATCATCAATGACCCACCTTCAGGCTTGACTTTTGGGATGGTATCCTTTTGGTCATGAGCCTGGCCTTTCACACCAGACATACCGGTGGTCCATATGTCCAAACAGTTCCAGTTTGGTTTCATCCGTCCATAGAACTGTCTCCCAAAACTCTGTAGCCTTATCCAAATTCCTCTTGGCCATATTCTAGTCGCCTTTTGATGTTCCTTGTGGTTAAGAGTGGAGTGCGTCCATGAAGTCCTCATTTATTCAGTGCACGTCTTATAGTTGCTACTGAAGCACTTGTTCCAGCCTTCATCAGGTCATCCTGTAGATGTCTTGCACTCGCACGGGGGTTTTTCTTAGTTTGTCCTTAGTTTGAAATTTTGAGAGAGGCAGGTTTGCAGCTGTTCCATAAGTTCCTTATAATGCTCCCAATGGTGTCTCTTGAGATGTTATATTTTTTGGAGATCTTCTTATACCCAAGACCCTTTAGGTGCGATGAGATGATCTCCTCTTTCAGCTTTTGTGGAAGCTCCTTTGTCTTTCCCATGATTGCAAGTCACCTTAAATTGCCACATGGGTGGGCTTAATTGCTTATTTATTAATCAAAGGCTTAATAATGTTTGAACTCCACTTTAGAAAGCTTTAAAATCAATATTATATAGAGGTTGAATAAATTGTGACATGGCTATAAGCGGCAGATAATGGATGGATGACAAATCCTTATATATATATATATATATATATATATATATATATATATATATATATATATATATATATATATATATATGTATTTAATACTTAAGTACAAATAAACAATGAATCAAGTTAAATAACTGTTTGTATGTGTGCAATAAATCAAAACATAGCTACACAATAAAGTAAGACTTTACTTTGATTTGGTAAGCAGTTTGTAACATTCTGATCTGTTGATCCTACGATATTTGAAAAGTATGGTTTCCTAAAAACCCTGAAACTGGCTGAAACTTGGACCCCTATAATCGCCGCTTGCACCGGTCGTGTAGTTTGTAGACGGTCCCTTAACTCGCAAAGCGGCTCCCGCAGCCAACAGACACCTTAGAATTAATTCTAAATCATAAACAGTGTAATGTTACAATGTCTAACAGTAACTAAGCTCATTAGTAATTATTTAGATTAGCTAACAGTGAGAACTCAACACTAACCGAGCTGTACGTACCTTCAGAAGAACGCTGAATAAAAACCGATTAAAGTGCTTTAACTTCACCATCCAGTGAACAAAACGCAGAATAAAGAACCTCCCCGGCTCCAGCTTTAGCGCTAACTCTACTTAAACTCCACTAAAAGTCCAGTTTTTCACTAAAATCCGCTAAAAACGGCTTTGTTTACATCCTGTTTCTCCTCAAAAGCCGCCAACAACAAACGAAAGCGACGTACGCGCGCGAATCATGTCCGGGTAAACAAGTACCAGACAATAGTTCCGCTCTATGTAGACGTTCTAGCTCCTACAGGGGTTACAGTGCTGAGGTCAGTCTGGGGTCATTTCAGCACTGGACAGCAGTTTAGGCTGTTTCCTGATTTGTCAATAAACGTTCTGCCATTACATTAATTAAAATAATGAATTAAATTAAAAAATAAAATTAATGAATTAATTAAAAGAAATTGAACTACAACTTAGCCAGTGATAGGGCAACTTGTCTCAAGTGCACGCCCACTATAAAATAAATAAAATAAAGTAAAATAAATTAATAAATAATTGAATTGTATTTTTCCTATACTTTTTAAATTAATGAATTAATAAACTATAAGAAATTAAATAACTGACCGGCGTGTCCTCAGCAGGTTCTAGTCAAGTACAGTTCCACTTTTTGTTTTTGTGTTCGTTCTTGTGTTACAGATACCAGATACATGGCTGAAAGGAATATATTGCGAAGAATTAGTAGAATAATATAATTAATATAGTTCAACATAGTTACTGTTTTTATTAATAAAATCATTTTATATCTAATATATTTACACATTTTATAAAATGTATAATTTTCTGTGCAATATAATTGTGTGCAATTAAGAAGCAACGTGCAATTATTTGTAAATATATTCTTAAAAGTGCTTGAATTTTTATTTTTATTGTATATACTGTACTATTTATTATATATATTGTATATACTGTACTATTTATTATATATATACTGTACTATTTATTATATATATTGTATATACTGTACTGTTTATTATATATATTATATATACTGTACTATTTATTATATATATTGTATATACTGTACTATTTATTATATATATTGTATATACTGTACTATTTATTATATATATTATATATATACTGTACTATTTATTATATATATTGTATATACTGTACTGTTTATTATATATATTATATATACTGTACTATTTATTATATATATTGTATATACTGTACTGTTTATTATATATATTATATATACTGTACTATTTATTATATATATTGTATATACTGTACTATTTATGTATATTATATGTACTGTACTGTTTATTATATATATTATATATACTGTACTGTTTATTATATATATTATATATACTGTACTATTTATTATATATATTATATATACTGTACTATTTATTATATATATTGTATATACTGTGCTGTTTATTATATATATTATATATACTGTACTATTTATTATATATATTGTATTTACTGTACTGTTTATATATATATTATATATACTGTACTATTTATTATATATATTGTATATACTGTACTATTTATGTATATTGTATGTACTGTACTGTTTATTATATATATTATACATACTGTACTATTTATTATATATATTGTATATACTGTACTGTTTATTATATATATTATATATACTGTACTATTTATTATATATATTGTATATACTGTACTGTTTATGTATATTGTATATACTGTACTGTTTATTATATATATTATATATACTGTAGTTTATTATATATATTGTATGTACTGTACTGTTAATTATATATATTATATATACTGTACTGTTTATTATAGCGTATATACTGTACTGTTTATTATATATATTATATATACTGTACTATTTATTATATATATTGTATATACTGTACTGTTTATGTATATTATATATACTGTACTGTTTATAATATATATTGTATGTACTGTACTGTTTATTATATATATATTATATATACTGTACTGTTTATTATAGCGTATATACTGTACTGTTTATTATATATATTATATATACTGTACTATTTATTATATATATTGTATATACTGTACTGTTTATATTATATATACTGTACTGTTTATTATATATATTATATATACTGTACTATTTATTATATATACTGTACTGTTTATTATAGCATATATACTGTACTGCTTATTATATATATTATATATACTGTACTATTTATTATATATATTGTATATACTGTACTGTTTATTATATATATTATATATACTGTACTATTTATTATATATATTGTATATACTGTACTGTTTATTATATATATTGTATATACTGTACTGTTTATTATATATATTATATATACTGTACTGTTTATTATAGCATATATACTGTACTGCTTATTATATATATTATATATACTGTACTGTTTATTATAGCGTATATACTGTACTGTTTATTATATATATTGTATATACTGTACTGTTTATATTATATATACTGTACTGTTTATTATATATATTATATATACTGTACTGTTTATTATGTATATTGTATATACTGTACTGTTTATTATAGTGTATATACTGTACTGTTTATTATATATACTGTACTGTTTATTATGTATATTGTATACACTGTACTGTTTATTATAGTGTATATACTGTACTGTTTATTATATATATATATATATATATATTATATATACTGTACTATTTATTATATATATTGTATATACTGTACTGTTTATTTATCTCCCTTTGCTGCTGCTGGAACTTTGTGAATTTCCCCCACTGTGAGACTAATAAAGGATTATCTTATTTGATCTTATCTATATACACAACTATACATTTTATAAAATGATAAATTGTAAAAAAAATTTGTGTAAACATAATAAATATATAGGGCTAATATTGCAGCAGCTTTGCTCACGTTCGTTTTTGGTGACGGAAATATGAATGAAATATTAATGTTCTAGATTATTTGCAAAGCTATCTTAAAGGTTCTGACCAACAGAACGAATCTTTCGAAAATGGCTATACCAGAAATACTACAAATACCACTAATACTGTCTACTTGAGAACACACACACACACACACACACACACACACACACACACATATATATATATATATATATATATATATATATATATATATTGAAATTAAAGTATGTTTTCAGTCTCTCCTGTAAAGTTGATTGTACTGGCAGTATGTATGTGAAGTTGTTTGTCCTGGAATAAAAAGAAAATTGATAAAAATGTTTTTCCATTTAATATTTATTCAAATCCTTTAAACACTTTTATGGTGATTATGATAGAAAATGTAACAAATACAAGTAAAAACTTAAAAAAGAAGAAACTTCTCTCCGTTTTTCAGTCTCTCATCTGTCTGAACACCCTCAACGTGATGGTGATCCTGCTCACTCCATTCAGTCCACCTCCTTTCATCAGCTCCACTGACCATACAGGAGCTCCACCTACAGACTGTAGAACATCTGATTCTCTGTATACTTTATTACTCTGTTCTTTAATGATCAGGACCCCCACAGAGCAGGTACTATTAGGGAGGTGGGTCATTCTCAGCACTGCAGTGACACTGACGTGTCCACTCACTGTCCACTCTATTAGACACTCCTACTACTTGCTGGTCCACCTTGTAGATGTAAAGTCAGAGACAGTAGCTCATCTGCTGCTGCACAGTTTGTGTTCCTCTGGTTCCTTTGGTTTCTGCAGTGCTGTGAATGACCCACCTCCCTAATAGTAGCTGCTCTCTGGTGGTCCTGTGATGCTCCACCTATAGGAGGAGAAGGTAAAGAGTGAAATCTGTTCAAATCAGGAATATTATGGAAGCACATGCAGTGATGAAGAACAATCACATCATCACACAAGCCAACAAACAGCTTCAGCCTTGTAACAGTTAGTGTGGAACGGATAGCTTTGAGCTCAGATGTGGACAGAAGCTGGACTCTACGGTTGGGCTCACTATCGGAGAACTACGTTCACAGTTCACTAGTTTACCATCACAGGAGCTACTCGGTTAACAACACCAATTAGTGCCTAAAGAGCTACAACCTGACGGACTATCACTCCATTCACGTCCACTCAAGGTAAAGACACAAGGTTGGCACTGACGTTTGGCCCGATTGTACGAACAGACAACTCGCAGTGTTGCTTAGAAACACTCGTCATACTGATGTTTCAGTTCCTCTGCAGAATTCAGTGGTTGAGATGTAAACAAAGTGGGATTTGGAGTCCAGCCATCCAGTATCTTCTAAAGCTACGGGTCACGGAGGGCGAAGGTGGGGTACACCATGAACAGGTCGCCAGTCCATCACACGGGCAACACATACTCACACCTACTGGTAGTTTAGAGTGAGGATCCTAACATGCATGTGTTTGGACTGTGGGAGGAAACCGGAGAACCCGGAGGAACCCACTCAAACACGGGGAGAACAGCCGGAGTCAAATGATTCAAATGTTCTTTACAGTGGTGCTGATGGTAACCAGACTTCTAAAAGCTTTAAAGGGGTATTTTACCAATGTTCTGGAATAAATCGCATGTACGGGGTAAAAACAGAGTTTCAGAGTGTTTGATGTTTACACTGGTGGTGTTGACAGTGATGATGTTTACAGTGGCGGTGATGATGTTTACAGTGGTGGTGATGGTGTTTACACTGGTGGTG
Source organism: Megaleporinus macrocephalus (assembly GCA_021613375.1). Lineage (NCBI taxonomy): Eukaryota > Metazoa > Chordata > Actinopteri > Characiformes > Anostomidae > Megaleporinus > Megaleporinus macrocephalus. The sequence continues at coordinate 3,443,905 of CM038726.1, forward strand.
ATGGTGTTTACAGTGGTGGTGATGATGTTTACACTGGCGGTGATGATGTTTACAGTGGCGGTGATGATGTTTACAGTGGTGGTGAAGATATTTACACTGGTGGTGAAGATATTTACACTGGTGGTGATGATGTTTACAGTGGTGATGATGGTGTTACAGAGGTGATGATGATGTTTACAGTGGTGGTGATGATGTTTGCAGTGGTGGTGAAGATATTTACACTGGTAGTGAAGATATTTACACTGGTGGTGATGGTGTTTACAGTGGCGGTGATGATGTTTACAGTGGTGGTGAAGATATTTACACTGGTGGTGAAGATATTTACACTGGTGGTGGTGGTGTTTACAGTGGTGATGATGGTGTTTACAGAGGTGTTGATGGTGTTTACAGTGGCGGTGATGATGTTTACACTGGCGGTGATGATGTTTACAGTGGTGGTGATGGTGTTTACAGTGGCGGTGATGATGTTTACAGTGGTGGTGATGGTGTTTACAGTGGTGGTGAAGATATTTACAGTGGTGGTGAAGATATTTACACTGGTGGTGAAGATATTTACACTGGTGGTGATGATGTTTACAGTGGTGGTGTTTACAGTGGTGGTGATGGTATTTACAGTGGTGGTGGTGGTGGTGTTTACAGTGGTGGTGAAAATATTTACAGTGGTGGTGAAGATATTTACGCTGGTGGTGAAGATATTTACACTGGTGGTGATGATGTTTACAGTGGTGGTGATGGTGTTTACAGTGGTGGTGATGGTGTTTACAGTGGTGGTGGTGATGGTGTTTACAGTGGTGGTGATGATGTTTACAGTGGTGGTGAAGATATTTACACTGGTGGTGAAGATATTTACACTGGTGGTGATGATGTTTACAGTGGTGGTGATGATGTTTACAGTGGTGATGATGATGTTTACAGTAGCGGTGAAGATATTTACACTGGTGGTGATGATGTTTACAGTGGCGGTGAAGATATTTACACTGGTGGTGATGGTGTTTACAGTGGTGGTGATGATGTTTACAGTGGTGATGATGATGTTTACAGTGGTGGTGATGGTGTTTACAGTGGTGGTGATGGTGTTTACAGTGGTGGTGATGATGTTTACAGTGGTGGTGAAGATATTTACACTGGTGGTGATGGTGTTTACAGTGGTGGTGATGATGTTTACAGTGGCGGTGATGATGTTTACAGTGGTGGTGATGGTGTTTACAGTGGTGGTGATGATGTTTACAGTGGTGGTGATGATGTTTACAGAGGTGATGATGTTTACAGTGGTGGTGATGGTGTTTACACTGGTGGTGATGATGTTTACAGTGGCGGTGAAGATATTTACACTGGTGATGATGATGTTTACAGTGGTGGTGATGATGTTTACAGTGGTGGTGATGATGATGTTTACAGAGGTGATGATGTTTACAGTGGTGGTGATGATGTTTACAGTGGTGGTGAAGATATTTACACTGGTGGTGATGGTGTTTACAGTGGTGATGATGGTGTTTACAGTGGTGGTGATGATGTTTACAGTGGCGGTGATGATGTTTACAGTGGTGGTGATGATGTTTACAGTGGCAGAGATGATGTTTACAGTGGTGGTGATGGTGTTTACAGTGGTGGTGGTGATATTTACAGTGGTGGTGAAGATATTTACACTGGTGGTGATGGTGTTTACAGTGGTGATGATGGTGTTTACAGTGGTGGTGATGATGTTTACAGTGGCGGTGAAGATATTCACACTGGTGGTGAAGATATTTACACTGGTGGTGATGATGTTTACAGTGGCGGTGAAGATATTTACAGTGGCGGTGATGATGTTTACAGTGGCGGTGAAGATATTTACACTGGTGGTGAAGATATTTACACTGGTGGTGATGGTGTTTACAGTGGCGGTGATGATGTTTACAGTGGTGGTGAAGATATTTACACTGGTGGTGATGGTGTTTACAGTGGTGGTGATGGTGTTTACAGTGGTGGTGATGATGTTTACAGTGGCGGTGATGATGTTTACAGTGGTGGTGATGGTGTTTACAGTGGTGGTGATGATGTTTACAGTGGTGGTGATGATGTTTACAGAGGTGATGATGTTTACAGTGCTGGTGATGGTGTTTACACTGGTGGTGATGATGTTTAGAGTGGTGGTGATGATGTTTACAGTGGCGGTGAAGATATTTACACTGGTGATGATGGTGTTTACAGTGGCGGTGATGGTGTTTACAGTGGTGGTGATGGTGTTTACAGTGGCGGTGATGGTGTTTACAGTGGCGGTGATGGTGTTTACAGTGGTGGTGATGGTGTTTACAGTGGTGGTGATAATGTTTACAGTGGCGGTGATGATGTTTACACTGGCGGTGATGATGTTTACAGTGGTGGTGATGGTGTTTACAGTGGTGGTGATGATGTTTACAGTGGTGGTGATGGTAACCAGGGGTCTCCATGTCTACAACACAAATGTACACATTGTATTTACTATGAAACCCACCAGTGAAGCTTCACGTGTCTTCTGAGTTTATATGAACGTTGATGGTAAAATCTGGAAAATCTGAAAATAATAAGTTTTCTTTGGGAACGATTTGGCCTCACAGCGTCCTCTGCATGTATCCCTCCACCATGAATGGGTTAAAAATACATCTTAAGGCTTAAAAAACAAACGAGCGCGCCGTACTGTTATGTACCTCAGTGACGTCAGGCTGATGCTGATGGTAGTTAGGAGGGTCTAGTGATACTCAGGAGACAACCTTCACACAAACACACTGCGTTCCAGGCATTTCTATTCACCACAGGGGGGCGCTAGAAGATATTTTGGGAAAACCCCTTTCATTTTGACTCTCTAGTTTAGTCCCCGAGGCCTAGAGAAGGACGCGCGACCAGTCGTGACCTGTCTTGAACTTGGTAAGCACTTGTGTTAAGATTAACCCACGTTCGACTGGAGATTCAGGTCCAGCCTTGTGACCGGACGGTCGCCGGTTCGATGCTCTGAACTGACAGAACCCGACTGAGGTGCCCTTGATCAAAACACCGAACCCACAACTGCTCCCCCGGGTACTGTGGATAGGGCTACCCATGCTTTGTTTACATCTCAGCCATTGGCCGTACGCAGAGACGTTGAAGAACTACCGGGATTCCCTCTTAACGCGGCTTCTCTCCAGCGTGGACGGTCTGGTGGCGAAGGAGGCTGTTCTTATGGGTGAAGCTCTTCCCGCACTGTAAGCAGTCAAAGGGTTTCTCTCCGGTGTGAGTGCGCTGGTGGAGCTGGAGATGGTTCCACTGGGTGAAGCTCTTGCCGCACTCGGCGCAGTTGTAGGGCCTCTCTCCCGTGTGGATGCGCATGTGTTGCTGGAGGGTGCTCTGCTGAGCGAAGCTCCTCCCGCAGTACAGGCACTGGAAGGGCTTCTCCCCCGTGTGGGTGCGCAGGTGGTTCTTGAGGGTGCCTCCGGTGATGAAGCTCTTGCCGCACTGCGGGCAGAGGTAGGGCTTCTCTCCCGTGTGGACGCGCTGGTGGAGCTGGAGGCTGCTCAGTCGGTTGAAGCTCTTGCCGCACTGCGTGCAGGAGTAGGGCTTCTCTCCCGTGTGAAGGTGCTGGTGCGTCATGAGCGTGCTCCTGTCGATGAAGCTCAGGCCGCACTCGGCGCACGCGTACGGCCTCTCGCCCGTGTGGGTGCGCTGGTGCTTGCGGAAGTTGCTCCCGTCGCTGAAGCTCTTCCCGCACTCCGAGCAGAAGTACGGCTTCTCGCCCGTGTGGATGCGCTGGTGTTGCTGGAGGTGGCTCTGCTGGGCGAAGCTCTTGCCGCACTGCGTGCAGGCGTACGGCTTCTCGCCCGTGTGGATGCGCAGGTGGCGCTGCAGGTCGATCAGCTGGCTGAAGCCCTTCCCGCACACCGAGCAGCAGTACGGCTTCTGTCCTGCAAGAACCAGAGGTTCTTGGTCTTCCAAGGGAGGAATGAAACTCTTCCCGCAGTCCGTGAAGCAATAAGGCCTTCCTTCAGGATCGATGTTGTGTTCTTCGAGGCGTCCCTCATGAATGAAGTTCTTCCCGCACCGCGAGCAGCAATACGGCTTCTCTTCAGCGTCCATCGGAAGTTCTTGGACATGGCACTGGTGGACAAAGCTCTTCCCGCAGTCTGGGCAGCAATACGGCTTCTCTTCTTCATCTCCATCGGGTTTTTGGAAATGGCATTGATGGGTAAAACCTCTCCCGCAGTCTGGGCAGCAATAAGACTTCTCTTCAGCATCAACGCCACGTTCCTGGACATGGCATTCATGGGTGAAGCTCTTCCCGCAGTCTGGGCAACAATAAGGTTTCATTTCTGCATCAATGTCACATTCCTGGAGATGGCACTGATGAACAAAGCTCTTCCCACAGTCTGGACAGAAATGGGGCTTCTCTTCTGCAAGAACATGATGATCTTGGAGATGGTACTGAGGAATAAAAGCCTTACTGTAGTTTGAGGAGCAATACAGCTTCTCGGCTGCATCCACATGATGCTCCTGGAGGTGGAACTCAGGAACGCAGCTCTGTCCGTACTCTGAGCAGGGGACAGTTTTCTCCTCACCCATCATTTTCCGTGGTTGAAGATGAGACTCTGAACTGTAGCTGAACTGATCTGTAGGTCTTGTGACCTTTTAACAGGTTTGAACCATGTGGGCCTACAGATCCAGAGAAGACTAGAGTCCGGTTGCCATTTCTTTCTGCAGAGGAATAAAGAGATCAGAAAGAATTAGAGACATTGCAACTTTAGTTGCTTGAAACCTGCATGAATCTAAACTGAGCTTGAGAAGCACCTCCTCGAATCCCAGGCGCAACAGCTGCAGGCAGCTCAACGTTCATGAACAAGCAACTTCAACGGCTCCCAACATGTAGACTGTCCCAATTCTTACTTCCCTTAAATATACAGTCAACTGAGGTTCCTTCTTTCGGCTGAGTTGTAAGAAAGGATCAAACGGTTCCTCAGCTGCTGAGGCAATCCCATGATGCAATGCAAGCTAAACGTTTTCCAGCATGGTGGACGTAAACGGAGCTATGAGCGGTGACCTCATTTTCTAAGGTAAGTTATCAGCAAGCAGCAGTCGTCTTCTTAAAATCATCAGAACTGCAATAAAACCCACAAGAGAAGAAACCATGGAGCTGAAACGCTGAGGAGAACATCTCAGTACTGAAGAACTTACTTACGTTATTTCAGTGTCTGATACCAACTGTATCAACAATTATTATTTATGAACCAATAAGCTAGCCTATAATCCATAGTCCATGGGAAGTTCAACTGAATATCTTGCTCAGCAACACTACAATTAAGGAATACTTGACTTTAGCGAGAAGATAGAGGACCATGGTTGGCCCACTGACAGCAAGTTAATGGTCCACTTTCGTTTTGCTAACGTCTTACACTTTACAGTCCAATTTAAACATTTGTCCCTCGTTTCTTTAGTTGGTTATCCTTTGTCTATTAGTAGGGGTGTGAAGAGACACTCATCTCACGAGACGAGACGAGACGAGACACGATAAGACTTTAAAATATTTTTAAGAAACGTTCAAAGATAAAAAAAATGGGGACGGGTTTCTCTCCTTTCAGAGGCTCTTGATACTAATTTGTTTTGTAATTGTGATATAGCGCAGCGTACCTCTAGACGTCCAAACATCGGTTGTTATGGCGATGCTCTCTGTCTCATTTAGAGCCTTGGTGTAAAGATTCGGGACCACCGTGTGAGCGACATGCGAGCGTGCTGGTGTATTTTGGTTCCGAAGTGTGGAGGAGTCGCCCAAATCCTGTATCCACCACTACAGGAACCGGTCACAAGATCTCGTCACATCCCAATCTATTAGCCTAGTAGGCAACGGTCTATGTCTATTAATACTATTTCTTTTCTAAAATAAGAGTTTGTTTCTCTCAGAAATTTAAAAACTGACACCTTGTATGCAGGACAATGACCGGGTGGTCCACCCTGGAGCCCTGATGTAGTGTTCGGTCAATAATAAGGATAACAAACTAAAGAAATGAGAAAAAAATATTTAAATTGGACTGTATGTGTAAGGCTAGCAATAAAAACTAGCATTTTCCTCCAGCCAGCTAAAACATATACGTTTTAATCATATGTTAACAATGGCTTTCCAATCACTTTGTCTTAATCTGAAAGATAAATAAATAAGTTATATATATATATATATATAGATCCAAGACCACCAGGAACATGACATTTGATGGACGTCATTACAAACTGAAGACCAAATACTGGCCCAATAAGCCTCATATGGTGGTCGTGCTTGGGCCCCTGTCATCACCTTCGTTTGTAACTACGGTTGTGTAGTTTGTAGACGGTCCCTTATTTCTCAACGCGGCTCCCGCGGCCAACAGACAGGTTATAATTATTTCTGAATTATAGAAAAGCGCGTATTTCTCGCGTGCAGTCGTGAGTTTTGTGGTATGTGTGGTGCGTTTGGGCGTTTTTGTACTTACTGTTAGAAAAACAGTGAAGAGAAAAACGAATAACGGACCGCAGTAACGCGGCAAAGCGCAGCTTTCATTACGCCAACCGGAAGTACGGATTAAACTCCTTTAATCTCCGCAAACCGAGCAGAGAAAGACTTTAAACTCCAAAAGATTCCAGTCAGAGAGTTTAATGTTAGCATTTCAGGCTAACGGTCCAGTTTCGGCCCGTAATCCGCTACAGAGTGTTTATGTCTTCTTCTTCGTTGGCGGTTACGGTGCGGGCTTACGGCGCAGGCGCGCCACCTGCTGTACTGGAGGATGGAGTGCAAATATTTTTTAGATTTCTTTTATTATTATTATTATTATTATTATTAATATTAATATTAATAAAAAAAACTCGAAATGAATGATTTCTGGTCAGACACTCTATGACTGTTTACTGGCTGATCCGAACCTATTAAAGGAGAGAAATACAAATGTTCAGTACATGCATGTTCAGTTTTATTATTTATATTAAAGACTGTACAGTAAAACAGCATATTTACAGGGGAAACTCCACCAAATTTTCAAATATAAATCAGTCACGGAGATGTAAACGGAGTCATTCAGAGTAGCTTGGTGTGAAACGATCTACTGTAGAGAAACTACTCCTGTCATTTACTGTAAATCCTCTCATTTACTGTAAAAACCCACCTGAGAGGGACTATTTTGTGTCACAATGTATCCCTCCACCGTGCCTGGGTATTAAGGCCGAACGCTTACCCTAAAAACTGGAGCAGGGCTGGAGACCACTGTTGTAGGTGTAGATATTTCAGCATATAAAGAATAATAACTTTAGTAATAATTACAGTAATTATAATAACTAAAAGAAGTGCATGGTGAGCAGTTTAAGGGGAGGAGCGAGGGATGAGTAAGCGACCGATAGAGGAGTGCAGGCCAGTATGTCTGTGGATTACTGGTTGGGGGATCTGCCCTGAGTGAGTAGGTGTAGTTTGGAGGCTGTAGATTGAACGAAACCATGATGTTTGGGTTTGGCTGAAAATGAATGGGAGTCTATGGGAGGAACAAAAGATGAATGGACGACAAATAGAGGAGTGCTGGTCAAAGGAACACCACAGATGTGGTCAGGGGTCTGCCCTGAGTCAGTGTATGCAAAACAGTATATATATAAATAATCTATAATCAAATACAGATATAATCATAATCCCAGTATTGATACTCACTGCCTGCTTTGAGCTAGAGACCCCAGCACAGTTAAAAAAAAGAGTTAGAATAATAAATAAATGACAAATAATAATAATAATAATAATAATAATAATAATAATAATAATAATAGCTAGAAAAGGAGATGATCATGAACGAAGTTGGCTTGAAAAAGTTTGCTGATAATAGTGAATAAATTACTTTTATAAACTGTTTGATAGCTGCGGAAGAAAAATTTCAATCTAGTGTTGCCTTAAATTCACTGCTACATTAAATCTACTGCCATCTTAAATTCAGTGCCACCTTAAAACTTGTTATGGTGTTTCTAGGTGGTTGCTATGGGGTCCCAGGAGGTTGCCAGGTCATTGCTATAGTGTTTCTAGCTGGTTGCCATGGTGCCCATGGTGAAAGCTATGGTGTCCCAAGTGGTTGCCAGATGGTTGCTATGGTAATCTAGGTAGTTGCTAGGTGGTTGCTATGGTGTCCCAAGTAGTTGCCAGTTAGTTGCTAGATTTTTGCTAGGTGGTTGTTATTTTGCCCATGATGGTTGCTGTGGTTTCCCAGAAGGTTGCCAGCTCATTGCTACAGTGTTTCTAGGTGGCTGCCATGGCGCCCATGGTGGTTGCTATGGTGTCCCAAGTTAGTTGCCAGACGGTTGCTATGGTATCCTAGGTAGTTGCTAGGTTGTTGATATGGTTTCCTATGTGGTTGCTACTTTGTCCATGGTGGTTGTTATGGTTTCCTAGGTGGTTGCTATTTTGCCCATGGTGGTTGCTATGATTTCCTAGGAGGTTGCCACTTTGTCCATGGTGGTTGCTATGGTTTCCTAGGTGGTTGCTATTTTGCCCATGGTGGTTGCTATGATTTCCTAGGAGGTTGCCACTTCATTGCCACAGTGTTCCTAGGTGGCCGGCATGGCGGTTGCTATGGTGTCCCAAGTGGTTGCCAGGTGGTTGCTATGGTATCCTAGGTAGTTGCTAGGTTGTTAACATGGTGTTGCTAGGTGGTTGCTATGGTGTCCCAAGTAGTTGCCAGGTGGTTGTTATTTTGCCTATGTTGTTTGCTGTGGTTTCCTAGGTGGTTGCTAATTTGCCCATGGTGGTTTGCTATGGTTTCCTAGGTGGTTGCTATTTTGCCCATGGTCGTTGCTATGGTTGCTGCTAGGTGGTTGCTATGGTGTCCCAAGTAGTTGCCAGGTGGTTGCTATTTTGCCCATGGTGGTCACTACGGTTTCCTAGGTGGTTGCTATGGTTTCCTAGGTGGTTGCTATGGTTTCTTAGGTGGTTGCTGTGAACACGCTATTTGGGTACGGGATGTGGGTGGGAGATGTTTTTTGGTGTAGAATAATAATAATAATAATAATAATAATAATAAAAAGCAAAGAAACCTTTTCAAGCCACCTTAGTAAACGTAAACATTTGGCACACTGGACGGCAAATGACATACAGAACGGCCACAGGCGTTTCCAGGGGTCCCGGTGACCCCTGCTGTGACGAGGCGTCCTATCGGCTGCTGCGGTCCTCTCCTTTGTGGACGCGCAGGTGACTCTTGAGGGTGCCCCTGTTGTGAAAGCTCCGGCCGCACCGCGCGCAGTGGTGCAGCGTCTCCTCCACGTGGACGTGCTGGTGCTTCTGCAGGTTGTTCAGCCTGGTGAAGCTGCGGCCGCACTCCGAGCACACGTAGGGCTTCTCCCCGGTGTGGACGCGCTGGTGCATGTGGAGGTAGGTGGGCCGGGTGAAGCTCTTCCCGCACGTGGGGCACTCGTGCGGCCGGGCTCCGGTGTGGACGCTCTGGTGCTGCTGGAGCGTGCTCTGCTGGGCGAAGCGTTTGCCGCAGCGCGAGCAGGCGTAGGGCTTCTCCCCCGTGTGGGTGCGCTGGTGGCTCTTCAGGGTCCCGCTGTCGGTGAAGCTGAGGCCGCACTGCGGGCAGCCGAACAGCTTCTCTCCGGTGTGGATGCGCTGGTGGCGCTTCAGGTGGTTCTGCTGGGTGAAGCTCTTGCCGCACTCCGAGCAGTTGTACGGCTTCTCCCCCGTGTGGATGCGCTGGTGGTCTCGGAGGTGGCACAGCTGGGCGAAGGACTTCCCGCACTCCGAGCAGCTGAGAGTTCTCTTCCAGCTCATCTCGCTCCCGCGCTCGTGGATGATCGTCTTGATTTGCTACTCATCTAGACTCTGAACGAGCTCCTCAGGACGACCTTCCCGTACGTCTGTGAAGATCAGTCAGGACCACGCGGGGGGGACCAGACATTTCTAGAAGACAGAAAAGAAGAAATTTTTTAATCAAATTCATTACCTGAAATAAAACTGAACTTTAAACTATCCAATCAGATTCCAGCAGTTTGGGAACATTATAATTGTGGTGTATAAAAATAGACAAAATCAATAACATATACACACACACATACACACACACATACACACACACACATACACACACATACACACATACATATAATATACATACATACCACACACGCATACACACACATACATATAATATACATACATACCACACACGCATACACACACATACATATACACACATACATATAATATACATACATACCACACACGCATACACACACACATACATATACACACATACATACACACACACACACATACACACATACATATAATATACATACATACCACACACGCATACACACACATACATATACACACATACATACATACACACACACGCATACACACACATACATATACACACATACATACATACCACACACGCATACACACACACATACATATACACACATACATACATACACACACACATACACACATACATATAATATACATACATACCACACACGCATACACACACATACATATACACACATACATATAATATACATACATACCACACACGCATACACACACACATACATATACACACATACATACACACACACACACATACACACATACATATAATATACATACATACCACACACGCATACACACACACATACATATACACACATACATACATACACACACAGGCATACACACACACATACATATACACACATACACACACACACACACACACACACATACATACATATACATACATACCACACACGCATACACACACACATACATATACACACATACATACACACACACATACACACATACACATACACACACACATACACACACAGTACATACACACACTTACATATACATACATACCACACACACACATACATACATACACACACACAAACACAACATACACACACACATAACATACATACACACACACACATACACCACACACACATACACAACATACATACACACACACACACACACAGTACGTACACACACATACATATAATATACATACATACAATATACATACATACCACACACACATACACACAAACACAACATACATACACACAAACACATAACATACACACACATAACATACATACACACATACATACACAACATACATACATAACATACATACACACACACATACACACACAACATACATACATAACATACATACACACAGACAACATAGTACGTACACACACATACATATATGCATACATACATACATACACACACAGACAACATAGTACGTACACACACATACATATATGCATGCATACATACATACATACACACACACACACACACACATACATACATACAAACACACACATACGTAGTACGTACACACACACACACACACACACACATACATACATACATACATACAAACACACACATACGTAGTACGTACACACACACACACACACACACATACATACATACATACAAAGCCACACACACACACACACACACACATAACATACATACATACACACAAACACACACACAAACACATACATACATGAACACACACACATACATACATACATACATTTTATATATATATATATATATATATATATATATATATATAAACACACACACACATACACAATGGTGTAGGAGCGGGTTTGACATTTGGGGGGGGACACATTTGCTAATATGAATCAAAGCCCACCCTATTCCCTAAATATTACCTATAATCTGATTCCACTGTAGGTACGGTAGTAAATCACTGTATGTGTAGTAACGTAGAACAACATTTGTGGAATTACAGTAAATTACAAATGAATAAACTGACAGCACATCATTTTATTTATTCATTCTTTTATTTATTTATTAGATTTTATTTGTTTACGTATGTAGTGTAGTAGCAGTGTGCAGTTTGGGGGCGTGGCCAGAGAGTAATGTAACTTTACATTTCAGAGTGCTTTCTAATTAAAGTTAATATAAACGTTAGCTAACCCAAACCCTCCTAGTCTGTTACCATAACAACACATTTTACTAAAGCTTTCCACAAGTGCACTATGTAGGGAGCACGGAGGCGTTGGGGACTCAGCCTGGCTTTGACGCTACTTCTGAATGAAACAAGACGCGGTTCTATCGCCAATCGTATATTAACTACTTTAACTTAACCCTGTGGTATTAACGATGGAGCTGTTGAGCCTGTTCTAGATACGTTCTAGATAAGAAAATAAGCCTGTCAGTTAAAACAGAACAAACGGCGCTCCAAGTTATTCCATGTGGTGGTAATAGATAGATCGGTCATTTGCTTTGATGCATACTGTTTGTTCTACAGCAGCTTCTCAGCCAATCAGAATTTAGATTATACCAACGGAAAAGAGCAACTTTACAGGAGAGACCAAAAACCTTCTTTACTTTCAATGTAAGTCAATGGAACCAGAAATGTTTCCGAGCTATTTTGGAGCACTTCTATTGGTCTGTTCGTCATGAAACTTTCCCCCAACGTAACTGGCAGCTGTCAAGTTCACACGATGTAGGAAAATAAAAATATATATAAAAAAATAGAGATACATATTATCCTTTGGATATGAAATCAGCCAGTAAAAACTGATGCAGGGCTAAAAGCTGTGACAGCCTCAGTCCTACCTACTAAAAGACCAAATCCTGACGCCTCCCAGTACTTCACGTTGGCGTCCACGTTGTGTAATTTGTAGACGGTCCCTTAACTCTGTACGCGGCTTCAGCACAACCCAGCGTGTTTTCTGACGAATAAAACAAAACAATTCGAACAATATCGAACTGATATTCGACTACACTGGTTTATTAACGGTGACCACGGAATTTTAACCCTTTGTGTAGCCAGGGTTAAAAATCTGCCCACGAAAAACGAGAAACGTGAAACAAAACGGGAGCAACGAGTCAAAGCTGAACTTTCTGTCAAACTTAAATGGTGACAGATTTACCTAATATCTCAGTTTAGGCTTAAAATTCGCTGTAAAAGTCGTTTATTTACATCTGAAAATTCCTTAAACGCGCCGCCAACAAACTATATCCACAGCTGTGCGCACACAAACAGCGTCCGTGCGAGCACGTACCAGATAAACGTTCCGCCTTGAACACACAGCTATTCAATTTCATATTTTTCAGAGTTTTAAAGCTATAAATACAGAGTCTTAGTAAACATGTACTTTGAGTTTAAAGTTATGACCAGTTTAGCTCTTTTTTTGCTGATCTGGGTTCAGATATAGCATAAACTGACACATTCTGCTTTTGGAACCATCTTGCAGGGTTGACCACAGCATTAGCATCATCATCTGAGGTTAACGGTATATACAGTGATAGCTTGCTTAATAATTTATTACAGTATCTAACAGAAAATCTGGAATTTAGTACATTATCCCACATCATCATCATCATCTGAGGGGACCAGACTGGACTAGGTAGAACCCAACAATGTTATAATTACCAGTGTGCTTCACTGCTTCAAGCTCTCACCTGAAGTTTTCAAAGTGTGGGTGATGTAAACAGGATCATCTCTCAACTTCTAAGCTCATCCCAGCGTCCAGAGAACATTCACATCATTTCTGACCACATGCTCGTCAGGGGCCTCTGGAAGGGAGCCCGACTGTAGAGACTACAGGCCTACTGAATCTTTATATCGTCGCTATCCAATGAAAAACAAGTACATCAGCTTTACAGGAGAGAACAAAAGCTGTCTTTACTTTCATGAGGTAAATGACAGTCATCGCGTTCAGAAAAATGGAGATACATGTTGATTGTTGGACAGTGATGATATATAGGTGATCTTTTTTATGTAAATATATATATATATATATATCTTGTAGGCTATGTCCCGAACATGGCCGCCATCTTGGATTGAGGGCAAGTGTTTCCAATGGGAAGGTGGTCGTGTAGCAGACCAAAGAAGACCAGAACGGTCTCAGAAATCGTGTTCTGAGGGTGTAGTTCAGCACCAGGGACAGCACACTGAATACCATGTTGTATGATGTAGTGGTTGTTGCAACCTTCTCTGTTGAGAACGTTTGAACCACAAGAGATATTGCAAATCTGATTGCATCAATGGATTTCTGAGAGAATTCTAGTCTTCTTTGATATGCTACATGACCACCTTCCCATTGGGGATACGTGCCCTCAATCCAACATGGGGGCTTGCAAGATGGTGGCCATGTTCTGGACATTACTTGCTTTGTGATGGTTGTATATATATATATATACAAACACAAGGTCTTAAGTCATAACATTGATGGTGGTAAGTGATGTGTTCATTGCAATGCTAACACATTTATTTAAAATCATTGTAATTATGTAAATTATGTAACGGTGACAAGCCAACCAATGGCCTCGAGTCATGCATATTTAATGAGATGGGAGGTTTAGCACCTGCCTGCCAATCTTCCCCAAACCTGTGGCCAGTAACCGACCAGTCCACCACCAGTCCAACGAACGTCCTTGTATAAAAACCCAACATTTAAAACACTTTTCAACAGAACTTGTGCAAATGTAGTGTTTCCCATGAAGGTGGTCAGTACAAGGATAGCCGATTCTTGTGATGACTAACAGTGTAACAAACTGCCCAATGGTAACCAAACGACCTCACGTCTGGTCACCCGTATCAGTAAACAAGAGGAAAAGTGAAAGAAACCACAACAATAAGTAAAAAAACACTTATTTTTAATATTACAGGTATATACAAAAACAATACATACAGTGACTTTATATAGTTTTAATCTCTTTATAGATCAAAGAGTCTCTTAAGTTTTTGGCCTCTCCTGTAACAGGTTTAAATCTGGACTCTGACTGGACCAAATATTCTCTATAGGGTTTAAATCTGGACTCAGACTGGACCAAATATTCTCTATAGGGTTTAAATCTGGACTCAGACTGGACCAAATATTCTCTATAGGGTTTAAATCTGGACTCTGACTGGACCAAATATTCTCTATAGGGTTTAAATCTGGACTCTGACTGGACCAAATATTCTCTATAGGGTTTAAGTCTGGACTCTGACTGGAACAAATATTCTCTATAGGGTTTAAATCTGGACTCTGACTGGACCAAATATTCTCTATAGAGTTTAAATCTGGACTCTGACTGGACCAAATATTCTCTATAGGGTTTAAGTCTGGACTCTGACTGGAACAAATATTCTCTATAGGGTTTAAATCTGGACTCTGACTGGACCAAATATTCTCTATAGAGTTTAAATCTGGACTCTGACTGGACCAAATGTTCTCTATAGGGTTTAAATCTGGACTCTGACTGGACCAAATATTCTCTATAGGGTTTAAATCTAGACTGTGACTGGACCAAATGTTCTCTATAGGGTTTAAACCACAGTACTTTGGACTTGGCACATTATTTGTTAAGTGTAAGACTAACCAACTTAGTACAGAACATCATTTCAAACTAAGATTTGGTCATAAATAACAAATTATAGTAAATTGATTCAAAGAATATAATTATTAATAAATATAATATTTTAAAAAATCTACCTAGACATTCTGTAACTGGTCTGAAGCTTGTAGCGTTCATATATCCCACGCCAAAGAAGTGTAGTGTTCACATTAACCTGTGCTGATGAAGGGTAGTGTTCACGTTGACCTGTGCTGATGAAGGGTAGTGTTCACGTTGACCTGTGCTGATGAAGGGTAGCGTTCACAGTAACCTGTGCTGATGAAGGGTAGCGTTCACATTAACCTGTGCTGATGAAGGGTAGTGTTCACGTTGACCTGTGCTGATGAAGGGTAGCGTTCACAGTAACCTGTGCTGATGAAGGGTAGTGTTCACGTTGACCTGTGCTGATGAAGGGTAGTGTTCACGTTGACCTGTGCTGATGAAGTGTAGTGTTCACATTAACCTGTGCTGATGAAGGGTAGTGTTCACGTTGACCTGTGCTGATGAAGGGTAGTGTTCACGTTGACCTGTGCTGATGAAGGGTAGCGTTCACATTAACCTGTGCTGATGAAGGGTAGTGTTCACGTTGACCTGTGCTGATGAAGGGTAGCGTTCACATTAACCTGTGCTGATGAAGGGTAGCGTTCACATTAACCTGTGCTGATGAAGGGTAGTGTTCACATTAACCTGTGCTGATGAAGGGTAGTGTTCACAATAACCTGTGCTGATGAAGGGTAGTGTTCACGTTGACCTGTGCTGATGAAGGGTAGCGTTCACATTAACCTGTGCTGATGAAGGGTAGTGTTCACGTTGACCTGTGCTGATGAAGGGTAGTGTTCACGTTGACCTGTGCTGATGAAGGGTAGTGTTCACGTTGACCTGTGCTGATGAAGGGTAGTGTTCACGTTGACCTGTGCTGATGAAGGGTAGTGTTCACGTTGACCTGTGCTGATGAAGGGTAGCGTTCACATTAACCTGTGCTGATGAAGGGTAGCGTTCACGTTGACCTGTGCTGATGAAGGGTAGCGTTCACATTAACCTGTGCTGATGAAGGGTAGTGTTCACATTAACCTGTGCTGATGAAGGGTAGCGTTCACATTAACCTGTGCTGATGAAGGGTAGTGTTCACATTAACCTGTGCTGATGAAGGTTAGTGTTCACAATTAACCTGTGCTGATGAAGGGTAGGTGTTCACGTTGACCTGTGCTGATGAAGGGTTAGCGTTCACATTAACCTGTGCTGATGAAGGGTAGTGTTCACGTTGACCTGTGCTGATGAAGGGTAGTGTTCACGTTGACCTGTGCTGATGAAGGGTAGTGTTCACGTTGACCTGTGCTGATGAAGGGTAGCGTTCACGTTGACCTGTGCTGATGAAGGGTAGTGTTCACAGTAACCTGTGCTGATGAAGGGTAGCGTTCACGTTGACCTGTGCTGATGAAGAGTAGTGTTCACAGTAACCTGTGCTGATGAAGGGTAGCGTTCACATTAACCTGTGCTGATGAAGGGTAGTGTTCACGTTGACCTGTGCTGATGAAGGGTAGTGTTCACGTTGACCTGTGCTGATGAAGGGTAGTGTTCACAGTAACCTGTGCTGATGAAGGGTAGTGTTCACGTTGACCTGTGCTGATGAAGGGTAGTGTTCACATTAACCTGTGCTGATGAAGGGTAGTGTTCACGTTGTTGACCTGTGCTGATGAAGTGTAGCGTTCACGTTGACCTGTGCTGACGAAGGGTAGTGTTCACGTTGACCTGTGCTGATGAAGGGTAGTGTTCACGTTGACCTGTGCTGATGAAGGGTAGTGTTCACGTTAACCTGTGCTGATGAAGGGTAGTGTTCACGTTGTTGACCTGTGCTGACGAAGGGTAGTGTTCACGTTGACCTGTGCTGATGAAGGGTACTGTTCACGTTGACCTGTGCTGATGAAGGGTAGCGTTCACGTTGACCTGTGCTGATGAAGGGTAGCGTTCACGTTGACCTGTGCTGATGAAGGGTAGTGTTCACATTAACCTGTGCTGATGAAGGGTAGTGTTCACGTTGACCTGTGCTGATGAAGGGTAGTGTTCAAGTTGACCTGTGCTGATGAAGGGTAGTGTTCACGTTGACCTGTGCTGACGAAGGGTAGTGTTCACATTAACCTGTGCTGATGAAGTGTAGCGTTCACGTTAACCTGTGCTGATGACTGGTAGTGTTCAAGCTTACCTGTGCTGATGAAAGGTAGCTTTCACACTTGCCTGTAACCTTGTGTTTAAGCGGCGTATCTCAGTCCTGTGGAAACATCATACCCATTCTAGGAAATTTGCTGGGACCCCCGAGTCTCAGGTACACGGTGACTTCTTCCCCGTGTGAGTGCGCAGGTGCTTCCTGAGAGCTCCTCCCTCGATAAAGCTCTTCTCACAATGCGGACAGCGGTGCGGTTTCTCTCCGGTGTGGAGGCGGCGGTGTATTTGGAGGGTCCTCAGGCGAGCGAAACCTTTCCCGCACTCCGAGCAGAAGCAGGTCTTCTCCCCTACGTGGGTTCGCTGGTGTTTCATCAGGTTACCCGCCTCGCTGAACCGCTTCCCGCACTGCACGCAGCGGTAGGGCTTCTCTCCGGTGTGGGTACGGAGGTGCCGCTGGAGCTTGTTCTGCTGCGTGAAGCTCTTGCCGCACTGGGGGCAGCGGTGCGGCTTCTCGCCGGTGTGAATCCGCAGGTGGTTCTTCAGAGTGAGCTTGTCAGTAAAGCCCTTCCCGCACTCGGAGCAGACGCAGGGTCTGAAGCCGGTGTGAGTGCGCTGGTGCTTAGTCAAGTTCCCTACGTCGCTGAAGCTCTTGCCGCACTGCGAGCAGACGTACGGCTTCTCTCCCGTGTGGGTACGGAGGTGGCGCTGGAGCTTGTTCTGCTGAGCGAAACTCTGCCCGCAGTCCGGACAGCGGTGCGGCTTCTCTCCGGTGTGAACGCGCCGGTGGTCCCGGAGATGGCACTGCCGGAAAAAGCTCTTCCCGCACTCGGGGCAGACGTACGGCTTCTCCCCCGTGTGGATGCGATGGTGTCGCTGAAGGTTGTTCTGGCGCGCGAAGCTCTGGCCGCACTGCGAACAGCGGTACGGCTTCTCTCCCGTGTGGATGCGCTGGTGGTCTCGGAGGTGACACCGGCGGATGAAGCTCGTCCCGCAATCCGAGCAGCGGTACGGCTTCTCTCCCGTGTGAGTGCGAAGGTGGCGCTGGTAGTTGTTCTGATGGGCGAAACTCTTCCCGCACTGCGAACAGCCGTACGGCTTCTCTCCGCTGTGGACGTGCTGGTGGTCTTGGAGGTGACACTGGTGGTTGAAACTCTTCCCGCACTCCGAGCAGTGGAGGGTCCTCGCCTTGCCCATCTTCTTCTGAATGAAAGGTATGGATGGTTTCCTGACCTTACAGCGTCCACGCTACTGGTGATGCTCCTCCCATCCGTTCGTGGGAAAACCTGAGAAGAGTCGAAACCGGATGGCATTCATTTCTGAAGAGAAGATAAAAGATAGAAGAAGTCCATACCATGAAACGAAACCTTCTCTCAAGTGAAACCCAGACATTCAACACTGAACCCAACCTTTGAGGTACAGCTCTAAAGCTTCAGTCCAAGTTTCTATGAGTGGCACCAGTTTCTAGTATTCCAATGAAAACCAGAACAAGATGAATAAACAGAAGCTAAATGAATGCTGGGGTAGGGTCACCAGGACGGTGAAAGGACATTGGGGCATTAAAGACGCCAACGACAGTTGAGGGGGAAATACAGGCCTGAACAACATACACTGTACACCTAAGAAAACTACTTACCTTGTTCTTTTTCTGTCCAGATCCTTAGAAGGACTGTAGGTGCCTTCCTGGGCCTCCTTAATACTGGCTGGTAGAGCCCACGGCTGTGTATAGAAGGGGAGAGGTGGGATCCTGTAAGGAACCTGTAAGGAGTTAACATGGTACACCAATGTTAATGAATGTACTTGAAATTGTGTTTGTCATTGTTTGTTCCATGTAACCCCACCACTAGCCCTGGGGAATGTCACTAGGGTAGGGTAGGATGTGTCCACGTGGCCTTGCGGCCTCCGACACCAACTGGCTGAAGGTAGTCATGAACTATTAGGGACGAGGTAGCACGAGTGACTGGAAGCAGTCTGCTTTGCCCCGTTACACTTAATTGCACTGAGACCCGTTAACTTTGTTTTCATGCAGTAATTTCTTTTACGTTTCGCTTGTTGGTGTGTATAAGAAACCATCACATGCGTGTACAAAGTCTAATTTTGGAGTCCAGCCTCATCTTTTCAAGGAGGAGAACCGTCCTCTACCCGCCACGCTACATATAAGGCAATCCCCAAACCTCACAAATGCCAAAGTAAAGCAAATTTTGGTGCGTCTTAAGTAAATCAATTTGGGCCGTGCCCGGACATTATTTAGCCTATGAATTGAAACAGTTAATAAAAGTTTGAAACTGAAATTTCGGCTGCGTTCGGTCCATCCAACTTAGTCCAAGCAAAGCCCAAGCCAGGCCACATACAGCACAAATACAGCCCAAGCCGGATCACATATAGCCCAAATACAGCCCAAGCCAGACCACATATAGTCCAAATACAGCCCAAGCCGGACCACATATAGACCAAGCCAGGCCACATACAGCACAAATACAGCCCAAGCCAGACCACATATAGACCAAATACAGCCCAAGCCGGACCACATATAGATCAAATACAGCCCAAGCCAGGCCACATATAGATCAAATACAGCCCAAGCCGGACCACATATAGTCCAAATACAGCCCAAGCCAGGCCACATATAGATCAAATACAGCCCAAGGCAGACCACATATAGCCCAAATACAGCCCAAGTCAGACCACATATAGCCCAAATACAGCCCAAGTCAGACCACATATAGACCAAATACAGACCAAGCCAGACCACATATAGATCAAATACAGCCCAAGCCAGACCACATATAGATCAAATACAGCCCAAGCCGGACCACATATAGATCAAATACAGCCCAAGCCAGACCACATATAGTCCAAATACAGCCCAAGCCAGACCACATATAGATCAAATACAGCCCAAGCCGGACCACATATAGATCAAATACAGCCCAAGCCGGACCACATATAGATCAAATACAGCCCAAGCCAGAACACATATAGTCCAAATACAGCCCAAGCCGGACCATATATAGATCAAATACAGCCCAAGCCGGACCACATATAGATCAAATACAGCCCAAGCCGGACCACATATAGATCAAATACAGCCCAAGCCGGACCACATATAGTCCAAATACAGCCCAAGCCGGACCACATATAGTCCAAATACAGCCCAAGCCGGACCACATATAGATCAAACACAGCCAAAGCCGGACCACATATAGTCCAAATACAGCCCAAGTCGTACCACATATAGTCCAAATACAGCCCAAGTCGGACCACATATAGTCCAAATACAGCCCAAGCCAGGCCACATACAGCCCAAGCCAGGCCACATATAGTCCAAATACAGCCCAAGCCGGACCACATATAGTGCAAATACAGCCCAAGTCGGACCACATATAGCCCAAATACAGCCCAAGCCAGGCCACATATAGTCCAAATACAGCCCAAGCCGGAACACATATAGTCCAAATACAGCCCAAGCCGGACCACATATAGTCCAAATACAGCCCAAGCCGGACCACATATAGATCAAATACAGCCCAAGCCGGACCACATATAGTCCAAATACAGCCCAAGCCGGACCACATATAGTCCAAATACAGCCCAAGCCGGACCACATATAGATCAAATACAGCCCAAGCCGGACCACATATAGATCAAATACAGCCCAAGCCGGACCACACAGCCCAAGCCCAAGCCAGGCCACATACAGCCCAAGCCAGGCCACATATAGTCCAAATACAGCCCAAGCCAGGCCACATATAGATCAAATACAGCCCAAGCCAGACCACATATAGCCCAAATACAGCCCAAGTCAGACCACATATAGACCAAATAAAGCCCAAGTCAGACCACATATAGCCCAAATACAGCCCAAGTCAGACCACATATAGCCCAAATACAGCCCAAGTCAGACCACATATAGACCAAATACAGCCCATGCCAGACCACATATAGATCAAATACAGCCCAAGCCGGACCACATATAGATCAAATACAGCCCAAGCCAGACCACATATAGTCCAAATACAGCCCAAGCCAGACCACATATAGATCAAATACAGCCCAAGCCGGACCATATATAGATCAAATACAGCCCAAGCCGGACCACATATAGATCAAATACAGCCCAAGCCAGACCACATATAGTCCAAATACAGCCCAAGCCGGACCACATATAGATCAAATACAGCCCAAGCCGGACCACACAGCCCAAGCCCAAGCCAGGCCACATACAGCCCAAGCCAGGCCACATATAGTCCAAATACAGCCCAAGCCAGGCCACATATAGATCAAATACAGCCCAAGCCAGACCACATATAGCCCAAATACAGCCCAAGTCAGACCACATATAGACCAAATACAGCGCAAGTCAGACCACATATAGATCAAATACAGCCCAAGCCAGACCACATATAGATCAAATACAGCCCAAGCCAGACCACATATAGATCAAATACAGCCCAAGCCGGACCACATATAGATCAAATACAGCCCAAGCCGGACCACATATAGATCAAATACAGCCCAAGCCGGACCACATATAGTCCAAATACAGCCCAAGCCGGACCATATATAGATCAAATACAGCCCAAGCCGGACCACATATAGATCAAATACAGCCCAAGCCGGACCACATATAGTCCAAATACAGCCCAAGCCGGACCACATATAGTCCAAATACAGCCCAAGCCGGACCACATATAGATCAAACACAGCCCAAGCCGGACCACATATAGTCCAAATACAGCCCAAGTCGGACCACATATAGTCCAAATACAGCCCAAGCCAGGCCACATACAGCCCAAGCCAGGCCACATATAGTCCAAATGCAGCCCAAGCCGGACCACATATAGTCCAAATACAGCCCAAGTCGGACCACATATAGCCCAAATACAGCCCAAGCCGGACCACATATAGATCAAATACAGCCCAAGCCGGACCACATATAGAAAATACAGCCCAAGCCGGACCACACAGCCCAAGCCCAAGCCAGGCCACATACAGCCCAAGCCAGGCCACATATAGTCCAAATACAGCCCAAGCCGGACCACATATAGATCAAATACAGCCCAAGCCGGACCACATGTAGTCCAAATACAGCCCAAGTCGTACCACATATAGCCCAAATACAGCCCAAGCCAGGCCACATACAGCCCAAGCCAGGCCACATATAGTCCAAATACAGCCCAAGCCGGACCACATATAGATCAAATACAGCCCAAGCCGGACCACATATAGTCCAAATACAGCCCAAGCCGGACCACATATAGCCCAAATACAGCCCAAGCCAGGCCACATATAGTCCAAATACAGCCCAAGCCAGGCCACATATAGTCCAAATACAGCCCAAGCCAGACCACATATAGATCAAATACAGCCCAAGCCAGACCACATATAGATCAAATACAGCCCAAGCTGGACCACATATAGTCCAAATACAGCCCAAGCCAGACCACATATAGTCCAAATACAGCCCAAGCCGGACCACATATAGTCCAAATACAGCCCAAGCCGGACCACATATAGATCAAACACAGACCACATATAGATCAAATACAGCCCAAGCCGGACCACACAGCCCAAGCCCAAGCCAGGCCACATACAGCCCAAGCCAGGCCACATATAGTCCAAATACAGCCCAAGCCGGACCACATATAGTCCAAATACAGCCCAAGCCGGACCACATATAGTCCAAATACAGCCCAAGCCGGACCACATATAGTCCAAATACAGCCCAAGCCAGGCCACATATAGATCAAATACAACCCAAGCCGGACCACATATAGTCCAAATACAGCCCAAGCCGGACCACATATAGTCCAAATACAGCCCAAGCCGGACCACATATAGTCCAAATACAGCCCAAGCCGGACCACATATAGTCCAAATACAGCCCAAGTCGGACCACATATAGTCCAAATACAGCCCAAGCCGGACCACATATAGATCAAATACAGCCCAGGCCGGACCACATATAGATCAAATACAGCCCAGGCCGGACCACATATAGATCAAATACAGCCCAAGTCGGACCACATATAGCCCAAATACAGCCCAAGCGAGGCCACATACAGCCCAAGCCAGGCCACATATAGTCCAAATACAGCCCAAGCCGGACCACATATAGATCAAATAGAGCCCAAGCCGGACCACATATAGTCCAAATACAGCCCAAGCCGGACCACATATAGCCCAAATACAGCCCAAGCCAGGCCACATATAGTCCAAATACAGCCCAAGCCGGACCACATATAGTCCAAATACAGCCCAAGCCAGACCACATATAGATCAAATACAGCCCAAGCCGGACCACATATAGTCCAAATACAGCCCAAGCCGGACCACATATAGTCCAAATACAGCCCAAGCCGGACCACATATAGATCAAATACAGCCCAAGCCAGACCACATATAGATCAAATACAGCCCAAGCCGGACCACATATAGATCAAATACAGCCCAAGCCAGACCACATATAGATCAAATACAGCCCAAGCCGGACCACATATAGTCCAAATACAGCCCAAGCCGGACCACATATAGTCCAAATACAGCCCAAGCCGGACCACATATAGTCCAAATACAGCCCAAGCCGGACCACATACAGATCAAATACAGCCCAAGCCGGACCACATATAGATCAAATACAGCCCAAGCCAGACCACATATAGTCCAAATACAGCCCAAGCCGGACCACATATAGATCAAATACAGCCCAAGCCGGACCACATATAGATCAAATACAGCCCAAGCCAGACCACATATAGATCAAATACAGCCCAAGCCGGACCACATATAGATCAAATACAGCCCAAGCCGGACCACACAGCCCAAGCCCAAGCCAGGCCACATACAGCCCAAGCCAGGCCACATATAGTCCAAATACAGCCCAAGCCGGACCACATATAGATCAAATACAGCCCAAGCCGGACCACATGTAGTCCAAATACAGCCCAAGTCGTACCACATATAGTCCAAATACAGCCCAAGTCGTACCACATATAGCCCAAATACAGCCCAAGCCAGGCCACATACAGCCCAAGCCAGGCCACATATAGTCCAAATACAGCCCAAGCCGGACCACATATAGATCAAATACAGCCCAAGCCGGACCACATATAGTCCAAATACAGCCCAAGCCGGACCACATATAGCCCAAATACAGCCCAAGCCAGGCCACATATAGTCCAAATACAGCCCAAGCCAGGCCACAAATAGTCCAAATACAGCCCAAGCCAGACCACATATAGATCAAATACAGCCCAAGCCAGACCACATATAGATCAAATACAGCCCAAGCCGGACCACATATAGTCCAAATACAGCCCAAGCCGGACCACATATAGTCCAAATACAGCCCAAGCCGGACCACATATAGCCCACCACAATATCTTTTTAGCATTATTAATTTCATCAGTATACAAGATTAAAAAAAGTTTGATTCAAATGTTTTTCTTTGTCACTGCAGCTGCAGTGTTGGTTCGACCCACACTCGTCTGTTTGTCTGCAGGCTAGAACAGTCAGTACTGGTAATGTGCAGGTCGTACTTGGACCTCTTTAGTCGCTGCTTGCACCTACATGTAATTTGTAGACGGTCCCTTAGCTTTCAACGCGATTACAGCTGTCTGCGTGTTTTTTTCTGGCGAATGTAAACATTTCTAGCAGTAATTAAACTGAAGCCTCGATGTTTTAACTTAATAACAGTGACCAGAAGCATATAATAATTTTTATACGTACCGTTAAAGAAATACTGAAGAAAAAACACGAATAATATGAGCACGAATCTGACCGGCAGCGATTAAACTTCTCCAGTCTCAGCAAACAGCGTAGAAAATACGACGTAAACATCAGTAGGTTCCAGTCAGAGGATTAAATATGAGTAAACTCTGCAAACTGTCCAGTTTGTGTCTATAAATCTGCACAAAAGTCGTTTGTTTACATCGTACATTAAACCAGCCGCAACAAACTAAAGCCCTGTACGCGCGCAAATAGCGTCCGCGCGAGCAAATAGAGAACTATCGTTCCGCCCTAAACTACAAGACCATTAAATGACCACTGTGGTCAGACAAGCCAGATAACATGACCTTCCCAGCCAGAACACAAACATTTGATTTGTTCTCTGCTTTTATTTTTCTATATGAAAAATTGTATAATATGTGATTATTTTTTTGTTTACTAGAAAACATAAACATAAAACAATTCTTTGTCCAGTAAACTGGACATCACATGTGAATTGAATATAACAAGACACAAAGCACACACTGGACATGCTCCTAAAATATTAAATAATTTCTATAATAGGCTAAAACAGTCAAAGCTACATTACATATTGTCTCAATTCAATGAAAACCGTTTTTATTTTTCTACATCAGTTGACCACGGCAGTTGACCACGGTTTACATTGCATGAAAAATTCATGATGAATGGACCAATAGAAATGCTCTAAATTAGCTTGGCAAACAATTCTGGTTCCACTGACTTACTTTAGATTGCTTTAAGATAGCGTAGACAGCAAATAATTAGAAGAAATCCAAATTTTTGTATATCCAGATAGACTTCAGATTAAATTCATATTGCTTTTAGATAATGTAGACTGCAAACAATGACAAGAAATCCAGTTTGGCATATCCAGATTGACTTTAGATTGAATTCACATTGCTTTTTGTTAGAGTAGACAACAAACAATTACAAGAAATACAATGTTTGGCATATCTGGATTGACTTCAGATTAAATCCAGATGCTTTATAATTGCATAGACAGCAAACAATTACAAGAAATACAATTTTTGGCATATCCAGATTGACTTCAGATTGAATTCATATTGTTTTTAGAAAGTGTAGATAGTGAACAATTATAAGAAATCCAATGTTTGGCATATCCAGACTGACTTCAGATTGAATTCATATTGTTTTTAGAAAGTGTAGATAGTGAACAATTATAAGAAATCCAATATTTGGCATATCCAGATTGAATTTGGATTGAATTCAGATTGCTTTATGATAGTGTAGACAGCAAACAATTTGAAGAAATCCAATTTTTGGCATATCCAGATTGACTTCAGATTGAATTCATATTGCTTTTAGATAATTTAAACTGCAAACAATGACAAGAAATCCAGTTTGGCATATCCAGATTGACTTCAGATTGAATTCATATTGCTTTTTGATAGTGTAGACAGCAAACAATGACAAGAAATCCAAATTTTTTACATATCCAGATTGACTTAAGATTGAATTCATATTGCTTTTAGATACTGTAGATAGCAAACAGTTACAAGAAATAATTTTTTTGGCATATCCAGATTCACTTCAGATTTTGGATTGAATTAAGATTGCTTTACAATTGTGTAGACAGCAAACAATTACAAGAAATACAATTTTTGGCATATCTGGATTGACTTCAGATTAAATCCAGATGCTTTATAATTGCATAGACAGCAAACAATTACAAGAAATCCAATGTTTGGCATATCCAGACTGACTTCAGATTGAATTTATATTGCTTTAAGATAGTGTAGACAGCAAACAATTACAAGAAATACAATGTTTGGCTTATCAAGATTGACTTCAGATTGAATTCATATTGCTTTTAGATGGCGTAGACAGCAAACAATTAGAAGAAATCCAAATTTTTGCATATCCAGATAGACTTCAGATTAAATTCATATTGCTTTTAGATAATGTAAACGGCAAACAATGACAAGAAATCCAGTTTGGCATGTCCAGATTCACTTCAGATTGAATTCACATTGCTTTTTGTTAGAGTAGACAATAAACAATTACAAGAAATACAATTTTTGGCATATCTGGATTGACTTCAGATTAAATCCAGATGCTTTATAATTGCATAGACAGCAAACAATTACAAGAAATTCAATGTTTGGCATATCCAGACTGACTTCAGATTGAATTCATATTGCTTTTAGATAGTGTAGATAGCAAACAATTATAAGAAATACAATTTTTGGCATTTTCAAATTGAACTCAGATTGCTTTTAGATAAAGTAGACAGCAAACAATTACACAAAAATCTAATGTTTGGCATATTCAGATTGAATTTGGATTTAATTCAGATTGCTTTATAATTGTGTAGACAGAAAACAATTACAAGAAATACAGTTTGGCATATCCAGACTGACTTCAGATTAAATTCATATTGCTTTTAGATAGTGGAGATAGCAAACAATTATAAGAAATCCCATTTTTGGCATTTCCAGACTGACTTCAGTTTTAAGAAATAAAAGTTTTGGAATATCCACAATTAAAATTACAAGAAATATGTTTGGCATATTCAGATTAAATTAGATTGCTTTTAGATAATGTAGATAGCAAACAAGAACTAATTTTTTTTGGCATATCCAGATTGACTTCAGATTGCTTTTTGATGGTGTAGACAGCAAACAATTAGAAGAAATACAAATTGTGGGCAGATAGTTCTCTACAAAGAAATATTTCGGAAAAAATTTTGACAGTAATACCCATCGCTGTAGGTGATGCTCTTGTAACAACAAATAAATGAGTCCACAAAGGTAAACTCTTCTTGTTAGATTTAATCAAACAGTCTTATGGTAATTAAAACGATTCACAATTTACAAAAAAATGCTTTAAAATAGAAAAAACTTTTAATGTCAATAAGACAGTATGACTAAAACACAAAATACAGCATTTCTGGTTCATATTCTGGTCTCAGAGTCTTCCTCTTTCTCTATCAATCAAAATATCATATGAAACTAAAAATATGAAGAAACATGCAGTTATTGAGGTTTTAATCAGATAAGAAAGTTTACATTATTTACACTCTTGCTGAGGATAATATACTTCATTCAAACTGAAACATAAATATGCTCAAGATAACTCATAAACATGAAGTGCTTTCAGAGATGTGGGCATGTTTTGTAAATATGAGAAGAAATCTAAAAAGAAAAATTTGCTTATCAGCTGCATCTGACGCTGTAAATAAGAAAAATCCAACAAATGTATATTAAACATACATGATCCAAATCTAAATAGTCAATTCTTTATCTTTATCAACTTTATCTGACAATTTAACTGACAATTTAGTACCATTCAGTTCTTATTAAAAGATAATAAAAAAAAAACAGATTTCTAAGTTATCACCGAAATGTTTCCTTTATATAGTGTAGTTACTCCAACGTTCGGACTTCCAGCCCAAATCCCAAAAAAACACAAGTAATACCAAGAAATACCCATACTGAATTCAGATTAAATCCAGACTGCAAACAATGACAAGAAATCCAATTTTGGCATATCCATATTGAATCAAGATTGTTTTTGATAGTGTAGATATCCAAGAATTACAAGAAATCCAATTCTTGACATACCCATATTGAATTCAGATTGAATCCAGATTGTTTTTGATAGTGTAGATGGCAAATGATTACAAGAAATCCAATTGTTGGCATATCCAGATTGAATTCAGATTGTTTTTGATAGTGTAGATATCCAAGAATTACAAGAAATCCAATTCTTGACATACCCATATTGAATTCAGATTGAATCCAGATTGTTTTTGATAGTGTAGATGGCAAATGATTACAAGAAATCCAATTGTTGGCATATCCAGATTGAATTCAGATTGTTTTTGATAGTGTAGATAGCCACCAATTACAAGAAATCCAATTTTTGGCATATCCAGGCTGAATTCAGATTGAATTCGGATTGAATCCAGATTGCTTTTCGATAGTGTAAACGGCAAACGATTACAAGAAATCCAATTGTTGGCTTATCCAGACTGAATACAGGTTGCTTTCCGATATTGTAGACAACAAACAATGACAAGAAATCCAATTTCTGTCATATTAAGATTGAATATAGATTATATTCAAATTGTGTTTTGATAGTGTAGACAGCAAACAATTACAAGGAATCCAATTGTTGGCTTATCGAGATTGAATTCGGATTGAATTTGGATTGCTTTTAGATATTGTAGACAGCAAACAATTACAAGGAATCTGATTTTTGATATACTGAGATTGAATTCAGATTACTTTATAATTACGTAGGCAGCAAGAAATGACGAGAAATCCAATTGTTGGCATATGTAGACTGAATTCAGATTATAATCAGACTGTGTTTTAATAGTGTAGACAGCAAACCGTTACAAAAAAATCGAATTGTTGGCATATCCAGATTGAATTCAGATTGAATCCAGATTGCTTTTAGATAGTGTCAACAGCAAACGTTTACAAGAAATCCAATTGTTGGCATATCCAGAAATTTGATTGAATTTGGATTGCTTTTAGATAATGTCGACAGCAAAGATTACAAGGAATCTGATTTTTGATATACTGAGATTGAATTCAGATTACTTTATAATTGTGTAGGCAGCAAAAAATTATAAGAAATCCAATTTTTGGAATATACAAATTGACTTCAGATTGAATCCAGATTATTTTTAGATCGTGTAAACAGCAATTACAAGAAATCTGATTTTTGAGATTGAATCCAGATTGCTTTATAATTGTGAAGACAGCAAAAAATTACGAGAAATCCAATTTTTGGAATATACAAACTGACTTCAGATTGAATCCAGATTATTTTTAGATAGTGTAAACAGCAATTACAAGAAATCTGATTTTTGAAATTGAATCCAGATTGCTTTATAATTGTGGAGACAGCAAAAAATTACGAGAAATCCAATTTTTGGAATATACAAATTGACTTCAGATTGAATCCAGATTATTTTTAGATAGTGTCGACAGCAAACGATTACAAGGAATCCAATTTTTTTGATATATTGAGATTGAATTCAGATTGAGTCCAGATTACTTTGGACAGCAAACACACATTAAAGCTGCTTTACTTGCAAACTGGATCCAAACCACATTCAGTCTGAACGCTCTGGCTGCTCAAATTAGACTTCACAGTGGTTTCGCATCACGTTAAATAACGAGGTCGGGTTGATTTTATAGGGGGGTTTTCTTCTGTGGGGTGGGCTGCTTCATTCCATACATCAAGTTTAATGAAAAAACTGTAAACAAACATTTACTATTGGCACCAAGAATTCCAAACGGCACTATATTACTCAGTATAAGTTTTAAGTTGCGAATCTTTTAAAATTGATTTTAGTTAAAAAAATGTTGTTGTTGTAAGTCATTAAGCTTGCATCTTCTAAGATTTAGCAAATTTAGATTAATCATTATACTAAAATATATGTATTAATAATTGTCTACTATCCGTTATGCTGGATATCTAGTTCAATAAAAGAAAAAAGAACAATAAAAATATATATATATTAGTTTTAAATAAATGAAAACGCCAACTTTCACATAGGCTTGATTTTCTATGTAGAGGAAATAGAAATGAAGACGTATTTGAAGACGTACTCTAGCAAATAAATCACTAAGATGCTTATTCCTTGAGAATACAACCAGACAGCGCCTCCCGCAGCTTCATAAAGGAACTGCACATACACATGTACTTCTAACTTAAACAGTTCACCCGTGTGTGGTCAGTTCTCACGTATATATCTCTTAAACTTACAGAGGTTTTATATTCCGCTGTATAATCTGGAGCACTTAGGACTGAAACAGTCACGCCAACAGGGGGACAGGGGGCTGCAGTTTGAGTGGACCCCTTAAAAAAATTATAAACATAAAATTTCATGAACATAAAATTAATAATAATAATAGTATGATAATTGAGATTAATTACATGGTAAATACATTTAGCCCCAAAAAGTACTAAACTACAAACAACATATACTTAACCCTCAACAAACCTATGAAACAATCCTAAGAACCTAAAGTAAACCAAAATGAAACGTTTCCACAACTATGTACAGCTCAGATTATATAACAGTCCTTCTTTTCATATCACGTTATACATAGGAGACGGTGCAGTACCACCTGAAACCATAGGGGGGCAGCGTAGTTAACCGCTCAAGCAAAGCCCAAAGCCAGTTTCTGTTGCTGGTAATACGTCACAGCCAACCATAGTAGGTACCAAGCCTTTGACTCTCCACTGCCCCCTAGTTGCTGTATTGCTTAACATCCATGCCAACGTAGGGGGCGCATGGAGGTACGTGGGCAGCGATGGTTCTGGAGCAACTTGGCAAGTAGTTCTTCACAGGAACGTGAAGGTTTTCGACTGTTCTGGGTTTCGAATAGAAAAAAAGTTATTATTATTATTAATATTATTAGT
Organism: Megaleporinus macrocephalus; assembly: GCA_021613375.1. NCBI lineage: Eukaryota > Metazoa > Chordata > Actinopteri > Characiformes > Anostomidae > Megaleporinus > Megaleporinus macrocephalus. Next base: position 3,475,592 of record CM038726.1, read on the forward strand.
TATTATTATTATTACACAGCAGAGTCACGTTATAACGAGCACCAGCTTATATCCAGACTCGATAAGATCCTGGTAGGTGGTCACAGGTATCTGGAGGTATCGTCCTGACTGCAGTGCATCCCACAGCTGCTGGAGGGAGCGTGGAGGAGGATCCATCCAGGTGGTCCCACAGATGCTTGGAAGTACAGGGTAGTACTTGGAAGTCTTGGTCAGCTCTTCCAACCGATGTGGGAGGTTTCTAGTCGTGGAGAAGATCTGGAAGATCCCGTGCGCCCCAGAGGAGACCATCAGCATGTATGGCGGCCACATGGTCCAGCTCATAATAACACGACTCGGCTGTGTATGTTATGGCCACGCCCATTATTATGGCCAAGTCTACCGGGACCTTTACTCCCGAGAGGTAGCGGGGAGGCGAAGAGTCAGTCCTTGAAGTGGGTGCGGATGTGCCGCTGCAGGTTGCTCTGCTCGGTGAAGCTCCTCCCACACCAGGCGCACATGTAGGGCTTCTCTCCGGTGTGCGTGAGCTGGTGCCGCTGGAGGCTGCTCTTGTGGGTGAAACTGACGCCGCACTCGGGGCAGTCGTACGGCTTCTCCCCCGAGTGGATGCGGTGGTGCAGCTGGAGGCTGCTCAGCTGCGTGAAGCTCTTGCCGCACTCGGAGCAGTAGTAGGGCCTCTCGCCCGTGTGGGTGCGGTGGTGCTGCTGGAGGTAGCTCTGCTGGGCGAAGCTCCGGCCGCAGTACATGCACTGGTAGGGCTTCTCTCCGGTGTGGACGCGCTGGTGTTTCTTGAGGTGGCCCTTGTCGATGAAGCTCTTGCCGCACACGGAGCAGTCGTACGGCTTCTCCCCGGTGTGGACGCTCCGGTGCCGCTGCAGGCTGTTCTTGTGCGTGAAGCTCTTGCCGCAGAGCGGGCAGTCGTACGGCTTCTCGCCCGAGTGGATGAGCTGGTGCCGCTGGAGGCTGTTCCTGTGGGTGAAGCTCTTGCCGCAGTGCGAGCAGTCGTACGGCTTCTCGCCCGTGTGCGTGCGCAGGTGCAGCTGGAGGTCGCTCTGCTGGACGAAGGCCTTCCCGCACTGCGGGCAGCTGAAGGGCTTCTCGCCCGTGTGGACGCGCTGGTGCCGCTGGAGGTCGCTGTGCTGCGTGAAGCTCTTCCCGCACTCCGAACACAGGTGAGGCTTCTCCTTGCCTACTTCGCCTTCCGGGCCCGCGGGGGAGGCGTCCGTGGCGACGGGGTCACCGGAGGATGTCTGCTGGTCTATGCCGGTGTCCGCCACCGGCAGAACTCCTGGCGCTGGGACCTCATGATGCAGCGGGAGATACAGATTGGTGCCGGGCACGCACAGCAGGATAAGGCCGGAATTCATTTTCCAGTTCTGGAGAAGAAAAGAAGAGAAAGAAACAAAAACATAAATACAAACACAAAAATACTACATTTATACACCATTCTATACCTCTACATGTCATTCTACAAGTATACACACCACTCTATACCTCTACATGTCATTCTACAAGTATACACACCACTCTATACCTTTACACGACATTCAATCTATATACAAGCCAATCTATACCTCTACATGTCATTCTACAAGTATACACACCACTCTGTACCTCTACATGTCATTCTACAAGTATACACACCACTCTGTACCGCTACATGTCATTCTACATTTATACACCTCTATACCTCTACATGTCATTCTACAAGTATACACACCACTCTGTACCGCTACATGTCATTCTACAAGTATATACACCATTCTATACCTCTACATGTCATTCTACAAGTATACACACACAACTCTATACCTCTACATGTCATTCTACATTTATACACCATTCTATACCTCTACATGTCATTCTACAAGTATACACACACAACTCTATACCTCTACATGTCATTCTAAAGTACACACACAACTCTATACCTCTACATGTCATTCTACAAGTATATCACACTCTATACGTCTACATGTCATTCTACAAGTATATACACCACTCTATACCTCTACATGTCATTCTACAAGTATATACACCACTCTATACCTCTACATGTCATTCTACAAGTATACACAGAACTCTATACCTCTACATGTCATTCTACAAGTATATACACCACTCTATACCTCTACATGTCATTCTACAAGTATACACACCACTCTATATCTCTACATGTCATTCTACAAGTATACACACCACTCTATACCTCTACATGTCATTCTACAAGTATACACACCACTCTATACCTCTACATGTCATTCTACAAGTATACGCACCATTCTATACCTCTACATGTCATTCTACATGTATACACACCACTATATCTCTACATGTCATTCTTCAATATACACACCACTCTATATCTCTACATGTCATTCTACAAGTATACGCACCACTCTATACCTCTACATGTCATTCTACAAGTATACGCACCATTCTATACCTCTACATGTCTACATGTATACACCATTCTATATCTCTACATGTCATTCTACATGTATACACACCATTCTATATCTCTACATGTCATTCTTCAATATACACACCACTCTATATCTCTACATGTCATTCTACATGTATACACACCATTCTATACCTCCGTATCATTCTATATGTATACACACCATTCTATACCTCTACATTTCATTCTACATTTATACACCAATCTATACCTCTACATTTCATTCTACATTTATACACCATTCTATACCTCTACATGTCATTCTACGTGTATACACACCATTCTATACCTCTATATGTCATTCTACAAGTATACACACCACTCTATACCTCTACATGTCATTCCACATGTATACACACCATTCTATACCTCTACATGTCATTCTACATGTATACACCATTCTATACCTCTACATGTCATTCTACAAGTATACACACCATTCTATACCTCCGTATCATTCTATATGTATACACACCATTCTATACCTCTACATTTCATTCTACATTTATACACCATTCTATACCTCTACATGTCATTCTACGTGTATACACACCATTCTATACCTCTATATGTCATTCTACAAGTATACACACCACTCTATACCTCTACATGTCATTCACATGTATACACACCATTCTATACCTCTACATGTCATTCTACATTTATACACCATTCTATACCTCTACATGTCATTCTACAAGTATATACACCATTCTATACCTCTACATGTCATTCTACAAGTATACACACCACTCTATACCTTTACACGACATTCAATCTATATACAAGCCAATCTATACCTCTACATGTCATTCTACAAGTATACACACCACTCTGTACCTCTACATGTCATTCTACAAGTATACACACCACTCTGTACCGCTACATGTCATTCTACATTTATACACCTCTATACCTCTACATGTCATTCTACAAGTATACACACCACTCTGTACCGCTACATGTCATTCTACAAGTATATACACCATTCTATACCTCTACATGTCATTCTACAAGTATACACACACAACTCTATACCTCTACATGTCATTCTACAAGTATACACACCACTCTATGCCTCTACATGTCATTCTACAAGTATATACACCATTCTATATCTCTACATGTCATTCTACATTTATACACCATTCTATACCTCTACATGTCATTCTACAAGTATACACACACAACTCTATACCTCTACATGTCATTCTACAAGTATACACACCACTCTATACCTCTACATGTCATTCTACATTTATACACCATTCTATACCTCTACATGTCATTCTACAAGTATACACACCATTCTATACCTCTACATGTCATTCTACAAGTATATACACCATTCTATATCTCTACATGTCATTCTACATTTATACACCATTCTATACCTCTACATGTCATTCTACAAGTATACACACACAACTCTATACCTCTACATGTCATTCTACAAGTATACGCACCACTCTATACCTCTACATGTCATTCTACAAGTATACGCACCACTCTATACCTCTACATGTCATTCTACAAGTATACGCACCATTCTATACCTCTACATGTCATTCTACATGTATACACCATTCTATATCTCTACATGTCATTCTACAAGTATACGCACCATTCTATACCTCTACATGTCATTCTACATGTATACACACCATTCTATATCTCTACATGTCATTCTTCAATATACACACCACTCTATATCTCTACATGTCATTCTACAAGTATACGCACCACTCTATACCTCTACATGTCATTCTACAAGTATACGCACCATTCTATATCTCTACATGTCATTCTACATGTATACACCATTCTATATCTCTACATGTCATTCTACATGTATACACACCATTCTATATCTCTACATGTCATTCTTCAATATACACACCACTCTATATCTCTACATGTCATTCTACATGTATACACACCATTCTATACCTCCGTCATTCTATATGTATACACACCATTCTATACCTCTACATTCATTCTACATTTATACACCAATCTATACCTCTACATTTCATTCTACATTTATACACCATTCTATACCTCTACATGTCATTCTACGTGTATACACATTCTATACCTCTATATGTCATTCTCAAGTATACACCACTCTATACCTCTACATGTCATTCCACATGTATACACACCTCTATACCTCTACATGTCATTCTACATGTATACACCATTCTATACCTCTACATGTCATTCTACAAGTATACACCCATTCTATACCTCGTATCATTCTATATGTATACACACCATTCTATACCTCTACATTTCATTCTACATTTATACACCATTCTATACCTCTACATGTCATTCTACGTGTATACACACCATTCTATACCTCTATATGTCATTCTACAAGTATACACACCACTCTATACCTCTACATGTCATTCCACATGTATACACACCATTCTATACCTCTACATGTCATTCTACATTTATACACCATTCTATACCTCTACATGTCATTCTACAAGTATATACACCATTCTATACCTCTACATGTCATTCTACAAGTATACACACCACTCTATACCTTTACACGACATTCAATCTATATACAAGCCAATCTATACCTCTACATGTCATTCTACAAGTATACACACCACTCTGTACCTCTACATGTCATTCTACAAGTATACACACTCTGTACCGCTACATGTCATTCTACATTTATACACCTCTATACCTCTACATGTCATTCTACAAGTATACACACCACTCTGTACCGCTACTTGTCATTCTACAAGTATATACACCATTCTATACCTCTACATGTCATTCTACAAGTATACACACACAACTCTATACCTCTACATGTCATTCTACATTTATACACCATTCTATACCTCTACATGTCATTCTACAAGTATACACACACAACTCTATACCTCTACATGTCATTCTACAAGTATATACACACAACTCTATACCTCTACATGTCATTCTACAAGTATATACACCACTCTATACGTCTACATGTCATTCTACATATACACCACTCTATACCTCTACATGTCATTCTACAAGTATATACACCACTCTATACCTCTACATGTCATTCTACAAGTATACACACAACTCTATACCTCTACATGTCATTCTACAAGTATACACAGAACTCTATACCTCTACATGTCATTCTACAAGTATATACACCACTCTATACCTCTACATGTCATTCTACAAGTATACACACCACTCTATATCTCTACATGTCATTCTACAAGTATACACACCACTCTATACCTCTACATGTCATTCTACAAGTATACACACCACTCTATATCTCTACATGTCATTCTACAAGTATACACACACAACTCTATACCTCTACATGTCATTCTACAAGTATACACACACAACTCTATACCTCTACATGTCATTCTACAAGTATATACACCACTCTATACGTCTACATGTCATTCTACAAGTATATACACCACTCTATACCTCTACATGTCATTCTACAAGTATATACACCACTCTATACCTCTACATGTCATTCTACAAGTATTCACACAACTATATACCTCTACATGTCATTCTACAAGTATACACAGAACTCTATACCTCTACATGTCATTCTACAAGTATATACACCACTCTATACCTCTACATGTCATTCTACAAGTATACACAACACTCTATATCTCTACATGTCATTCTACAAGTATACACACCACTCTATACCTCTACATGTCATTCTACAAGTATACACACCTCTATACCTCTACATGTCATTCTACAAGTATACACACCACTCTATACCTCTACATGTCATTCTACATTTATACACCATTCTATACCTCTACATGTCATTCTACAAGTATACACACCACTCTATACCTCTACATGTCATTCTACATGTATACACACCACTCTATACCTCTACATGTCATTCTACAAGTATACACACCTCTATACCTCTACATGTCATTCTACAAGTATACACACCACTCTATACCTCTACATGTCATTCTACAAGTATATACACCACTCTATACCTCTACATGTCATTCTACATGTATACACACCTCTCTATACCTCTACATGTCATTCTACAAGTATACACACCACTCTATACCTCTACATGTCATTCTACATGTATACACACCACTCTATACCTCTACATGTCATTCTACATGTATACACCATTCTATACCTCTACATGTCATTCTACATGTATACACCATTCTATATCTCTACATGTCATTCTACATGTATACACACCATTCTATACCTCCGTATCATTCTATATGTATACACACCATTCTATACCTCTACATTTCATTCTACATTTATACACCATTCTATACCTCTACATGTCATTCTACGTGTATACACACCATTTATATCCTCTATATGTCATTCTACAAGTATACACACCACTCTATACCTCTACATGTCATTCCACATGTATACACACCATTCTATACCTCTACATGTCATTCTACATTTATACACCATTCTATACCTCTACATGTCATTCTACAAGTATACACACCACTCTTTACCTCTACATGTCATTCCACATGTATACACACCATTCTATACCTCTACATGCCATTCTTCAATATGCACAGGACTCTATACCTCTACATGTCATTCTACATGTATACACACCACTCTATACCTCTACATGTCATTCTACATGTATACACACCATTCTATACCTCTACATGTCATTCTTCAATATACACACCACTCTATACCTCTACATGTCATTCTACAAGTATACACACCACTCTATACCTCTACATGTCATTCTACAAGTATACACACCACTCTATACCTCTACATGTCATTCTACAAGTATACACACCACTCTATACCTCTACATGTCATTCTACAAGTATACACACCACTCTATACCTCTACATGTCATTCTACAAGTATACACACAACTCTATACCTCTACATGTCATTCTACAAGTATACACACCTCTATACCTCTACATGTCATTCTACAAGTATACACACCACTCTATACCTCTACATGTCATTCTACATGTATACACACCACTCTATACCTCTACATGTCATTCTACAAGTATACACACCACTCTATACCTCTACATGTCATTCTACAAGTATATACACACAACTCTATACCTCTACATGTCATTCTACAAGTATATACACCACTCTATACCTCTACATGTCATTCTACAAGTATACACACCACTCTATACCTCTACATGTCATTCTTCAATATACACACCATTCTATACCTTTACATGTCATTCTACATGTATACACCAGTCTACACCTCTACATGTCATTCTACATGTATACACACCATTCTATATCTCTACATGTCATTCTACATGTATACACCAGTCTATACCTCTACATGTCATTCTTCAATATACACACCATTCTATACCTCTACATGTCATTCTACATGTATACACACCATTCTATATCTCTACATGTCATTCTACATGTATATACACCAGTCTACACCTCTACATGTCATTCTACATTTATACACCACTCTATATTTCTACATGTCATTCTACATTTATACACCATTCTATACCTCTACTTGTCATTCTACATGTATACACACCATTCTATATCTCTACATGTATACACACACCATTCTATACCTCTACATGTCACTCTACATGTATACACACTATTCTATACCTCTACATGTCATACTACATGTATACACCAATCTATAACTCTACGGCATTCTACACATTTACACCCCATTCAATACCTCTACCACATTCTACACGTATACACCCCATTCAATACCTCTACGGCATTCTACATGTATACACACCATTATATAACTCTACATGTCATTCTACATTATCTACACTATTCTATACCTCTACGTGTAACTCTACATGTATACACACCAATCAATACCTCTACATGTCATTCTACATTTATACACCATTCTACACCTCTACATGTCATTCAACATGTATACACGTTTCTGTACTATAAAGTTGTTCTACACTAGACAGTTCTGTACTTATGCAGTAGTTCTACATTTATATACATCATTCTACGCTTATACAAGTCATTCTACTCTTATACGCGTCATTCTACTATTATACGCGTCATTCTACTCTTATACGCGTCATTCTACTCTTATACGCGTCATTCTACTCTTATACGCGTCATTCTACTATTATACACGTCACTCTACTATTATACGCGTCATTCTACTATTATACGCGTCATTCTACTCTTATACGCGTCATTCTACTCTTATACGCGTCATTCTACTATTATACGCGTCATTCTACTATTATACGCGTCATTCTACTCTTATACGCGTCATTCTACTCTTATACGCGTCATTCTACTCTTATACGCGTCATTCTACTATTATACACGTCATTCTACTCTTATACACGTCACTCTACTATTATACGCGTCATTCTACTATTATACACGTCATTCTACTATTATACACGTCACTCTACTATTATACGCGTCATTCTACTATTATACGCGTCATTCTACTATTATACGCGTCATTCTACTATTATACACGTCATTCTACTATTATACACGTCACTCTACTATTATACGCGTCATTCTACTATTATACGCGTCATTCTACTATTATACGCGTCATTCTACTATTATACACGTCATTCTATATTATACGCGTCATTCTCTATTATATACGTCATTCTACTATTATACACGTCACTCTACTATTATACGCGTCATTCTACTATTATACACGTCATTCTACTATTATACGCGTCATTCTACTCTTATACACGTCACTCTACTATTATACGCGTCATTCTACTATTATACGCGTCATTCTACTATTATACGCGTCATTCTACTATTATACGCGTCATTCTACTCTTATACGCGTCATTCTACTATTATACGCGTCATTCTACTATTATACGCGTCATTCTACTATTATACGCGTCATTCTACTCTTATACGCGTCATTCTACTCTTATACGCGTCATTCTACTCTTATACGCGTCATTCTACTATTATACGCGTCATTCTACTATTATACACATCATTCTACTATTATACACGTCATTCTACTATTATACGTGTCATTCTACTCTTATACGCGTCACTCTACTCTTATACGCGTCATTCTACTATTATACGCGTCATTCTACTATTATACGCGTCATTCTACTCTTATACGCGTCATTCTACTATTATACGCGTCATTCTACTCTTATACACGTCACTCTACTATTATACGCGTGATTCTACTCTTATACGCGTCATTCTACTATTATACGCGTCATTCTACTCTTATACACGTCACTCTACTATTATACGCGTCATTCTACTATTATACGCGTCACTCTACTATTATACGCGTCATTCTACTATTTTACACGTCACTCTACTATTATACGCGTCATTCTACTCTTATACACGTCACTCTACTATTATACGCGTCATTCTACTATTATACACGTCACTCTACTATTATACGCGTCATTCTACTCTTATACACGTCACTCTACTATTATACACGTCATTCTACTCTTATACACGTCACTCTACTATTATACACGTCATTCTACTCTTATACACGTCACTCTACTATTATACACGTCATTCTACTATTATACGCGTCACTCTACTATTATACGCGTCATTCTACTCTTATACACGTCACTCTACTATTATACACGTCATTCTACTATTATACGCGTCACTCTACTATTATACACGTCATTCTACTATTATACACGTCACTCTACTATTATACGCGTCATTCTACTATTATACGCGTCACTCTACTATTATACACGTCATTCTACTCTTATACACGTCACTCTACTATTATACACGTCATTCTACTATTATACACGTCACTCTACTATTATACGCGTCATTCTACTCTTATACACGTCACTCTACTATTATACACGTCATTCTACTATTATACACGTCACTCTACTATTATACACGTCATTCTACTCTTATACACGTCACTCTACTATTATACACGTCATTCTACTATTATACACGTCACTCTACTATTATACGCGTCATTCTACTCTTATACACGTCACTCTACTATTATACGCGTCACTCTACTATTATACGCGTCATTCTACTCTTATACGCGTCATTCTACTCTTATACACGTCATTCTACTCTTATACGCGTCATTCTACTATTATACGCGTCATTCTACTATTATACACGTCATTCTACTATTATACGCGTCACTCTACTATTATACACGTCACTCTACTATTATACGCGTCATTCTACTCTTATACACGTCACTCTACTATTATACGCGTCATTCTACTCTTATACGCGTCATTCTACTATTATACGCGTCATTCTACTATTATACGCGTCATTCTACTATTATACACGTCATTCTACTATTATACGCGTCACTCTACTATTATACACGTCACTCTACTATTATACACGTCATTCTACTATTATACACGTCACTCTACTATTATACGCGTCATTCTACTCTTATACACGTCACTCTACTATTATACACGTCATTCTACTATTATACGCGTCACTCTACTATTTTACACGTCACTCTACTATTATACGCGTCATTCTACTCTTATACGCGTCACTCTACTATTATACACGTCATTCTACTATTATACACGTCACTCTACTATTATACGCGTCATTCTACTATTATACACGTCACTCTACTATTATACACGTCATTCTACTCTTATACACGTCACTCTACTATTATACACGTCATTCTACTATTATACGCGTCACTCTACTATTATACGCGTCATTCTACTCTTATACACGTCACTCTACTATTATACGCGTCATTCTACTATTATACACGTCACTCTACTATTATACGCGTCATTCTACTATTGTACGCGTCACTCTACTATTATACGCGTCACTCTACTATTATACGCGTCATTCTACTATTATACGCGTCATTCTACTCTTATACACGTCACTCTACTATTATGCGCGTCATTCTACTCTTATACGCGTCATTCTACTCTTATACACGTCACTCTACTATTATGCGCGTCATTCTACTATTATACGCGTCATTCTACTCTTATACGCGTCATTCTACTATTATACGCGTCATTCTACTCTTATACGCGTCATTCTACTATTATACGCGTCACTCTACTATTATACACGTCACTCTACTATTATACGCGTCACTCTACTATTATACGCGTCACTCTACTATTATACGCGTCACTCTACTATTATACACGTCACTCTACTATTATACGCGTCACTCTACTATTATACACGTCATTCTACTATTATACGCGTCATTCTACTCTTATACGCGTCATTCTACTATTATACGCGTCATTCTACTATTATACACGTCACTCTACTATTATACGCGTCATTCTACTCTTATACGCGTCATTCTACTATTATACGCGTCATTCTACTCTTATACGCGTCATTCTACTATTATACGCGTCATTCTACTATTATACACGTCACTCTACTCTTATACGCGTCACTCTACTATTATACGCGTCATTCTACTCTTATACGCGTCATTCTACTATTATACGCGTCATTCTACTATTATACACGTCACTCTACTATTATACACGTCACTCTACTCTTATACGCGTCACTCTACTATTATACGCGTCATTCTACTCTTATACGCGTCATTCTACTCTTATACGCGTCATTCTACTCTTATACGCGTCATTCTACTATTATACGCGTCATTCTACTATTATACGCGTCATTCTACTCTTATACGCGTCATTCTACTATTATACGCGTCATTCTACTCTTATACACGTCACTCTACTATTATACGCGTCATTCTACTCTTATACACGTCACTCTACTATTATACGCGTGATTCTACTATTATACGCGTCATTCTACTCTTATACGCGTCATTCTACTATTATACACGTCATTCTACTCTTATACGCGTCATTCTACTATTATACACAGTCCTGTTCTTATACAGTAGTACTACATTTATACACGTCATTTTTCACTTATACATAGTTCTGTACTTATACAGTAGTTCTATGTTTATACATAGTTCTGTACTTATACAGTAGTTCTACGTTTATACATAGTTCTGTACTCATACAGTAGTTCTACGTTTATACATAGTTCTGTACTCATACAGTAGTTCTACGTTTATACATACTTCTGTACTTATACAGTAGTTCTACGTATATACATAGTTCTGTACTTATACAGTAGTTCTACGTGTATACATACTTCTGTACTTATACAGTAGTTCTACGTATATACATAGTTTTGTACTTATACAGTAGTTCTACGTATATACATAGTTCTGTACTTATACAGTAGTTCTACGTTTATACATAGTTCTGTACTTATACAGTAGTTCTACGTATATACATAGTTCTGTACTTATACAGTAGAACTACGTTTATACATAGTTCTGTACTTATACAGTAGTTCTATGTATATACATAGTTCTGTACTTATACAGTAGTTCTACGTATATACATAGTTCTGTACTTATACAGTAGTTCTACGTATATACATAGTTCTGTACTTATACAGTAGTTCTACGTTTATACATAGTTCTGTACTTATACAGTAGTTCTACGTATATACATAGTTCTGTACTATACAGTAGTTCTACGTATATACATTGTTATGTACTTATACAGTAGTTCTACGTGTATACATAGTTCTGTACTTATACAGTAGTTCTACGTGTATACATAGTTCTGTACTTATACAGTAGTTCTACGTGTATACATACTTCTGTACTTATACAGTAGTTCTACGTATATACATAGTTCTGTACTTATACAGTAGTTCTACGTTTATGCATAGTTCTGTACTTATACAGTAGTTCTACGTATATGCATAGTTCTGTACTTATACAGTAGTTCTACGTGTATACATAGTTCTGTACTTATACAGTAGTTCTATGTATACATAGTTCTGTACTTATACAGTAGTTCTACGTGTATACATAGTTCTGTACTTATACAGTAGTTCTACGTTGTATTACTAGTTCTGTACTTATACAGTAGTTCTACGTATATACAGTTCTGTACTTATACAGTAGTTCTACGTATATACATAGTTCTGTACTTATACAGTAGTTCTACGTATATACACAGTTCTGTACTTATACAGTAGTTCTACGTATATACACAGTTCTGTACTTATACAGTAGTTCTACGTATATACATAGTTCTGTACTTATACAGTAGTTCTACGTATATACATAGTTCTGTACTTATACAGTAGTTCTACGTGTATACATAGTTCTGTACTTATACAGTAGTTCTACGTGTATACATAGTTCTGTAATTATACAGTAGTTCTACAGATATATATAGTTCTGTACTTATACAATAGTTCTACGTATATACATAGTTCTGTACTTATACAGTAGTTCTACGTATATACAGTTCTGTACTTATACAGTAGTTCTACGTATATACAGTTCTGTACTTATACAGTAGTTCTACGTATATACAGTTCTGTACTTCTACAGTAGTTCTTCGTGTAAATATACTTCTGTACTTATACAGTAGTTCTACGTATATACATAGTTCTGTACTGATACAGTAGTTCTACGTATATACATAGATCTGTACTTATACAGTAGTTCTACGTGTATACATACTTCTGTACTTATACAGTAGTTCTAAGTGTATACATAGTTCTGTACTTATACAGTAGTTCTACCTTTATACATAGTTCTGTACTTATACAGTAGTTCTACGTGTATACATAGTTCTGTACTTATACAGTAGTTCTACGTGTATACATACTTCTGTACTATACAGTAGTTCTATGTATATACATAGTTCTGTACTTATACAGTAGTTCTACGTGTATACATAGTTCTGTACTTATACAGTAGTTCTACGTTTATACATAGTTCTGTACTTATACAGTAGTTCTACGTTTATACATAGTTCTGTACTTATACAGTAGTTCTACGTATATACATAGTTCTGTACTTATACAGTAGTTCTACGTGTATACATACTTCTGTACTTATACAGTAGTTCTACGTGTATACATAGTTCTGTACTTATACAGTAGTTCTACGTTTATACATAGTTCTGTACTTATACAGTAGTTATACGTATATACATAGTTCTGTACTTATACAGTAGTTCTACGTATATACACAGTTCTGTACTTATACAGTAGTTCTACGTATATACAGTTCTGTACTTATACAGTAGTTCTACGTATATACATAGTTCTGTACTTATACAGTAGTTCTAAGTATATACATAGTTCTGTACTTATACAGTAGTTCTACGTATATACATAGTTCTGTACTATACAGTAGTTCTACGTGTATACATAGTTCTGTACTTATACAGTAATTCTATGTATATACATAGTTCTGTACTTATACAGTAGTTCTACGTTTATACATAGTTCTGTACTTATACAGTAGTTCTACGTTTATACATAGTTCTGTACTTATACAGTAGTTCTACGTATATACAGTTCTGTACTTATACAGTAGTTCTACGTATATACATAGTTCTGTACTTTTACAGTAGTTCTACGTGTATACATAGTTCTGTACTTATACAGTAGTTCTACGTATATACATAGTTCTGTACTTTTACAGTAGTTCTACGTGTATACATAGTTCTGTACTTATACAGTAGTTCTACGTGTATACATACTTCTGTACTTATACAGTAGTTCTACGTGTATACAGTTCTGTACTTATACAGTAGTTCTACGTATATACATAGTTCTGTACTTATACAGTAGTTCTACGTTTATACATAGTTCTGTACTTATACAGTAGTTCTACGTATATACATAGTTCTGTACTTATACAGTAGTTCTAAGTATATACATAGTTCTGTACTTATACAGTAGTTCTACGTATATACATAGTTCTGTACTATACAGTAGTTCTACGTGTATACATAGTTCTGTACTTATACAGTAATTCTATGTATATACATAGTTCTGTATTATACAGTAGTTCTACGTTTATACATAGTTCTGTACTTATACAGTAGTTCTACGTTTATACATAGTTCTGTACTTATACAGTAGTTCTACGTATATACAGTTCTGTACTTATACAGTAGTTCTACGTATATACATAGTTCTGTACTTTTACAGTAGTTCTACGTTTATACATAGTTCTGTTACTTATACAGTAGTAGTTTATACATAGTTCTGTACTTATACAGTAGTTCTACGTGTATACATAGTTCTGTACTTATACAGTAGTTCTACGTGTATACATACTTCTGTACTTATACAGTAGTTATACGTTTATACATAGTTCTGTACTTTTACAGTAGTTCTACGTTTATACATAGTTCTGTACTTATACAGTAGTTATACGTATATACATAGTTCTGTACTTATACAGTAGTTATACGTTTATACATAGTTCTGTACTTATACAGTAGTTCTACGTATATACAGTTCTGTACTTATACAGTAGTTTCGTGTATATAGTTCTGTAATTATACAGTAGTTCTACGTGTTTTACATAGTTCTGTTTCTATACAGTAGTTCTACGTATATACATAGTTCTGTACTTATACAGTAGTTCTACGTATATACAGTTTCTGTACTTATACAGTAGTTCTACGTATATATAGTCTGTACTTATACAGTAGTTCTACGTTTATACATAGTTCTGTACTTATACAGTAGTTCTACGTTTATACATAGTTCTGTACTTATACAGTAGTTCTACGTATATACATAGTTCTGTACTTATACAGTAGTTCTACGTTTATACATAGTTCTGTACTTATACAGTAGTCCTACGTATATACAGTTCTGTACTTATACAGTAGTTCTACGTGTATACACAGTTCTGTACTTATACAGTAGTTCTACGTTTATACATAGTTCTGTACTTATACAGTAGTTCTACGTATATACAGTTCTGTACTTATACAGTAGTTCTACGTGTATACACAGTTCTGTACTTATACAGTAGTTCTACGTTTATACATAGTTCTGTACCTATACAGTAGTTCTACGTTTATACATAGTTCTGTACTTATACAGTAGTTATACGTTTATACATAGTTCTGTACTTATACAGTAGTTCTACGTTATACATAGTTCTGTACTTATACAGTAGTTCTACGTTTATACATAGTTCTGTACTTATACAGTAGTTCTACGTATATACAGTTCTGTACTTATACAGTAGTTCTACGTTTATACATAGTTCTGTACTTATACAGTAGTTCTACGTATATACAGTTCTGTACTTATACAGTAGTTCTACGTGTATACATAGTTCTGTACTTATACAGTAGTTCTACGTTTATACATAGTTCTGTACCTATACAGTAGTTCTACGTTTATACATAGTTCTGTACTTATACAGTAGTTCTACGTTTATACATAGTTCTGTACTTATACAGTAGTTCTACGTTTATACATAGTTCTGTACTTATACAGTAGTTCTACGTTTATACATAGTTCTGTACTTATACAGTAGTTCTACGTTTATACATAGTTCTGTACTTATACAGTAGTTCTACGTGTATACATAGTTCTGTACTTATACAGTAGTTCTACGTGTATACATAGTTCTGTACTTATACAGTAGTTCTACGTGTATACAGTTCTGTACTTATACAGTAGTTCTACGTATATACATAGTTCTGTACTTATACAGTAGTTCTACGTTTATACATAGTTCTGTACTTATACAGTAGTTCTACGTATATACATGTTCTGTACTATACAGTAGTTCTAAGTATATACATAGTTCTGTACTTATACAGTAGTTTTCGTATATACATAGTTCTGTACTATACAGTAGTTCTACGTGTATACATAGTTCTGTACTTATACAGTAATTCTATGTATATACATAGTTCTGTACTTATACAGTAGTTCTACGTTTATACATAGTTCTGTACTTATACAGTAGTTCTACGTTTATACATGTTCTGTACTTATACAGTAGTTCTACGTATATACAGTTCTGTACTTATACAGTAGTTCTACGTATATACATAGTTCTGTACTTTTACAGTAGTTCTACGTTTATACATAGTTCTGTACTTATACAGTAGTTCTACCTTTATACATAGTTCTGTACTTATACAGTAGTTCTACGTGTATACATAGTTCTGTACTTATACAGTAGTTCTACGTATATACAGTTCTGTACTTATACAGTAGTTCTACATTTATACATAGTTCTGTACTTATACAGTAGTTCTACGTATATACAGTTCTGTACTTATACAGTAGTTCTACGTGTATACATAGTTCTGTACTTATACAGTAGTTCTACGTTTATACATAGTTCTGTACCTATACAGTAGTTCTACGTTTATACTTTCTGTACTTTACAGTAGTTCTACGTTTATACATAGTTCTGTACTTATACAGTAGTTATACGTTTATACATAGTTCTGTACTTATACAGTAGTTCTACGTTTATACATAGTTCTGTACTTATACAGTAGTTATACGTTTATACATAGTTCTGTACTTATACAGTAGTTCTACGTTTATACATAGTTCTGTACTTATACAGTAGTTCTACGTATATACAGTTCTGTACTTATACAGTAGTTCTACGTGTATACATAGTTCTGTACTTATACAGTAGTTATACGTTTATACATAGTTCTGTACTTATACAGTAGTTCTACGTTTATACATAGTTCTGTACTTATACAGTAGTTCTACGTTTATACATAGTTCTGTACTTATACAGTAGTTCTACGTATATACAGTTCTGTACTTATACAGTTTCTACGTTTATACATAGTTCTGTACTTATACAGTAGTTTCTACGTATATACAGTTCTGTACTTATACAGTAGTTCTACGTGTATACATAGTTCTGTACTTATACAGTAGTTCTACGTTTATACATAGTTCTGTACCTATACAGTAGTTCTACGTTTATACATAGTTCTGTACTTATACAGTAGTACGTATTTTCATAGTCTGTACTTATACAGTAGTTCTACGTATATACATAGTTCTGTACTTATACAGTAGTTCTACGTGTATACATAGTTCTGTAATTATACAGTAGTTCTACATTTATACATAGTTCTGTACTTATACAGTAGTTCTACGTTTATACATAGTTCTGTACTTATACAGTAGTTCTATGTATATACATAGTTCTGTACTTATACAGTAGTTCTACGTATATACATAGTTCTGTACTTACACAGTAGTTCTACGTGTATACATAGTTCTGTAATTATACAGTAGTTCTACATTTATACATAGTTCTGTAATTATACAGTAGTTCTACATTTATACATAGTTCTGTACTTATACAGTAGTTCTACGTATATACATAGTTCTGTACTTATACAGTAGTTCTACGTATATACAGTTCTGTACTTATACAGTAGTTCTACGTGTATACATAGTTCTGTAATTATACAGTAGTTCTACGTTTATACATAGTTCTGTACTTATACAGTAGTTCTACGTATATACATAGTTCTGTACTTATACAGTAGTTCTACGTGTATACATAGTTCTGTACTTATACAGTAGTTCTACGTATATACATAGTTCTGTACTTATACAGTAGTTATACGTTATACATAGTTCTGTACTTATACAGTAGTTCTACGTATACATAGTTCTGTACTTATACAGTAGTTCTCGTATACATAGTTCTGTAATTATACAGTAGTTCTACGTTATACATAGTTCTGTACTTATACAGTAGTTATACGTTTATACATTCTGTACTTATACAGTAGTTATACGTTTATACATAGTTCTGTACTTATACAGTAGTTCTACGTTTATACATAGTTCTGTACTTATACAGTAGTTCTACGTATATACATAGTTCTGTACTTATACAGTAGTTCTACGTTTATACATAGTTCTGTACTTATACAGTAGTTCTACGTTTATACATAGTTCTGTACTTATACAGTAGTTCTACGTATATACATAGTTCTGTACTTATACAGTAGTTCTACGTATATACATAGTTCTGTACTTATACAGTAGTTCTACGTATATACAGTTCTGTACTTATACAGTAGTTCTACGTGTATACATAGTTCTGTAATTATACAGTAGTTCTACGTTTATACATAGTTCTGTACTTATACAGTAGTTCTACGTATATACATAGTTCTGTACTTATACAGTAGTTCTACGTATATACATAGTTCTGTACTTATACAGTAGTTATACGTTTATACATAGTTCTGTACTTATACAGTAGTTCTACGTATATACAGTTCTGTACTTATACAGTAGTTCTACGTGTATACATAGTTCTGTAATTATACAGTAGTTCTACGTGTATACATAGTTCTGTACTTATACAGTAGTTCTACGTATATACATAGTTCTGTACTTATACAGTAGTTCTACGTTTATACATAGTTCTGTACTTATACAGTAGTTCTACGTATATACAGTTCTGTACTTATACAGTAGTTCTATATACATAGTTCTGTACTTATACAGTAGTTCTACGTTTATACATAGTTCTGTACTTATACAGTAGTTCTACGTTTATACATAGTTCTGTACTTATACAGTAGTTCTACGTATATACAGTTCTGTACTTATACAGTAGTTCTACGTTTATACATAGTTCTGTACTTATACAGTAGTTCTACGTTTATACATAGTTCTGTACTTATACAGTAGTTCTACGTTTATACATAGTTCTGTACTTATACAGTAGTTCTACGTATATACAGTTCTGTACTTATACAGTAGTTCTACGTGTATACACAGTTCTGTACTTATACAGTAGTTCTATCAGTAACTTTATACATAGTTCTGTACCTATACAGTAGTTCTACGTTTATACATAGTTCTGTACTTATACAGTAGTTCTACGTTTATACATAGTTCTGTACTTATACAGTAGTTCTACGTTTATACATAGTTCTGTACTTATACAGTAGTTCTACGTATACATAGTTCTGTACTTATACAGTAGTTCTACGTATATACAGTTCTGTACTTATACAGTAGTTCTACGTTGTATATACATGTTCTGTACTTATACAGTAGTTCTACGTATTACAGTTCTGTACTTATACAGTAGTTCTACGTGTATACATAGTTCTGTACTTATACAGTAGTTCTACGTATATACATAGTTCTGTACTTATACAGTAGTTCTACGTTTATACATACTTCTGTACTTATACAGTAGTTCTACGTGTATACATAGTTCTGTACTTATACAGTAGTTATACGTTTATACATAGTTCTGTACTTATACAGTAGTTCTACGTTTATACATAGTTCTGTACTTATACAGTAGTTCTACGTGTATACATAGTTCTGTACTTATACAGTAGTTCTACGTATATACAGTTCTGTACTTATACAGTAGTTCTACGTGTATACATAGTTCTGTACTTATACAGTAGTTCTACGTTTATACATAGTTCTGTACTTATACAGTAGTTCTACGTTTATACATAGTTCTGTACTTATACAGTAGTTTACGTTATACATAGTTCTGTACTTATACAGTAGTTCTACGTATACATAGTTCTGTACTTATACAGTAGTTCTACGTTTATACATAGTTCTGTACTTATACAGTAGTTCTACGTATATACAGTTCTGTACTTATACAGTAGTTCTACGTATACATAGTTCTGTACTTATACAGTAGTTCTACGTTTATACATAGTTCTGTACCTTATACAGTAGTTCTACGTTATACATAGTTCTGTACTTATACAGTAGTCTACGTTATACATAGTTCTGTACTTATACAGTAGTTCTACGTATACATAGTTCTGTACTTATACAGTAGTTCTACGTGTATACATAGTTCTGTACTTATACAGTAGTTCTACATTTATACATAGTTCTGTACTTATACAGTAGTTCTACGTTTATACATAGTTCTGTACTTATACAGTAGTTCTACGTATATACAGTTCTGTACTTATACAGTAGTTCTACGTGTATACATAGTTCTGTACTTATACAGTAGTTCTACGTTATATACATAGTTCTGTACTTATACAGTAGTTCTACGTATATACATAGTTCTGTACTTATACAGTAGTTCTACGTATATACATAGTTCTGTACTTATACAGTAGTTCTACGTATATACATAGTTCTGTACCTATACAGTAGTTATACGTTTATACATAGTTCTGTACTTATACAGTAGTTCTACGTTTATACATAGTTCTGTACTTATACAGTAGTTCTACGTTTATACATAGTTCTGTACTTATACAGTAGTTCTACGTATATACAGTTCTGTACTTATACAGTAGTTCTACGTTTATACATAGTTCTGTACTTATACAGTAGTTCTACGTATATACAGTTCTGTACTTATACAGTAGTTCTACGTGTATACATAGTTCTGTACTTATACAGTAGTTCTACGTTTATACATAGTTCTGTACCTATACAGTAGTTCTACGTTTATACATAGTTCTGTACTTATACAGTAGTACTACGTTTATACATAGTTCTGTACTTATACAGTAGTTCTACGTATATACATAGTTCTGTACTTATACAGTAGTTCTACGTGTATACATAGTTCTGTAATTATACAGTAGTTCTACATTTATACATAGTTCTGTACTTATACAGTAGTTCTACGTTATACATAGTTCTGTACTTATACAGTAGTTCTATGTATATACATAGTTCTGTACTTATACAGTAGTTCTACGTGTATAACATAGTTCTGTACTTATACAGTAGTTCTACGTATATAGTTCTGTACTTATACAGTAGTTCTACGTGTATACATAGTTCTGTAATTATACAGTAGTTCTACATTTATACATAGTTCTGTACTTATACAGTAGTTCTACGTATACATAGTTCTGTACTTATACAGTAGTTATACGTATACATAGTTCTGTAATTATACAGTAGTTCTACTTTATACATAGTTCTGTACTTATACAGTAGTTCTACGTTATACATAGTTCTGTACTTATACAGTAGTTCTACGTTTATACATAGTTCTGTACTTATACAGTAGTTCTACGTGTATACAGTTCTGTACTTATACAGTAGTTCTACGTTTATACATAGTTCTGTACTTATACAGTAGTTCTACGTATATACAGTTCTGTACTTATACAGTAGTTCTACGTTTATACATAGTTCTGTACTTATACAGTAGTTCTACGTTTATACATAGTTCTGTACTTATACAGTAGTTCTACGTATATACAGTTCTGTACTTATACAGTAGTTCTACGTATATACATAGTTCTGTACTTACAGTAGTTCTACGTGTATACAGTTCTGTACTTATACAGTAGTTCTACGTTTATACATACTTCTGTACTTATACAGTAGTTCTACGTGTATACAGTTCTGTACTTATACAGTAGTTCTACGTTTATACATAGTTCTGTACTTATACAGTAGTTCTACGTGTATACAGTTCTGTACTTATACAGTAGTTCTACGTTTATACATACTTCTGTACTTATACAGTAGTTCTACGTGTATACAGTTCTGTACTTATACAGTAGTTCTACGTTTATACATAGTTCTGTACTTATACAGTAGTTCTACGTTTATACATAGTTCTGTACTTATACAGTAGTACTACGTTTATACATAGTTCTGTACTTATACAGTAGTTCTACGTATATACACGTCATTCTACACGTATGTACAGTTCTATACTTACACAGGTTTTCTATTGTTATACACGTCGTTCTAGGCTTATAGACATTGTTCTACGTGTCAGACAGAGTACACAGTCGAAGTGTTTTATCTTACTGGTCCGCTCCACCTTAAACGCTGCAGCCGCTCTAGGAGACGCTGCTGAGGAGGCGCTGCGGTGTTTAAGGTGGAGACGCTGCGGTGTTTAAGGTGGAGACGCTGCGGTGTTTAAGGTGGAGACGCTGCGGTGTTTAAGGTGGAGACGCTATAGAGGAGGCGCTGCGGTGTTTAAGGTGGAGACGCTATGGAGGAGGCGCTGCGGTGTTTAAGGTGGAGACGCTGCGGTGTTTAAGGTGGAGACGCTGCGGTGTTTAAGGTGGAGGCGCTGCGGTGTTTAAGGTGGACCCTGAATTCCAACAACAACAACAACAACCTGGAAACCAGGAAGCGAACTAGCGCGTCGTCGCCAGTTTCAGTGCTCGTCTCCTCTAAATACGGCCCAGCACCTCCTCCGCCTCCACCACAGCGGACTAAACACTCAGTTCTGCTCCAACTAGAAGTTTTTACTCACATTTTCATCAAGATTTCAGTCCCAAAACAGCCGCCGCTCACCAGCTCGCCGTGTACGCGCTCAAATCCGTCCGTCCGGCAACACGCTAACAAAGGTTCCACCTGCAGTCCTGCCCAAACTCTTTGTTCCTGGGTCTCAAATATGAGAAAATTATATTTAATATTTAGAATAAATAAAGTCCTGGTAGGTGGTAGGTGGTCAGAACGCTGCCATCTTCTTATTACATATTTACTCATGATCATGACATCATATCTGAATTTCACAACATATCTTTTTGTAATTACTGCAGTCCTTATATATATATATATACAATAAGAACAATATATTTTCATATTATGTTATGTTTACAAAATACTTTCTCATAATTACAACATATACAATAAATAAATTTTGTCGCTGTCCAGAGAAAAATATGTAATTCTATTTTTGTTGATTATGACTTTCCAACACCATGTGAACCCGACAGCGGCTGCTAATATTGTGTGGAAATGTTTTGATAACTGGACCAATAGAAATGCTCCAAAATAGCTTGGAACAAATTCTGGTTCCATAGACTTACATTGAAAGTGAAGACAGTTTTTAGTCTCTCCTGTAAAGTAACAATTTCGGAGTGACAATATTTTTTTTGAAAAATATAGCTAAATACAAAACAATATAATTAATATGCTGAACAACAAAGCACAACATATAGTAAAGTGTATAAGAGTGTATGTGGATTGTGTCCTGTGTACATTATATGTAATTATGCAAATTACATGTAAATCAACAGTTATATTATATTATAATATTCGAGTGACAGAACATTTAACCATACAGTCAACTGTATATGTGTGAAATATTCAGACTCCAACACTCGGCCAACATGGAGCAGCTTCAGCTCAGCGTTCAACACTGAAGAGACTGAAGAGACGAGCAGCTCCACCTTTATTAGCACCACAACCTCCAACAGTGACTGGAAGTAGCAGCCATGCTGTGTGAGTTTTCCAATTAAAGTAGAGCATCCGTCACCTCAATGTCAACACAGAGAAATTTAGATATACCGCCTTTATTAATGCTACACTCGCAAACATTAAACTATTCATACTCAACCAAAACAATATCCAAGATAATGCAGAAATAAATAAGAAGCAAATTACAAAAGAATCTGGAAAAAAATAAATTCTAAGATTGACAAAACCACAAAAGTCTGGATGGGTACAAAGTCCATATCAACTAGCAAGCATTAGCTAGCAGAAATAGCAGTTCATATGCGATATGTGTACAACTACAACAAGACGTTTAGATCTGAATGAGTTGAGAGACGAGTGTAGATAGTAAGGTTGGAGCCCATGTACACAAATATTACTAAAACAAACATTTGGCTGTATTTAAATGTAAAAATGAGAATGTATATTTTTATAAGAGCTATAAAACCACCAAACCTGTTTATCAGAACAAGATCTCAGCATCTACACCATCTTCTTCAGTCCTGTTAGAGAAGCAGCTCATGTGGCTCCTCATGAAGCTGCTGGTCAGAATGTTCAAAGTATGTAAACCTGCATCAGAGCAAATGAGCTCATTTCTAAAAGACCCTCGAAACATTCTTTAAACACAACCAGATGTTTAATTCTGCTCCAGGAATCATTCCATACCGACTATTTCAGAGTTTTCTTTTATAGTTCTTAAACTGGTTCCAGTGCTATTGAGGGAACCAGCCTGTGGTTTGTCTGGGAACCAAGGAACGTCAAAGGATACTTCATTGACAGAGGGCGCTGCAGAGCGGTCGTATACGGTCGTAGATTAGCTGTGAGCGTTTGTGCATGGTGCAGCTATCGATGGAAAGAAGCTCAAGTACCTACTGTACTGTACTTTGGGTCCAGCTCGGAACAAACTTTTCAGGTTCCCAACTGATTCATTTATGGTGGGAATGAAGCTAATGGTTCAAATGTAGGTACCCATTGGTTGAAAAGGCTTGAGCAAGACAGCTTTGCCTAGCTCCATGACCTGCTACTACCCATAAGGACGTCTGCCCAACAAACAACTGTATGTTAGCATGGACATGGTGGTGCTTCTTTGAGGACAGTCTTTCCACACAGCGGGCTGTCCCTTGCACGAATGTGCTGGTGTCCAGAGGTTGCCCCTGCAACCGAAACTCATCCTGCTCAATCATGCGGCTGGACTTCGGTGCAAGTGCGCTGCTACAGCTGAAGAAACTACTGTACTTTTTGGGTTCCACACCAACTTAATTTTGGTGCAAATGGTTCCAAATTAGGTGTGCGAACTGGAACCCATTCCACGTTGGTCGAAAGGGGCTTGGGCAAGACCTCTAACACCTTCGCCTAGCACCGTGACCTGCTACCACCCATAGAGGCCTCTGTCGAACGTGAACATGCTGGTGTTTCGAGGATGCGCTTCTGGTGGGCACTCATACGGTTGTTGGTGTCCTCGGAGGTTGCGTCTCTGACTGAAACTCTTCCCACAGTAGGAGCAATGGTATGGCTTGACTCCTGGGTGTTCCAACTGGTTCTAAAACATTTAGATTTTGGTGGAAATGCGGCAAACGGTTCAAAATTAGGTGAGGGAACAACAACGGAACCCATTACCCGTTGGTTGACAAGGGCTTGGGCAAGACTCCTAACACCTTTGACTAGTTCTGTGACCTGCTAAAACCCTTAAAGAGGTTTGACCAATTCCAAAGACATCTGCCCCGCTAACAATTAAGTGTTAGTATTGTTGGGAATTTTTATGTTTCATAGCCTCTAGTAAAAGCATATGCTTACAGATGGGTCCACTGAAAGCTGCAGGGCTCGTGGGAAGGTCAGGGCTTTATGACCCCTGGCATTTGGGACATTTATGGCAGGCAACTCTAGGCTTGAGAACAAGACCCTGCAAGGTTATCTTGGGAACTTCTATTCGAGAACCACTGTCCACCCAAGAGAATTACGACTGGCCAGGTGTACCCAAAATGGCCTGAAGGAGTAGGAAGGTGGGGCTATAAAAGACAATGCAGTGGGAGACATGATTGAGACCAGGGTAGACCAGGGTCTGAGAGCTCACAGAGAAACGTCGGTACCGCAGTCCACCCTCATCATTCTGGCATCAAAAACGAAGTTACTACGGTATGAACACAGCGGGCACTCATAATGTCTGCTGCTTGCGTGAATGCGCTGGTGTCCTCAGAGGTTGCCTCTGTGACCGAAACTCTTCCAGCTGTGGGAGCAACGGTACGGCTTGACTACTGGGTGAGTGCGCTCATGCAGCTGAAGGGAACTACAATTTATTGGTTTCAACTGGGAACAAACTTTGAGGGAACAACAATGGAACCCATTACCCCTTAATCAACAAGGGCGTGGGCAAGACTCCTAACACCTTTGCCTAGCACCCTGACCTGGTACAAGTCATAAGAGCATCTGGCAAATGCCAAAGACATCTGCTCGGCTAGGGATTAAACGTTAGTATGAACACTCTGGTGGTTTTTGAGGATGCGCTTCTGGTTGAAAGTCTTCCATGAATGCATTGGTATCCTTGGAGGTTGCCTCTGTGACCAACGGGGAACAAACTTTTCAGGGTTTGAAACAATTTAATTTTGGTGGGAATGCGGCAAACGGTTCAAAAGTAGGGGAGGGAACAACAACGGAACCCATTACCCGTTGGGCAACTAGGGCTTGAACAAGACTCCTAACACCTTCAGGCATTGTACGGTCTGTCGCTTGCATGAATGCGTTGGTATCCTTGGAGGTTGCCTCTGTGACCAACTGGGAACAAACTTTTAAGGGTCCGAAACAATTTAATTTTGGTGGGAATGCGGCAAACGGTTCCAAAAGTAGGGGAGGGAAAAACAACGGAACCCATCACCCGTTGGGCAACTAGGGCTTGAGCAAGACTCCTAACACCTTCAGGCATTGTACGGTCTGTCGCTTGCATGAATGCGCTGGTATCCTTGGAGGTTGCCTCTGTGACCAACTGGGAACAAACTTTTCAGGGTCCGAAACAATTTAATTTTGGTGGAAATGCGGCAAACGGTTCAAAAGTAGGTGAGGGAACAACAACGGAACCCGTTACCCGTTGGTCGACAAGGGCTTGGGCAAGACTCCTAACACCTTGGCCTAGCACCCTGACCTGGTACAAGTCATAAGAGCATCTGGCAAATGCCGAAGACATCTGCTCGGCTAGCGATTAGGCGTTAGCGTGAACCCGCTGGTGTTTTTTGAGGATGCGCTTCTGGTTGAAAGTCTTCCCGCACAGCGGGCACTCGTAGGGTCTGTCGCTTGCGTGAACGCGCTGGTGTCCTCGGAGGTTGCCTCTGTGACTGAAACTCTTCCCGCAGTGGGAGCAACGGTAGGGCTTGACCCCCGTGTGAGTGCGCTGATGCAGCTGAAGGGTGCTCTGCTGGGTGAAGCTCTTCCCGCACTCCGTGCAGAAGTACGGCTTCTCTCCCGTGTGGGTGCGCTGGTGTAGCTGGAGAGTGCTCTGCTGAGCGAAGCTCCTCCCGCACTCGGCGCAGGCGTGCGGCTTCTCTCCGGTATGAATGCGCCGGTGCAGCTGGAGGGTGCTCTGCTGAGTGAAACTCTTGCCGCACTCGGCGCAGTAATACGGCCGCTCCCCCGTGTGAATGCGCAGGTGCTGGCGGAGGTGGCCCTGCCGGGTGAAACTCTTCCCGCAGAAGGTGCAGCGGTGCGGCTTCTCTCCCGTGTGGATGCGCCGGTGTCGCTGGAGAGTGCTGTGCTGGGTGAAGCTCTTGCCGCACTGCGCGCAGCGGTACGGCTTCTCTCCGGTGTGAATGCGCTGGTGCCGTTGGAGACTACCCCGCTGGGTGAAACTCTTGCCGCACTGCCGGCAGTCGTACGGCTTCTCTCCCGTGTGAATGTGCTGGTGCAGGAGGAGGTGACTCTGCCGAGCGAAGCTCCTCCCACACTGCGGGCAGAAATAGGGCTTTGCCTCCGTGTGAGCGCACGCGTGTCGCTGGAAGTCGCTCTCCTCGTTAAAGCTCCTCCCACACTGCGGGCAGAGGTGAGCGCTGTCCTCGTCCATTTGCCGAGTCACTGGATGCAGCCCAAGAGAGGACTTGCAATAAGATGTCTTTCATTTCTGGAGGAGAGAAAAAGAAGTTGGGTGTGAAAAGCAAGTGTAGAGGACTGTTTGTAATATTTGTTTTCTGTTGGTCCACATGGTTGCTAATATTTGAGCGGACTGTTTTGCCACAGGTGTTGTGTAGCGCCGTTGCAGGAAGGCTCTTGGTTCGATTCCCCGGCCGGGTAACCAGGGTCCCTGCTAGGTAGGGTCTGCATGTTCTCCCAGTATCTATGTGGGTTTCCTCCCACAATCCATAGACATGCAACCAGTTGAGTGTATCTGCCCTGAGATGGATTAGTGGCCAGTCTACTGCTATGGTTTAAACTGGTACAGTACTGATCTGGCACTGGTTTAGCCTGGAATAGTATTGGTCTGGTGTTGGTTGAAGCTGGTATAGTGATGGTCTGGTGTTGGTTGAAGCTGGTATAGTGATGGTCTGGTGTTAGTTGAAGCTGGTATAGTGATGGTCTGGTGTTGGTTGAAGCTGGTATAGTGATGGTCTGGTGTTGGATTAAGCTGGTATAGTGATGGTCTGGTGTTAGTTGAAGCTGGTATAGTGATGGTCTGGTGTTGGTTGAAGCTGGTATAGTGATGGTCTGGTATTGGTTTAAGATGGTATAGTGATGGTCTGGTGTTGGTTTAAGCTGGTATAGTGCTGGTCTGGTATTGGATTAAGCTGGTATAGTGATGGTCTGGTGTTGGATTAAGCTGGTATAGTGATGGTCTGGTGTTGGTTTAAGCTGGTATAGTGCTGGTCTGGTGTTTGTTTAAGCTGGTATAGTGATGGTCTGGTGTTGGTTGAAGCTGGTATAGTGATGGTCTGGTGTTGGTTTAAGCTGGTATAGTGCTGGTCTGGTGTTGGTTTAAGATGGTATAGTGATGGTCTGGTGTTGGTTGAAGCTGGTATAGTGCTGATCTGGTGTTGGTTGAAGCTGGTATAGTGCTGGTCTGGTGTTAGTTGAAGCTGGTATAGTGATGGTCTGGTGTTGGTTGAAGCTGGTATAGTGATGGTCTGGTGTTAGTTGAAGCTGGTATAGTGATGGTCTGGTGTTGGTTGAAGCTGGTATAGTGATGGTCTGGTGTTAGTTGAAGCTGGTATAGTGATGGTCTGGTGTTGGTTGAAGCTGGTATAGTGCTGGTCTGGTGTTGGTTGAAGCTGGTATAGTGATGGTCTGGTGTTGGTTGAAGCTGGTATAGTGATGGTCTGGTGTTGGTTGAAGCTGGTATAGTGATGGTCTGGTGTTGGTTAAAGCTGCTATAGTGCTGGTCTGGTGTTGGTTGAAGCTGGTATAGTGATGGTCTGGTGTTAGTTGAAGCTGGTATAGTGATGGTCTGGTGTTGGTTGAAGCTGGTATAGTGATGGTCTGGTGTTGGTTTAAGATGGTATAGTGATGGTCTGGTGTTGGTTGAAGCTGGTATAGTGCTGATCTGGTGTTGGTTGAAGCTGGTATAGTGATGGTCTGGTGTTGGTTTAAGCTGGTATAGTGATGGTCTGGTGTTAGTTGAAGCTGGTATAGTGATGGTCTGGTGTTGGTTGAAGCTGGTATAGTGATGGTCTGGTGTTGGTTTAAGATGGTATAGTGATGGTCTGGTGTTGGTTTAAGCTGGTATAGTGATGGTCTGGTGTTAGTTGAAGCTGGTATAGTGATGGTCTGGTGTTAGTTGAAGCTGGTATAGTGATGGTCTGGTGTTGGATTAAGCTGGTATAGTGCTGGTCTGGTGTTAGTTGAAGCTGGTATAGTGATGGTCTGGTGTTGGTTGAAGCTGGTATAGTGCTGGTCTGGTATTGGATTAAGCTGGTATAGTGATGGTCTGGTGTTGGTTTAAGCTGGTATAGTGATGGTCTGGTGTTGGTTGAAGCTGGTATAGTGATGGTCTGGTGTTGGTTGAAGCTGGTATAGTGCTGGTCTGGTGCTGGTTTAAGCTGGTATAGTGCTGGTCTGGTGTTGGATTAACCTGGTATAGTGATGGTCTGGTGCTGGTTTAAGCTGGTATAGTGCTGGTCTGGTGTTGGATTAAGCTGGTATAGTGATGGTCTGGTGCTGGTTTAAGCTGGTATAGTGATGGTCTGGTGTTGGTTGAAGCTGGTATAGTGCTGGTCTGGTGCTGGTTTAAGCTGGTATAGTGCTGGTCTGGTGTTGGATTAAGCTGGTATAGTGATGGTCTGGTGCTGGTTTAAACTGGTATAGTGCTGGTCTGGTGTTGGATTAAGCTGGTATAGTGATGGTCTGGTGCTTGTTTAAGCTGGTATAGTGATGGTCTGGTGTTGGTTGAAGCTGGTATAGTGATGGTCTGGTGTTGGTTGAAGCTGGTATAGTGCTGGTCTGGTGTTGGTTGAAGCTGGTATAGTGATGGTCTGGTGTTGGTTGAAGCTGGTATAGTGCTGGTCTGGTGTTGGTTGAAGCTGGTATAGTGATGGTCTGGTGTTGGTTGAAGCTGGCATAGTGATGGTCTGGTATTGGTTTAAGATGGTATAGTGATGGTCTGGTGTTGGTTTAAGCTGGTATAGTGATGGTCTGGTGTTGGTTGAAGCTGGTATAGTGATGGTCTGGTGTTGGTTGAAGCTGGTATAGTGATGGTCTGGTGCTGGTTTAAGCTGGTATAGTGCTGGTCTGGTGTTGGATTAAGCTGGTATAGTGATGGTCTGGTGCTGGTTGAAGCTGGTATAGTGCTGGTCTGGTGTTGGATTAAGCTGGTATAGTGATGGTCTGGTGCTGGTTTAAGCTGGTATAGTGATGGTCTGGTGTTGGTTGAAGCTGGTATAGTGCTGGTCTGGTGCTGGTTTAAGCTGGTATAGTGCTGGTCTGGTGTTGGATTAAGCTGGTATAGTGATGGTCTGGTGTTGGTTTAAACTGGTATAGTGCTGGTCTGGTGTTGGATTAAGCTGGTATAGTGATGGTCTGGTGCTGGTTTAAGCTGGTATAGTGATGGTCTGGTGTTGGTTGAAGCTGGTATAGTGCTGGTCTGGTGCTGGTTTAAGCTGGTATAGTGCTGGTCTGGTGTTGGATTAAGCTGGTATAGTGATGGTCTGGTGCTGGTTTAAACTGGTATAGTGCTGGTCTGGTGTTGGATTAAGCTGGTATAGTGATGGTCTGGTGCTTGTTTAAGCTGGTATAGTGATGGTCTGGTGTTGGTTGAAGCTGGTATAGTGATGGTCTGGTGTTGGTTGAAGCTGGTATAGTGATGGTCTGGTGTTGGTTGAAGCTGGTATAGTGCTGGTCTGGTGTTGGTTGAAGCTGGTATAGTGCTGGTCTGGTGTTGGTTTAAACTGGTATAGTGATGGTCTGGTGTTGGTTGAAGCTGGTATAGTGATGGTCTGGTGTTGGTGGAAGCTGGTATAGTGATGGTCTGGTGTTGGTTGAAGCTGGTATAGTGATAGTCTGGTGTTGGTTGAAGCTGGTATAGTGATGGTCTGGTGTTGGTGGAAGCTGGTATAGTGCTGGTCTGGTGTTGGTTTAAACTGGTATAGTGATGGTCTGGTGTTGGTTGAAGCTGGTATAGTGATGGTCTGGTGTTGGTGGAAGCTGGTATAGTGATGGTCTGGTGTTGGTTTAAACTGGTATAGTGATGGTCTGGTGTTGGTTGAAGCTGGTATAGTGATGGTCTGGTGTTGGTTGAAGCTGGTATAGTGATGGTCTGGTGTTGGTTGAAGCTGGTATAGTGCTGGTCTGGTGTTGGATTAAGCTGGTATAGTGATGGTCTGGTGCTTGTTTAAGCTGGTATAGTGATGGTCTGGTGTTGGTTGAAGCTGGTATAGTGATGGTCTGGTGTTGGTTGAAGCTGGTATAGTGATGGTCTGGTGTTGGTTGAAGCTGGTATAGTGCTGGTCTGGTGTTGGTTGAAGCTGGTATAGTGCTGGTCTGGTGTTGGTTTAAACTGGTATAGTGATGGTCTGGTGTTGGTTGAAGCTGGTATAGTGATGGTCTGGTGTTGGTGGAAGCTGGTATAGTGATGGTCTGGTGTTGGTTGAAGCTGGTATAGTGATGGTCTGGTGTTGGTTGAAGCTGGTATAGTGATGGTCTGGTGTTGGTGGAAGCTGGTATAGTGCTGGTCTGGTGTTGGTTTAAACTGGTATAGTGATGGTCTGGTGTTGGTTGAAGCTGGTATAGTGATGGTCTGGTGTTGGATTAAGCTGGTATAGTGATGTTCTGGTGTTGGTTTAAACTGGTATAGTGATGGTCTGGTGTTGGTTGAAGCTGGTATAGTGATGGTCTGGTGTTGGTTGAAGCTGGTATAGTGCTGGTCTGGTGTTGGTTGAAGCTGGTATAGTGATGGTCTGGTGTTGGTTTAAGCTGGTATAGTGATGGTCTGGTGTTGGTTTAAGCTGGTATAGTGATGGTCTGGTGTTGGTTTAAGCTGGTATAGTGATGGTCTGGTGTTGGTTTAAGCTGGTATAGTGATGGTCTGGTGTTGGATTAAGCTGGTATAGTGATGGTCTGGTGTTGGATTAAGCTGGTATAGTGATGGTCTGGTGTTGGATTAAGCTGGTATAGTGCTGGTCTGGTGTTGGTTTAAGCTGGTATTATGCTGGTTTAGGTTAGTGTAAGGCTGGTTTAAGCTGGCATAGTGCTGGTTTAAACTTGACTGGTGCTGGTTTGGTGCTGGTTTAAGATGGTACAGTGTTGGTCTGGTGCTGGTTTAAGCTGGTATCGTGCTGGTTTAAGCTAGTTTAGGTTAGTGTAAGGCTGCTTTAAGCTGGTATCGTGCTGGTTTAAACTTGACTGGTGCTGGTTTGGTGCTGGTTTAAGATGGTACAGTGTTGGTCTGGTGCTGGTTTAAGCTGGTATCGTGCTGGTTTAAGCTAGTTTAGGTTACTGTAATGCTGGTTTAAGCTGGTATCGTGCTGGTTTAAGCTAGTTTAGGTTAGTGTAAGGCTGCTTTAAGCTGGTATCGTGCTGGTTTAAGCTGGTTTAGGTTAGTGTAATGCTGGTTTAAGCTGGTATCGTGCTGGTTTAAGCTAGTTTAGGTTAGTGTAAGGCTGGTTTAAGCTGGTATAGTGCTGGTCTGGTGCTGACTCAGCAGCTCACCAAGTAAAGTCATGCTAGTTGAGCAGCATACCGGCATCCAAAACACAACAGAATGCTGGTTTTACTGGTGGCCAGACATGATAAGGGGTAGAAGGAGGTTATTCTTAAAGCATGATTCACAGTTAACCAGATATCTTATCCCTAAATACAGTCAGGATATACAATCCAACTACTGGATCATAACTACTGTTAGTATTTCACTGCCCCTGGTGAGTGTATGTGAGTGTTTCACTGCACGGATGGGTTAAACTCTGAGATCTTGAATTTCTCTCTGGGATCAATAAAGTATTTATCTATTCTTCAACTCAGGCTCCTCTGTGTCATCATTCATGTTCAAACACTCGATTAAAGCCCCACAAACTCGCGCTTTCATACATTAATTCTTCAAATCGCATCTCGTTCATTACAAACTGAGTTTGTTTACATATCCGTCCAGACTGACTGAACTACAGTGCGCGCGCGTATCATGTCCGCGCCGCCACCGCCAAAAACAAACGTTCCGCCTCGAAGAACCAGACCCACCGGTTTAGCGTTTAGTTCATCTGAATACATTTACTAGGCTGTAAAAACACGAATCAGACACTAAACATATTTTATTACAGACAACACCAGCAATACCCTCACATCTGAGACTCTTAGCTTTTTCGCTTGAGTCAATAAATAATTCGCTCTTTTTGTTGTCCGTCCTCGAGCTTACTGGCACCACTATCATCACAGATTATATTTTATTAATAATTTTAAATATATATTATTTAAAAATACTAAGGAGAAATGAGCCTCCTGTGTGTACAGAGTATTATTATTATTATTATTATTATTATTATTTACTCCAGGTTTCCTGCAGCCAGCATATAGATGCTATCTCGCCCAGGTTCATTCAAATATGATCCCAAACTGCTGTTATTCATTCTCACCTCCGTTAATTTCTCAGGTAAGTCTCTTGGTCGGTGCTGAGCTCGGTCCTGTTTCAGCACAGCCGCCGGTGTCCAGTGAAATCAGGTCCTCGGTTAGCTGGTCATGTAGCCCAACGCTACAGTATAGCAGCCAGTCTGTTAACCAGCGCTTATACTTCACCCTCAAACACCAAAACCCCAGAAAAACGAAGCCAGCAGATCCGTTCCAATCTCAAAACCCTCCCTAAGTAGAGCAGCAGCTCAAGAAACAACGTCTTCTTTACACATACAGTCTCCAAATTAAAGAAACGCACGAAGCTGGAGCCATTTGAGGTTCATCTTAAAGGGGAACTTCATCACGTTGTTTAACATCTCTCAACGAATAGAGGATTAAAATATAAACAAGGTTTATGTAGAGAGGTTTGGTGTAAAATGCTCCGTTCTGGAAAAACTCGCCCAGACAGATCTGTTCACAGTGGTGGTGAATGGAACCAGATGTCCAACTCTTAAATATTCCATCACAGAAAGTTAGTTTTAGGTCTAAACTGTATTTAAATCTGTTTATTTGAAACCATTTTTTCATGATGGAGGTATATATGTATGATGAAATGAAAACGTTGACCATTACCAATATTTTCTATATAAACTCAGAAGGTACCTGTACGTTCACTGGTGATTTGGACAATAAACAAATGTAGATGTGTTTATTTATTTCTATCTATATTTGATAATGTGTAAAAACAAGACTTTGGTGAGCAAGTGATGAGCATTAAAGGTCTAAAGCTTCACTAGAACACTGGATAATATGTAAAAACAAGACTTTGGTGAACAAGTGATGAGCGTTAAAGGTCTAAAGCTTCACTAGAACACTGGATAATATGTAAAAACAAGACTTTGGTGAACAAGTGATGAGCGTTAAAGGTCTAAAGCTCCACTAGAACACTGGATAATATGTAAAAACAAGACTTTGGTGAACAAGTAATGAACGTTAAAGGTCTAAAGCTCCACTAGAACACTGGATAATATGTATATATTAAAAATCAAGACTTTTGGTGAACAAGTGATGAGCGTTAAAGGTCTAAAGCTCCACTAGAACTCTGGACAATATGTAGAAACAAGGCTTTGGTGGAACAACTGATGAGCGTTAAAGGTCTAAAGCTCCACTAGAACACTGGATAATATGTATTTATATAAAAACAAGACTTTAGTGAACAAATGATGAGCGTTAAAGGTCTAAAGCTCCAGTAGAACTCTGGATAATATGTAGAAACAAAACTTTGGTGAACAAGTGATGAACGTTAAAGGTCTAAAGCTCCACTAGAATAATGGATATCATGTATATATTAAAAATCAAGACTTTTGGTGAACAAGTGATGAGCGTTAAAGGTCTAAAGCTTCACTAGAACACTGGATAATATGTAAAAACAAGACTTTGGTGAACAAGTGATGAGCGTTAAAGGTCTAAAGCTCCACTAGAACACAGGATAATATGTATATATTAAAAATCAAGACTTTTGGTGAACAAGTGATGAGCGTTAAAGGTCTAAAGCTTCACTAGAACACTGGATAATATGTAAAAACAAGACTTTGGTGAACAAGTGATGAGCGTTAAAGGTCTGAAGCTTCACTAGAACACTGGATAATATGTAAAAACAAGACTTTAGTGAACAAGTAATGAACGTTAAAGGTCTAAAGCTCCACTAGAACACTGGATAACATGTATATATTAAAAATCAAGACTTTTGGTGAACAAGTGATGAGCGTTAAAGGTCTAAAGCTCCACTAGAACACTGGATAATATGTATATATTAAAAATCAAGACTTTTGGTGAACAAGTGATGAGCGTTAAAGGTCTAAAGCTCCACTAGAACACTGGATAATATGTATATATTAAAAATCAAGACTTTTGGTGAACAAGTGATGAGCATTAAAGGTCTAAAGCTCCCATAGAACACTGGATAATATGTAGAAACAAGACTTTGGTGAACAAGTGATGAGCGTTAAAGGTCTAAAGCTCCACTAGAACAATGGATATCATGTATATATTAAAAATCAAGACTTTTGGTGAACAAGTGATGAGCGTTAAAGGTCTAAAGCTCCACTAGAACACTGGATAATATGTATTTATATAAAAACAAGACTTTAGTGAACAAATGATGAGCGTTAAAGGTCTAAAGCTCCACTAGAACACTGGATAATATGTATTTATATAAAAACAAGACTTTAGTGAACAAGTGATGAGCGTTAAAGGTCTAAATCTCCAATAGAACTCTGGATAATATGTAAAAACAAGACTTTGGTGAACAAGTGATGAGCGTTAAAGGTCTAAAGCTCCACTAGAACTCTGGATAATATGTATTTATATAAAAACAAGACTTTAGTGAACAAGTGATGAGCGTTAAAGGTCTAAATCTCCAATAGAACTCTGGATAATATGTAAAAACAAGACTTTGGTGAACAAGTGATGAGCGTTAAAGGTCCAAAGCTCCACTAGAATAATGGATATCATGTATATATTAAAAATCAAGACTTTTGGTGAACAAGTGATGAGCGTTAAAGGTCTAAAGCTCCACTAGAACACTGGATAATATGTATTTATATAAAAACAAGACTTTAGTGAACAAATGATGAGCGTTAAAGGTCTAAAGCTCCACTAGAACACTGGATAATATGTATTTATATAAAAAACAAGACTTTAGTGAACAAGTGATGAGCGTTAAAGGTCTAAATCTCCAATAGAACTCTGGATAAT
Source organism: Megaleporinus macrocephalus (assembly GCA_021613375.1). NCBI lineage: Eukaryota > Metazoa > Chordata > Actinopteri > Characiformes > Anostomidae > Megaleporinus > Megaleporinus macrocephalus. Next base: position 3,512,970 of record CM038726.1, read on the forward strand.
ATGTAAAAACAAGACTTTGGTGAACAAGTGATGAGCGTTAAAGGTCTAAAGCTCCACTAGAACTCTGGATAATATGTATTTATATAAAAACAAGACTTTAGTGAACAAGTGATGAGCGTTAAAGGTCTAAATCTCCAATAGAACTCTGGATAATATGTAAAAACAAGACTTTGGTGAACAAGTGATGAGCGTTAAAGGTCCAAAGCTCCACTAGAATAATGGATATCATGTATATATTAAAAATCAAGACTTTTGGTGAACAAGTGATGAGCGTTAAAGGTCTAAAACTCCACTAGAACACTGGATAATATGTATTTATATAAAAACAAGACTTTAGTGAACAAGTGATGAGTGTTAAAGGTCTAAAGCTCCACTAGAACAATGGATATCATGTATATATTAAAAATCAAGACTTTTGGTGAACAAGTGATGAGCGTTAAAGGTCTAAAGCTCCACTAGAACACTGGATAATATGTATTTATATAAAAACAAGACTTTAGTGAACAAGTGATGAGCGTTAAAGGTCTAAAGCTCCACTAGAACACTGGATAATATGTATTTATATAAAAACAAGACTTTAGTGAACAAATGATGAGCGTTAAAGGTCTAAAGCTCCAGTAGAACTCTGGATAATATGTAGAAACAAAACTTTGGTGAACAAGTGATGAACGTTAAAGGTCTAAAGCTCCACTAGAACTCTGGATAATATGTATTTATATAAAAACAAGACTTTAGTGAACAAGTAATGAACGTTAAAGGTCTAAAGCTCCACTAGAATAATGGATATCATGTATATATTAAAAATTAAGACTTTTGGTGAACAAGTGATGAGTGTTAAAGGTCTAAAGCTCCACTAGAACTCTGGATAATATGTAAAAACAAAACTTTGGTGAACAAGTGATGAATGTTAAAGGTCTAAAGCTCCACTAGAATAATGGATATCATGTATATATTAAAAATCAAGACTTTTGGTGAACAAGTGATGAGCGTTAAAGGTCTAAAGCTCCACTAGAACTCTGGATAATATGTAAAAACAAGACTTTGGTGAACAAGTGATGAGTGTTAAAGGTCTAAAGCTCCACTAGAACTCTGGATAATATGTATACGTATATAAAAAACAAGGCTTTGGTGAAACGAGTGATGAAAAGCTCTTTTTAATTTATATTTATTCCATAAACATGATTACAAAACTCAGCAAGTTACCAATATTACATTTGTCACCATACAGGCTTGTTCACAAATATTTAAACCTTTTGTAACAGATACAACAAAAAACAAAATACTAGAATCGATTTACATGAAAGTCTATAAAACAGCAATTAAGTCACAAATCAGTGTTATTGATCCGCTGTCTGTTTTCACCTCTCAGGTATTTCTTTATTTCATTTTTTATTCCTGTTTTTTGTTTGTTTTGAAATCAGTAATCGTTTTACTAGAGCACAACACTCTCACAATAAGATTGGTCCAGTAACAAAACTCAACAAAGAGCCACAGCTTTATCTCCTTCGTCATCGTCGTCCTCGTCACCTTGTTTTTTTCTTCGCTATTTTGGCTTTAAACCCCCCCGAAAACAAAAAAAACCCCATGATAGTTATAGCGACCTTTTTCTCCGGCGACCCGCCCGCCCCGAACCCCGCCCCCCCTCGGCCCCGGAAGGCAAAAGAACAGAAGCCACACCAAGAACGACCTCACAGCACTTTCTAAGAAAAATATACACTTAGAAAATATGTTACAAATTGGCACGATGAAAAATATACAGGTCGTAATTTTCCCCCCTACGTCAAGAGTTCGATAATAACAGCCCACCTGGTGAAGGTCCCAGATGATACAAACAGATCTCTTTTAGTGATGGGAAAGAAGGCAAAACACGTCGCTTCGTGAGGTGGAGAAAGAAAAGAGAACAAGAACGAAACCAACACCTGAAGGCAAAATACATTCATGAATTTGGGCCGAAAGATCTCTACGGTTGCCGCCGACATCTGAGCTGATCGACTCGTTCCCTCGTTCGCACGAGTGCCCGAAAAGAAATATGAAAAAGCGAAGATATTCCGGAGAATTCTGCCAAATCCTGGCACGGTTGGAGGGGGCCGTTTATGAATTTATACATCGTCGCTGCCCAACGAAAAACAAGGATCTCCAAAATTGCAACTTTACAGGAGAGACCGAAAACCTACTTTACTTTCCATGTAAGTCAATGGAACCAGAAGTTTTTCCAGGCTCTTTTGGAGCACTTCTATTGGTCCAGCCATCATGAAATTTTCACACAATATGAACAACCATTGGTGCGTTCAAATGGTGTGGAAAACTCGAAATCGGCAAAAATGGAGATGCATGTTTCTCATTGGACAGCGACGATATATACATATATATATATGTGTATATAAAATTTGTAAACATTAAACAACATTCAAACATAGCAAGAGAAACATATAAGCCATGACTTCAAATAGAGAAGCAAACATGAGGGCATTCACAACTAAACCGAAATCTCAAGTTCATGCATGCACGTTGCTAGCAATACGTTTCAAATCAATCATTAATAAAAGAACGATCAAATCTTCGGAACGGAACCGAACGGAAACCATAACGGTGCGTCTGATTATCCACGGCCAATGTATGTCCCGTCCATATAACAGCTCTACGTATAAGAGTGGGAACCGAAGACCTCTAGACCTGCATGCAAGAAGCGTCCCTCCTGAAAGGGTTACACGTGGAGGTCAGAGTTTGGGAATCGTTCAGTCGTCGAACGAACGAAAGATCGTCCGAGCAAATCTGCTGTGAAATGCTTCGTCCTAGAGGAATTGCGTACAATGTGGTGGTGAAGGGAACCAGACTTCCAGAGGCACAAACTGGACACGTCCAAAAACTTGGTAGCAACTCCGAGCACGACCCCTCAAGGCGCCTCCGCGATCTGAACCACATTTGGGACACGAAGCTAACGTTTTTAGCCTAGCCTGCAACACGTACTGTTTTGGGGTCCACAACGTTGTTACGTAATTCCTGATAGTTGTGATATTGTTATCTGCATCTGTCAACGTTGTGACAACATAGTGGCAACGTTGTTAGTACATTGTCACAACTTCCTAGAATCTTGGTCTGTTAGCTAAGCTAACGCTACTAGCCTAGCCTAATGTAAATTCCTCAGAAAGCTGAGACAACGTTATCTGATAATGTTCTGATGATATATGTGGTCAATACGTTGCCAAAGCCTCGTAGAATCCTTCCTACGTTCAATCATATCTACATGGAACTCTGTGGAACTTTGCTAAGTTGCTAACAGGTAGTCATAACACCGTAAACAACATTCTTTAGTTGTGATGTTTTGACAACTTGTTTGTATCTATCAGGATGTAAACAGCCAGGCTTTTAGGTAAACAGACTAATGCTATCTTTACTAGATTAACAGGCTAGTTGTCTGTTAGCTAAGCTAACGTTATTAGCCTAGCCTGCAAACACAGTTACGTTGTGACAACATACTATTTTGGTGCCCACGATGTTGTCAGTGCGTTGAAATGTAATTTCTCAGAAAGAGCTACTAGAATTCTCCACATGTTCTATTATATCTAGATGGAACTCAGTGGAACTTTGCTAAGTTGCTAACAGGTTGTCATAGTGACATTGTGACAACTTTGTTCTCCTGTTGACATCGCTGTAGCAACGTAGTATGAAAGTAGACAACGTTGTGACAACATTGTGTGTTTGTTATGTAGTCTTGTTCTATAAGTATGTAAACAGACAGACTTTTAGATAAACAGACTATTCTTAATGGTATCCAGGCTAAGCTACAGTTACTAGCTTACTAGCTGGTACGCTTCAGCTGGAAAACAGACTTTTAGATAAACAAACAAATTTTAACGGTATCTAGGCTAAGTTATTGGTATTAGCCTAGCCTAGCTGGTAGGTTTCAGCTGGAAAACAGACTTTTAGATAAACAAACAAATTTTAACGGTATCTAGGCTAAGTTATTGGTATTAGCCTAGCCTAGCTGGTAGGTTTCAGCTGGAAAACAGACTTTTAGATAAACAAACAAATTTTAACGTTATCTAGGCTAAGTTAACGTTATTAGCCTAGCCTAGCTGGTAGGTTTCAGCTGGAAAACAGACTTTTAGATAAACAAACAAATTTTAACGTTATCTAGGCTAAGTTAATGTTATTAGCATAGCCTAGCTGGTACGTTTCAGCTGGAAAACAGACTTTTAGATAAACAAATTTTAACGGCATCTAGGCTAAGCTAACGTTATTAGCCTAGCCTAGCTGGTACGTTTCAGCTGGAAAACAGACTTTTAGATAAACAAACAAATTTTAACGGTATCTATGCTAAGTTAAGGTTATTAGCATAGCCTAGCTGGTACATTTCAGCTGGAAAACAGACTTTTAGATAAACAGACTAATGCTAATAGTCTGTTAGCCTAGCTAACTTTACTAGTCTTGCCTTTCTCAATACAAATCTAATCAATCTTTCAGGTTAACAGACTAACTGCCTGTTAGCTCAGCTAAAGTTACTAGCTTAGCCTTTTTCAGCTTGAGCCTGAGAAGCCACCAGCTTGTGGAGAGGTACTGAACTGATACTGAGCGTGAAAAGTGATGCTTAACTTTTATTTCATTCAGTTTATAAGAGTAGAGCAGAAAAATGAACTTTAGAACTAGCATTCTAAAGAATAGCCACGCTATGCTAATAACCTTATGGCTATTTTCCAGACTGTACGCGAATCGGATTTGTTTCTCACATCAGATCTATTGAGGTGTCTGTCTGCACTGTTATACGCAAGTGATCAGATCCGATGTGTATGTCCGATACCACCAAACTAGTAACAACAAAGTGAATTACAGCACTTTTCTGTTGTTTTTCAAACAAAAATTCAAATTTGGATCAAAATTCAATCTGGGTACAATCTGGTGAGCCAAAATCGGATTTGCTTGATAGTGAATTCAGAGAAAGTCATTAGTTGACATTGTTTTCATGACTTTAAGATAAACTTTTAGGCGGAAAATCGAATAGTCCCAGTATTTTATATGAAAATCTGGAAAACGTTGGGGTTCACTGGTGGTACCGATACTAATGCCTATGTTTGTGCTGTAGACATGGTGACCCCTGGTTCCCATCACCACCACTAAAAAGATCAGCAAGCCACCCGGAATGACTGTTTACATCTCAACCCCCGAATTATTTCCAAACTAGCGGTGTAAAAACGTGACGAAATAATGGAAAACGATGACTTTTCTTTTCCCAGATTGTACAGATGACTCCCCGACCGATGTCTGCATATGTAACAACAATAAGTCCAAAATTATTTTCCAACCCACCCCAGGCTCACAAACATACATTCCCACAACCGTCACCACATTTAAAAAACAACAAATATTTATGTAGATAAAAATGTCTGTACACTTAATTGTTCATATTTTGGCACATTAATTTAAACATGTTTGATATAATCTTATTTTGTAAATAGTGCATATGTTCCTGTACAACAGCATTTCGATACTGGCAGAGGGGAGTCGGCCTATGGCACAGGTAAGTGAAACCCCTTCCTCAAATCATAAATAAACATTATATTAAAGACGGCAAGTACATTAAGACTCGAGACGCGCTTGCGCCTTATACAAAAGTATGACGTTCTTTCCTAGACGCTACTTTTGTAGCATCCCTTTGAAGAGTTGGCACAGTAACAAGGGTAACGTTCCTTAGCACAGGAACCTAAAAACAACCTTCAACCCCTGAACGACAGAAGGCAACCGTTTGCTGAGAGACAGATCGGGGTGCTGGGCTCGTTTTAAACGATGAAGTTGGGACAAGGATTGAACACATAGACTGCTAGAGCTGCAACGGAGAACAGAGGACAAAAAAACAAAAAAACAAATTTAATACTACACCAAAGTCAGCTTTAAGAAGGCTTTTCAAGGCATTGTCTCTTCTTAAACAAGAACGAAAACAAAAACAGACTCATCACGAAAGAACTGAATCAAAAATCAAGCAGCAATGGCAGATAGATGCAGCCGTGATAGAGTGACTCCAGTTAGTCATTAGGTAGCTTAGCAGGGCTGTCATGCAGGGTGTACCCACCTTCCTGTGGGGCAGGCAAAAGATTGTGGGTAAAGTCAGTGCCATGCAGCTCTGAAAGGTGTGTGGTAGAGGCTCAGGAGGATTCGAACAGGAAACGAGGATGGGGGGGAGGGGAGGGGGGGGGGTACTTTGTAGAGAGAAAATATTACCTCCGTTTTTCTACCAAGGCAGTCAGCGCTACTCCTTTAATGTCCCTTTTACCCGCTAAGAGTTCGTCGCGGGCGAACTTGGCGGTGCTTTTGTGGCGGTACATCTTTTTGTGGGCAGGCCGGTGCGGAAACGGGAGGCAGTCCAAACCGAGAGGAGGGAAGAAGCCGGGCGGGAGGAGTTTGGGGGAAGTTTTCCCACCGCGGCCTTCCCCTTTCCTTCCCCTGCCCGCCCCGGAGGACCCACCGCGCTTCTTCAGGTCCACGCTGCTCCCCAGAATCTTGAGCGTCTGGCTTTGGAGAGCGTGCTGCCCCGGCGACAGGCAAGGTCCCCAAAGCGGTTCTACTGAGGCCCGCATGAAGCGCTGTACCTCGGCCATGCCGGAGACTATGTTAGACAGGATGTTTGATGGCTCTTGGAACTCCCCCTGGTCCTCGTCTGACAAGCCTCCAGCATTGGGCCACTCCCCCTGAGCTCCCGTTATGCTTAGGGAGGGAGTGGGAGAAGGAGCGCCACTTTCGATTCTCTCCATGCCTTTAGCTGCTTTCCCTTCCAGCAGTGCCTTGATCTTCTTGGCAGAACGAGAACCCTGTCGTGGGAGCTTGGCCTTTTCGCTTTTTGGTGCTCGGGGCGTTTTGCTCTTTTTGGTGCTTTGTCCGTTCTTTCCACCCTTCTTTTTAGACCCCTTATTACCCTGAAGCCCTTCTTGCTCGTCCTCCACGTTGAAGGTTTGTAAGAGGTATGTGTTTCCGGTTGTGTCCTGTGGGACAGTACTGGAGTTCCACCGCGCATTAGACCCTCCCGTCTCTGGAAAACCTCCACCTTTCCCGCAATTCCCCAGCAGCTGTGGCGAAGGGCTAGGCGTGTCAGGTGGGGACATCTCTGACAACGAGGAATGGCGGAACTTGTCAGGAGTGAAGTTCGAGATGTCAAGCAAGTCCGTGGACTCTCGAAGTGGGGTGACTTCCTCCAGACTCTGCTGCAGAACCAGCCGTGGGCTGCAGTGTGACATGAAGCCGTCGTTGATCTCGCTTATGTCCTCTTCCCGTTCCCTCTCTCCGTCTCGGAGGCTAAGGGAACTGTAGTTGCTGGAAGCTGCAGAGAGAGATCCCAAGGAGTTAAAGCTCACAAGGCGCCCCATGCCATTTTCACCACGTGACCCTGCCGGGCTGAGCCCATAATCAGTATCCGAGTGGGGCTCTGGTAGGAGTGGTTCTTCGAAAGGCATCCGGCAGGCACCTAGTGGTACCTGGCCATACCCTGTCACTGTTGCGTTGTCCTCTACTAACACGGGCATCGGCCTGGGAAAGCCTGGCGGCATGACCGGCGACTGAGTTGGGATGTCAGGTGAGAACGAAAGTTGCTCAACGGTGGGTTGGGAGGGCCAAGCAACTGGGTAACTTTGTTCACTGCTGTTGGTGTCGGGATACTGCGTGTGGTGCGGAATGTGACCGAGAGGCTGTGGGGAATGGGGGAGCTCAGACTCTGAGGGAGGGGAGAGTACACAGGTCTGAGTTGGTTGCGGGGGGGCTGCGACGGGTAGCAACCCTGCCTGCTGCTGGTCTGAAGGGAAATAGGTGACATTGGCATTGCTGGAAGAATCAGATGCTTCCAGGAGAGTCTGAAGGTATCCACCGGGCAGGAGGCCCACGTTCCCATTCGTCCCGGGGGCTGTGGGACTCAAAGTGCGTTTGTCAACAGAGGTCTCGTTTGTGATAAGACTACTTTCCAAAGAGTTACTAAGGTTTTCAGGTAAACAAGAACTTAACTCTGTAAGCTCAGAGGCAGTGGAGTTTCCCTCTTTCTGTGCTTCTTTCAACTTTTTAGACCTGGCTAGTCTGGCTTCACTCTTAAATTTTTGAACCTTTCCTATTTTGCCTTCTTTCCTCCTCTCCTCTCGCTCTTCCGTCCTGCTCTTAGCCCTGGCTGGGTGTACTACGTTGCAGGTCTCTACTTCTTCCGAGGCATCGTTTGCAGCGACATGTTGTGTGCTTCTTACTGATTCAGTCACTTCGTGTACATAGTTCGAGGAGGCGGCTGCAGTTTGGCTGAAGGTCGAAGTGTCCACTGCATGGATCCTTTGAATCCTGAGTCTGCTTGCACACCTTTGTTTGCGCTTGGAGTTAGTGCTCGGTGGCCGCTTGCAGCCATTGAGGCGTTTGGTTTTGTCTGCAGCTGCTAATTTGTTCCGCTCCTGCTGTTCCTTTTCCTTCTTCTGCCAGTAGCCCTTCAGAGGTGCCAGTCTTTCGTAGTGCAGTAGGCTATCTGGACTTAGTTGCACCATCACGCTCGAGGGGTCCACTTTACTCAACCTCACCTGCATGTGCTTCTCACCTTTAAAGCGATTGATGATGATGTACTTGATGATGACGGGTGGCTCCTTCCGAGAGGACCGGCGCCGCTTCTTCGGGCACCAGTCGTCGTCACGTTCCTTCTTCAGTCCTGCGGACTGCTTCTCGCGCTTTTCAGCGTTCTTCTCGCTCTCTATGGAATCAACATCGTATAGGTAGTCTTCTCTGTAAGGGACCTTCCTCTTGGCGCGGAGGCGGTAACTAAGCTGGCTGGAGGAACTGGAGTTCTCCCTGGACAGTTGCCCGTGGGGTCGTTGGGCCTGCCAGGCATCAGGAGATGAGCCAGTGCAGTAGCTATCATCACTGAACTCACCGGAGTCTTCCGGAGAATTACTGAGGTCAAAAAGAAAGTTGCTGTTGGGGGTTGTCGGAGCGTCTGTCTTGTCCTCACTCAGTTGGTCTCTCTTATCTTTTAAGTCCTCTGTTGGCAGAGCAGGAAAGAAACCTATCTGGGATTCGTCTTGCAGGGGAGGCTCAGTCCGTTCTTGCGTTCCATCCGGGTAGGACTCATAACGAATCTTGAGCGAACACACGTCAGTACCCAGAGTCGCCTCCTCCTCCTGGAACATGTAGCTTTCCACATCTTCCTCGCAGAACAGGTTGACCGCTAGCTCGCTGCGAGAACACAGGTCCAACAGTTCCATGCGGCTCTCGCTAATCAGGGACTCCAGGCAACTCCAGTCCTGCGCCTCCTCCCCCAGGCTCTCATATATACTCCTGGATGCAGGGTCATCCTCCGACTCGCTCTCTCGCATTGACTTCCCCTCCTCTGCGTTTTCGTTAACCCCAGCCGCGTGGGTGGGTCCGCTGAGCAGCTGGTCAGACAGTACTTGGTCACCGAAGCGCCCTGCGTTAGGGGCAGAGCCAAGGCACTGCATGCTGATGTTGGAGGCAGGGCACGGCTGGAACTCGGAGCTTAATCCAAGCATGGACTCGCATGATTGGCTTTTGGGAATCAGACAACCCAGGCAGTCTCCTCCCGTAGAATCCATGCCGGAAAGGGGCGGCCTGTCGCAGCTCTGAGGCACGGACCAGGGAGTCACAGGCTTGGAGCCGGAAACAGAAGAGAGGGAGGAGAGGGAGGAGAGAGATGAGAAGGAGGAGAGAGAGGACACAGAAGCAGCATTGGAGACGGACTCATCGTGCAGGTCCGTCACGCTGAGGCGAACCTCGCTTGTCTGACTCGAGGGACCTAAAGTGGATGGGCCCAGAAGAGCAGGCTCCGTCGGGTCATGGTGCCTCAGTGCATGCGGCTCATCCGAGAGATGATCTTGCGAGCCTGAAACAGGGCAAAACAAAAATCTTGTTATACCCAAAATCAAAGGTTCCTGTATTAGCGTGGCTGAAGGAGATGGGTACCATGGTCAGTCGCGTTCGGAGGACTGGGGCAGTGCTCTGGCCCTGCAAATGGGGTCTCCTGTAGAACATCCATCAATCTGGAGAAAGTCTTCTTCTCACAAACGTCATTATTACTGTTCGACCTGCAGAGATACACACAACGAAGCAGGTAAGACATCTCGCCAGGGTATCGTTATCAAATGCTGGGTGGAGGACGGTGCTCTGACTTTGAGCTTAGGGGTATCTTAGGGGTATCAGTGGACACTAAACATGAACTAAAAGCTAAACACCGTGTTGCTGGATTGAATCTATACTCTCAGGACCACTGGCATCGCCCCCCGCACTCTTCCTCCTGGTGTTGCTGTGAGTTGTGCTATATTACATCACTCTGTCCTCTGCCTGCCCCCCTGCAGACGGGTGGGTAAGGAGACCGTGTGGTTGAACTGGTGGAGGAATGAAAGCCTGCCTGAGCTTCAGAGTACCTTCATAAACCTTATCCAACAGCAGCCAATCACAGTAAACTCCTCTGACACCGTCAGCCAATCACAGTAAACTTCTCCTACACTGTCAGCCAATCACAGTAAACTCCTCCTACACTGTCAGTCAATCACAGTAAACTTCTCCTACACTGTCAGCCAATCACAGCAAACTCCTCCTACACTGTCAGCCAATCACAGCAAACTCCTCCTACACTGTCAGCCAATCACAGTAAACTTCTCCTACACTGTCAGCCAATCACAGTAAACTCCTCCTACACTGTCAGTCAGTCACAGTAAACTCCTACTACACTGTCAGCCAATCACAGTAAACACCTACTACACTGTCAGTCAATCACAGTAAACTCCTACTACACTGTCAGCCAATCACAGTAAACACCTACTACACTGTCAGTCAATCACAGTAAACTCCTCCGACACTGTCAGCCAATCACAGTAAACACCTACTACACTGTCAGCCAATCACAGTAAACACCTACTACACTGTCAGTCAATCACAGTAAACTCCTCCGACACTGTCAGCCAATCACAGTAAACACCTACTACACTGTCAGCCAATCACATTAAACACCTACTACACTGTCAGCCAATCACAGTAAACACCTACTACACTGTCAGCCAATCAGAGTAAACTCCTCCTACACTGTCAGCCAATCACAGTAAACACCTACTACACTGTCAGCCAATCACAGCAAAAAGGAGCTGAATTGTAATGTATTCCAAGTAATATCGCATTGACTCCCACCAGCAAGGCACAATGCTGTTCAGCCAATTAGAACAGAGCTCATTTGCATACCTCGGTCTTAAAGGCACAGTAACACCGCTTGACTCTACGGAGTAAAGGGAGGTTGTTTTCGCCCCAAGCGTCACCTCAGTGGAGTCGGAAACAACAATAGTAGGATCTGCCGATACTGATAGAATCCTGATAGCCCCACTTCTGATCCCCGGAGGAGCCCCGGTTACCGTGACCACATTCATCTCATTTGAATATTAGCATAATCCAACCCCGCGCGCACACTATCGCTGGATTATCTCCGATTATGAAGAGTCTTGAGCGCTAGCCATACTGACAGCTCCCTACAAAGGCAGGAGATTTTTTAATCCTCAAATCCATGACCGCATTAAATCTCTCTCTCTCTCTCTCTCTCTCTCTCTCTCTCAGACACAGGCTGAGTTTATTTACTCCGGCTTACTGAAAAAAATCGTTGGTGAAGGATTTGGTTTGCTTGACTTCTTTTCCGTTCCCTCTCTTTCTTTCTTTCTTTCTTTCTTAGCGTTTGTTTATTGCACAATTCATCCCGACATCAACTGTTTAATATTCGGCTTGGCCAAAAAACTGGAAACCTGAGATGGTAGAAGATCAGATCATCAGTTTCTGTTATTAGTCTGAAGAAGCTGAAGCTCTCTGACCCCGCCCACTGAAGCTCTCTGACTCCGCCCACTGCTCTTCCTCACAATCAGCACTAATAATAAACCTGGTTTCTGCATCAGTTTGTCAGATTGCCAGGAGCTGAAATCAGACGTGGCTGTTATTATTATGTCTGGTTTGGTGTTTAGCAGCAGCTGGTGCTACAAGATGAAGAGTGATCTACTGATGAAGCTCCTTGTATGATCATAGAACATGTTCCACCAGCAGTGAACTGGACCAGAGTTGGGCTGGAGACGGGTCCAGATCTCTGACCAGCTGACCGTCTGTATCAGTGTTTATTTATTTCACTACTGAGACGTTTTTATTTGGGGGTCTCTGTTCAGATTTATGTTGGATATAATATAAAAAAGTTGGACTTGGTAATGTTACTAGCCCATTACAAACTACTGCTTCCACCAAAGAACCGGCCTGTGGACCACTAGAGGGCGCTGCACAGCCACACAGTCTGAGAAAACCTGGTGAAGATCAGCCCCTGGATATAGTGTATAATGTGGTTGGTATAGTATAGTGTAGTGGGTATAGTGTATAATGTGGTTGGTATAGTATAGTGTAGCGGGTATAGTGTATAATGTGGTTGGTATAGTGTATAATGTGGTTGGTATAGTGTATAATGTGGTTGGTATAGTATAGTGTAGTGGGTATAGTGTATAATGTAGTTGGTATAGTATAGTGTAGTGGGTATAGTGTATAATGTGGTTGGTATAGTGTAGTGTAGTAGGTATAGTGTATAATGTGGTTGGTATAGTATAGTGTAGTGGGTAGTGTATAATGTGGTTGGTATCGTATAGTGTAGTGGGTATAGTGTATAATGTAGTTGGTATAGTATAGTGTAGTGGGTATAGTGTATAATGTGGTTGGTATAGTGTAGTGTAGTAGGTATAGTGTATAATGTGGTTGGTATAGTATAGTGTAGTGGGTATAGTGTATAATGTGGTTGGTATCGTATAGTGTAGTGGGTATAGTGTATAATGTAGTTGGTATAGTATAGTGTAGTGGGTATAGTGTATAATGTAGTTGGTATAGTATAGTGTAGTGGGTATAGTGTATAATGCGGTTGGTATAGTATAGTGTAGAGGGTATAGTGTATAATGTGGTTGGTATAGTATAGTGCATTGGGTATAGTGTATAATGTGGTTGGTATAGTATAGTGTAGTGAGTATAGTGTATAATGTGGTTGGTATAGTATAGTGTAGTGGGTATAGTGTATAATGTAGTTGGTATAGTATAGTGTAGTGGGTATAGTGTATAATGCGGTTGGTATAGTATAGTGTAGTGGGTATAGTGTATAATGTGGTGGGTATAGTATAGTGTAGTGGGTATAGTGTATAATGTGGTTGGTATAGTATAGTGTAGTGGGTATAGTGTATAATGTGATTGGTATAGTATAGTGTAGTGGGTATAGTGTATAATGTGGTTGGTATAGTATAGTGTAGTGGGTATAGTGTATAATGTGGTTGTTATAGTATAGTGTAGTGGGTATAGTGTATAATGTGGTTGGTATAGTGTAGTGTAGTAGGTATAGTGTATAATGTGGTTGGTATAGTATAGTGTAGTGGGTATAGTGTATAATGTAGTTGGTATAGTATAGTGTAGTGGGTATAGTGTATAATGCGGTTGGTATAGTATAGTGTAGAGGGTATAGTGTATAATGTGGTTGGTATAGTATAGTGCATTGGGTATAGTGTATAATGTGGTTGGTATAGTATAGTGTAGTGAGTATAGTGTATAATGTGGTTGGTATAGTATAGTG